>JAGXOD010000159.1:2232500-2595000 GCA_020368025.1 Brachyhypopomus occidentalis
GAGTCATGCAGGGCCTCTTAGAGCTGAGACACGGAAACACCGGCCTGAGGGATTTACCCATTAAACAGAAGCAGCCGCAAACACCAGCACCAGGAAGAATGATGACCTGCGTTTCATTCTGGGTTAAAGACCTATTCGATGTCTATCAAACTCCAATATTAAGAACCCCCGAAATGCCATCAGAGGATTTTCTTTTTTAATACTTGTCTTCCCAGCATCGTCTGCGATCCCACACTAGTTATTTACTGCTTCGTTCGCTGCCAAAATGTTTTAGTATTTAAGAGGATTTTGTTCATTTTCCCCTTAGGGCGGAGAACATTGGCTCTGTCCCTCTCATCTGCCTCTACACTGAAGCTGTAAGTGGTCATTCTTACACTAGGTCTGTTTAACGTATTTGTGCATAAGACAAAGCAGTAGTTTAAACAACTGCGCCGCTGAGATCGTCTGGGTATGTTTCATTAATACGGGAGACAGGATATGTGGTGCAGGGTGAAAACCTCCTTTCCACTAGAAGGGCAAATAACTGGCAGCAAACCTAATTAGATTACAAATGGAGTAAACCTGGGGACATGGTATTTGAAATTCAGCAGCGTGTTCAAAATATCCAGAAACCTGTGAGCATAGCTTTGAGTATTTTGAGTACTGCATTCTACTAAAAAACCCATTTGAGTTACGCTGTGGGAAAATACTTGCTGCCACTGTTACAATATTTTTTATACTTACAATATTTTTTTAGATTTATAACTGTAACAAAAACAGGATTCTGCCAATAATAAGACAATAAGACACCGGTTGCTAAAACAATGGGGCACGATGTTGCCTGTGCTGTTTACATGGCGAGTGTGTGATGTGACCTCCGACCTTTACTGCTGTGGCAGGGCGCACGGCCGTCCAGGTCCAGCAGCCGGTGGTTCCTGCGCTCGCGCTCCACCTGTTCGAGGAGGAAGCGGTCCACGTGCCTGTAGGCGCCGTGGAGGGCCTGCCGCCTCTCCACCTGCAGGATGGCGGCCTGCTCCAGCAGGCTGAGGTTCAGGCGGGCGCGCTCCAGCTCCAGGGGTCTGGCCGTCAGCCCCAGGCCCCACTGCTCCAGCCTCTCGCCCAGCCTCAGGGCCGGAGGGTCGTCCTCGCCGTCGCTCAGGGCGCGGACGTAACCGGCGTCCTCGGCGAGGAAGCCGCCGCCGGCACGGCCCAAGTAGGCAGACAGCGGGTGGATGCCCGGAGGTCTGTGGGCGTCGGGCGTCGGGCTGGGGCTGCGGCGGACACCGTCGGGCGTGGGCAGAATAGGCGGGGTGCTCCACCTGCACCGCTCCCCGCCCAACTTGGGGGCCCCGGCGGGAGACGCGTCGCGGGAGCGTGGCTTCTCTCCCGGGCTCCTTCCGCACGAGTCTTGGTCCAGCTGGTTGTCGTCGTCGTCGCCGTCGTGCGGTTCTGACAGCAGAGCGGGCAGCTCGGGGGAGTCTTCGGTCGTGCACTCAACCCACGACAGCGAGTCGTGAGTTACGGCCCTGACGTCCGGATGGAAGCTGCTGATAGCGCAATCGCTACAGTCGAGCGCGACGTCTGAAAAACCAAAAGCCCGCAACGGTCATTAGACAAAAGAGGTAACCAACACAGCCCAGCGGACGCAGACGTTAAGTGACACATGTACGATGCATAACCAACAACTCTTGGGTATCCCGCCAAACTCTTGAAAAACCGACGAGACCAGCAACTGTTTGCCGATATTTGCAGTTGAGTTAACATTGGCCAACAGTTGGATGAAACCTTTTTTTCAGAATAAACCAAATATACTGTAAACTGCTAAAACCCCAACATAGCTGTTTTACATTTGAGACTATGACATGAATGCAGTTTACATTTTTACGCCATCATGCAACTTAAGCTCTAAAACATTTAAGTGAAATATCCTAATAGAACTAATGTGGAATAAACAGGAAGTGTGTCATCTGGGCAAGAAGTACAACACCCTAAATGTGTTTTTCTGCTTTTTAGATTTCCCAAACTGAACTGGACCGTTTAAACAAGACTTGGGTTCAGGGAGAGAACTAGAGACACAACACTGAACCTCCATTAAAATAAGGACAGGAAACGATTGATGTTTTGTTACTGATACAGTATTCTTGGGTGACATAAGAATACAAATAAGAATAAGTATTTTTGGAAATACATATTTCCATTAAGAACAAGAAAACAAGGGTTAGAGTGCCGAGACCTCCGTACAAACACTGCTAATAAATCTCTTTCTTCTCTCATAGACTCTTCACCAACGTTAGAAGGTGGCCAGATGCCTGCAGCCTCCTTAGAGTTTCTTTCCCATTTTCTGAGTTCTGCGTCCATGTGAATTCACCAGGCTAAATGTCTGGACATATGTGCATTCTGTATATTTATCCATACAGCCTAGTTAAGTGGATGTGTGCTCAAAAGTATAGTTGTATGTAATTTATTATACTATTAATGGAAAATGCTACAAAACATGAGGTACATTGAATGGCTTAGCACGACATCATTACAACAGTGTAGAAAAACATAATTCCATGTTCATGATGTGGTTGTTGACATGGTATATTTATAAACAAGCTGTAGTTCAGTTTCATGACCTCTTATATAAACAAATCTTTAAATGT
Organism: Brachyhypopomus occidentalis; assembly: GCA_020368025.1. Classification (NCBI taxonomy): domain Eukaryota; kingdom Metazoa; phylum Chordata; class Actinopteri; order Gymnotiformes; family Hypopomidae; genus Brachyhypopomus; species Brachyhypopomus occidentalis. Next base: position 2,235,125 of record JAGXOD010000159.1, read on the forward strand.
CTCAGAGTCAAAACATCCTTGGTTACAATAAGCTGGAGTCAACAAGAGGAACTTATCAGCTATATTGATTTAGAATCCATTATTGATTTCCAAAAATTTATTTGCGGTTTAAAAGCTTTTTGCCCACAAGAAATTATTTAGTGTTTTAAGTCCTGATCTTAGAGGGTTTACATGAACTGACCGAGTCAACTACTGGAACACAGAGTGATGTGAACAGTGTAATGTTGAGAGTGGTGTGAACAGAGTGATGCAAACAGTGATGTGAACACAACATGATGCAAACAGAAAGTGTTGTGAACAGAGTGATGCAAAGCAGAGTGATGGGGAGAGAGTGCGTTGTGAACAGAGTGATGCAAAGCAGAGTGATGGGGAGAGAGTGTGTTGTGAATGGAGTGATGTAAGCGGAGTGATGGGGAGAGAGTGTGTTGTGAACAGAGTGATGCAAACCCGAGAGTGATGCAATGGAGTTCATTAGGTATTACACCATCGTTTAGTTTGGGAGGGGGCTTAAACGATTAAAGCAACCGCTATTACTCTTTAAGAGGGAGTCCAGTAAGCCCCTATCCTAATCTCCCCTTGAGCTCAGGACTGAACAGGACCAGAATGGGTGGCATCTCAGCGTTCTCCTGCCAAACGGAGACGGAAGAGGAGAAGAAACCAAAACAAAACCACAGGGCAGAATCAGAGGAGTCGACTGTGCTGTCGTATTGGGCTGGAGCACCTCCAGAAGGCTGCATGTCCAAGCTTTAGATTGGAGCCTTAACAGCAAGGAGACATACTGATCCCACAGAACAGGAAATGTGTTTAGGGTTAGTACATCACTTGGCGTTTTTGAGTTTTATTGTGCCGTTTTCTTTCATTTAACACTCCGGTCTAAAAATGTATGTTCGTTCTTAGTGCTTCAGAGTAATGTGTGTGTGAGCGCGCGTGTGTGTGTGTTATGCAGTATAGAGAGCAGCGATGGTGATACGTATCTGTAGAGCAACACAGATTTTCCGCAGATCATTTCTGCTTTGGCAAACCTTCTCTCTTTTTTCCTTCTTTTAGGCCATTTGAATCATGACAGAGGTGTGATAATCCAGCCCTGTCCAACACAGATGAAAAGTTAGCCAGTTATGCTAAGTTACAATTAGCAGAGTGGGCAACCAGGACTTCTCTGCTATCCAGATGGACATGTAGCCTTCATGGAAAGCACACACACACACACACACACACACACACACACGCACACACACGCACACACACGCACACACACACAGTGCGGGTGTGTGTGGTAGTGTATGGTGGGAGGAGCTGGGAGGCTGAGTGTGGTTTGTGTGTTGGAACAGGTGAATGGTTTGCACTCCAAAACAGCCATTACTGTTGTGAGTGTGTGAGCTACAGCTTGGCCCGAACTTGCTCACACACACACAACGCCATCGTGCACACAAACGCCCCCACCAAATGGAAGACTAGCACCCCCCCCCCCCACCCGCCCCCCCCCCCTTTTTTTTTCGGCATTAATTTCATATCCTCCACTCCTCGCCACAAACACGGTCAGTAATGGTGCGGACGTGTGCGGCCCCCAGCTCACTCGGCTTCTCCGCGCCGGTGTCGGCTTTGCGCTGCCTTCTCCACTCTGCTTCTGCCCATCAGCAGGTGTGTGTGGAGGAAGCTTGTGCACTAACAGGGGTCGCCCCAGGGCAGCGGGAAACACAACAGACTTCTTTTGGTTTTTTTTTTAAATAATAACTCCATGGCTTAGGGAGAGCGAGACAATGTAAATACATACCTAAATAAATAAATAGATATAAATAAATAAATGTTATGATAATTGTGGTGTAATGTGAACTTTGGTATACAAATAAATTCCATTTGCAGTGATACTGCTCAATTTATTGAGCTATTCTGTTATCCATTTAACTACCCACATGTGTCCAATAATGAGGTGTAGACATTATGCCTAATTATGTATATTTGGACTGTGTTTGATGGCCTGACAAAGGCTTTTCGAAAGGGACAATTACGTTTGTTGCTTGGTTACGTCGTTAAAAATATACCAAATAAGTGCAGATTATAGGGGAGTGTGGATACACACATAAAGTACAGGCATTGTTGCCAAAATGTTCATAATTCGTTTCATTAGGAAATGTTAATGTTTTTGTTTTTGAGGAAGGACAAAGCTTTAAAATGTAATATCAACTTTTATGTTTTCGTGCTTTGGTTGCCAAAAATGTTTTTGCTGCTTGAGTGTGTGATCACTTTCTTTTGTCAACGAGGCACAATATAATTTGGTGGCTTCTATTCTCAGGTCCTCTATTTGCATAATTATGCAAGCAGCTGAAATAAAAGCACTTTTCCGGCCTGCATAATCAAACAGGCAATAGCTGCAACAGCCGAGCTGTGATCCGGATTCCAAAAAGGCATCCGGATGTATGCGAGCGCAGATCCTGCTGGATCTCATCTCCCTATCGACCGCAGCTCTGGAGTCGGGACCGGCGTGGACAAGGGTGGGCGGGGTAGGGGCGGGGCCAGGGGAAGGGAGGGGGCGGGGCCGGGCTCGGAGCGACAAAGGTGGCGTGCCAGGAATCTCATGACAGATCAGCTGTCACAAACTTCAATCCCAGGACGTGACAGACAAACACAGTGGCCCCAGCAGTGTTGTCTTTCGCTTGCCGCCCCCAATCACGGCGAAAATTAATGGGGTTTGGGTGGGGGGGGTTGGGGGAGGGGAATGGTCTGGGTCGGTTTGCAGGGGGGAGTGGATGGACGGATGGATGGAAGCACGGAGAGAGAGGGAAGGAGGCGGAGGGGGGGGGGGGGGGGATGAATGCAACAGATGGTAGTTTAAAATTCAGCGTCAATTGTTCATCAAAACAGACAAAACAACGGGACATCTGTCTACCTGCTGGAGTGTGAGTGTTCCTGGGTGCGGCGCTGTCCTGAGACGCTGCCAGGTCTCCCTCCTGCACCCGCTCGCTGCGGCTGGGGCTGTAATGGCGGGGTTTCATCAGCAGAGACTTCCTCTTGTTAACCGGCGCTCCGCGGGGCCCTTCGGCGCCGCTCCTCTTCCTCCCGGCGGCGAGCGGCGGGCTGAGGGGCGAGAGAGGCGGCGTGTTGAGACGGAGACGGCGACACGGCCTTCGCTCGGGGTCGTCTAGGGCCCGAGGGTCTTACGCCAGCGGACCGATGCAGGGGCCCGCGGGTGGAAACAGCTCCAACAGGGAGATCCGTCACCTGGGTCTTTCATTAAGAGCTGATGAAAGGGGCTTTTCTCCACCCGCTGTTCTAATAAGCTGTGTTTTTACTACAGCTCTGAGTCATCACATGCCCCGTTAAAGAGTCCGGACAGGGTCCGGCTCCCCCACGGACGCGCACCGGGATTACAGGAAGCGGGAAAAAGCGGGACACGGAAACGCAGACACGTCTCCGCGGTCGGCTACGCCGGTGAGCCGCTCTGTGTTTAGGAACATGAATTCAGCCAGATAGATTCCATGAACAGAAGGCTACTTATGAGCACACGGAGCCTTTTTGCGTTTTAGAACCATTTAGAACCAGTGTACTGTCAAATTACAGGTCTGTTTGTACGTGGGTTATTCTTCGCTATCGAGAGGGAGGCTGAGAGTTGTGCCCAACGCCCATATGGGTCTCGGCTGGGTTTCCCGAGGTTTTAAGACCTGGAACCGTAATCCTGCCACTGCCGGTCAAATGTACAGTTACTGTAGATGTAACGGCGACACTCAAACATCCCCCGGGAAGCACGACTTGAGAGAAAAACACAAGCCCTTTAGACAGGGCACAAAACCCTGAAGGGCGTTTTTGGCCGGAGGTGTGCGCGCCTTCCCTGCACAATAGCGGACGGCGTTGTTATTAGACGCGTCCAGCGCCAGGAAGGCTTAGCGGGCCATCTGATCACAGGAGTGACCACGTTTAATTAAAATCCAGGCGCCCACACACACCAAAGCAAAGGAGAAAGCGAAGAGGCAGTGGGTTATCAATGCCATTCCTGCTTTTTGTCTGCTGCACAGTGTGTGTGTGTGTGTGTGTGTGTGTGTGTGTGTGAATACCGCACAGTGTGTGTGTGTCTGTGGTTTATTTGTGACGCACAGCATGTGTGTAGTATACGTCTGGTGCACAATGAGTGTGTGTGATTTTGTTCTGTTGCTCAATGTGTGAATGTGTATGATTTGTGTGTGTGTGTTGGTGGTTGTGATTTATGTCCACTGCACATTGTTTGTATGAGTGTGATTTGTGTCTACTGCACAGTGTGTATGTGTGTGTTTGTGGTTGTGATTTGTGTCTATTGCACGTTGTGTGTAAGTGTGTGTGTGTTGTGTGATTCGTGTCTATTGCAGTGTGTGTGTGTGTGAAATTTTGTCTGTTGCACAATGTGTGTGTGATTTGTGTGTATAGCATAGTGTGTGTATTCATGTCTGTTGCACAGGGAGTGGTGTGTGTAGTGTGGAGTGCGGTTTGAGTGTGTTTCAACAGCACAGCGGGTGTGTGTACGTTAGGGTGACTGCGTCCATGTGTAGTTTGCATGGTGGCCGTGGACACACACACTCCGCTCTGTGTTTGCGCTCATGGTGAAGCAGTGAACTCTGGCTTACCTGTGAGTATCAGCAATGCAGTCAGCCGGAACTGCAAACAGAGACAGAGTTGAGCGTTGGTAAATACACATGTTTGCATTTCCACAAAGGAGACGTACACCTGTGCGTGCTCTAGAACTGCACCTGTGCATGCACCAGACTTGTCTGTGCTATAGAACTGCACCTGTACATGCACCAGACTTGTCTGTACTCTAGAACTGCACCTGTGCATAATCCAGACCTCTCTGTGCATGATCTTGAACTGCACCTGCGTGGGCTCCAGAGCTGAACCTGTGCGTGCTCCACAGCTGTCTCTGTGCGTGCTCAAGAGCTGCACCTGTGCGTGCTGGTGCATGTGGAAGCTACACCTCCCCTCGCTAACTCTCTCCCCTCTGCTGCTCCGGGACAGCAGACAGCTTGGTGCAACCAACCAGAGTTCTACATTCATGCTGCATCACACCAAAACCTCAAATGATTATGACATCATAATAGCTCAAATTACTTCAGCCTTACTGACTTATGTAGACCCCTAAAACCCCCAGATTTAAATGAATACGTGTATAGTTACTATATCAGCCAATTATCAGTAGGGAAAGTGAAATTTTGAATTGCCAATGTTTTTTTGTTTATTTGTCTTGCGTTTTTTAGTATTGTTTTAGTATTTTTTGTGTGATTTTCGCAGTCATTTAGTTTTGATTACACAGTGAAGGAGTGATTATATTAGTTTTATTTCTGCGTAGCATTAGTTGATGAACTACATGAGCAACAAACCACTATGACAAAAATGTTTGTCTTGCAGTAAAAAAAAAAACATTCTCATTATCCCTGTATCCACTGCATAATAATTACAGTTTAGACAAAGTCATCCCTTCAGACATTGCTTGAGAGCGATTCTTCATGCAGGAAGTGAGAGAGAGGGGGAGACAGAGTGGGAGAGACAGAGAGAGGGAGACAGAGAGCAGGAGACAGAGAGAGGGAAACAGAGAGCAGGAGACAGAGCGGGAGACAGAGAGAGGGAGAGACAGAGCAGGAGTACGAGAAACACACAGCTGCAGGAGGGAATTCCTCCCACCACGCGTGTCCCAGGGAGACTCTGGCACTCTGAACGTGCCCCGTCGTGTTAAACGGCGCTCGAGTGCACACAGTCCGGCACGGGGCTCGGGCAGGCCGACCAGCCCCGCTCTACGGCTCTGCAGGCCAATATGATTAATATTCATATAAGCAGCCGCATCGTGGGTTGGTTGAGCGGCTGAGGGAAGCACCGCAGCGCGGGAAGAGAAACTGCAGTACCAGGCTAGGGGGCGCTGAAGAGGCGACTTTCGCTCTTTCATTTGAAATAAAATGTATAAATATGCAGCAAGATCATAATGAATATTCATACTGGAAATGTGCTCATGTTATGCGAGGGCACTTACTTGCATTGCCATTGCACAGACCAGCGCGATTCTCCTCACAGTCTGAGTCCATCTGGAACAAAGTTGGGAAAAGGGAGAAGAGCCATTTGAGTATTTCATCCAAAATGCTAAAAAGGTGTTTGAGTTCAGAGGCACTCGACTTAAAGGGCTCGTCATAATAAAAGTAACCTCGCTAAAGTCACCTTGCACATTTAGATATCCTGAAAGTAAAGTGACATTTAGTACATTTCCAGATATATTTTTTATTATATTTTAATAACATGAAAACATTTTTTTTCCCCATCAAATTATCAAGTTATATGACTTCTGTCATTCTAAAGTTCATATATGTACTCTAATCACTATATTGCTTCTAATTCTAACCAATTCAAACTAACACTGAAGTCAAATGTTAGTCCATCACACATGCCAGTATTAACAGATCCACTCACTACTGGTAACAAACGTCAACCCTGCTACGCTCAAAATATGTTGTATAACCTTTGGAAATCCAATGAAACGTAACTGTGTGGATTACAGAAAACAGACATGATAACGGAGACACTCTTCCTTCAAATGAAGTGGGTAGCATTTGCTGGCAAAGCACGAAATGTCAAAGTTAAATACGGAGCTTTAAAAATAAAAAAGACGCAGTATGTATATTTAGTCACTAAGGGAGAGTCCAGAAATAGAGGTTTCTGGGAAAGCCTCTGTTCGGGGATCCTGAGGTGTTCGGCGCTCACGCGAGTGCCCACAACCCGGCTGCACTGTCGCGCAAGAACAGAAAGGAAAATAAGGAGTTGCGAAGCACGAACAAAACACAAACACAAAGTCTGGGCCCCCGAGCTCATTGAACAAAGGCAAAGTCCCGCCGTGAACGCAGGCTCGTGGAAAGGATGTGAAAAGCATTGTTTATTATTTATTATTTATCATCATAATAAAAGGCTGGGTTGGTGAGTGGCCAGGACTTTTACTGTGTAGTGGCGTAGAATTGCTGCTAAAATAACACCCCTGCACATGGCTTTTGAATGCTCCGTCCATGTGAACGCCTAATTGGTTCACCATAGATGCAAACTACACCGAAAAAGCCCAAACAGACAGAGGTGAGCGAGATGGGCGTCTTCCTTTCCAGGCGAGACAGAGGTGGCCAAATATAATGATGTGAAATCACGCTACAAAAAGTATCACTGTGGTGTTTTTACACAAAAAGAGTTGTTAATGCCACTCTCTCTTTGCACACACAAACACACACACACACACACACACACAAACACTCTCCACACACACACACACTCTGTCTCTCTCTGCACCAGCGTCGCCTTGCTGATCCCAAATAAAACCTATTAAATGTAATTATTCCAGCCTGATGGTGAGGTATAGTGGACACAGGAGCTGTGGGGAGGCACTCTGAGTCACAGGCTGTACTGATACTCTAGGCATAATGGGAAACATGACTCCTCTCTCTCCCCCTCTCCCCTCCTCCTGCTCTCTCTTTCCCCCTCTCTCTCTCCCCCCCTTTCTACTCTCTCTCTCTCTCTCTCTCTCTCTCTCTCTCCCCTCTCTCAGCTTGGCTGTTGTGATTGAAGGCACTGACCTGTCATACATTTATAATAGGGGGAGCAGGTGTGGCAGTGATGGACCTTAATTTCCTTTAATAAACCTTTTATGTGGTCCACTCTTAATGCCATGCCAGGCCTCTCTGAGCTCCCACTGCGTAATAGCTTCATTACTTTTGATTACTGGGGTCCCTATCGAGACAAACAACTCCCAAACACTATAGATTACATTCTGTAATAACTAATGTACCTGATTAGTTCATTACACTCCACTGTTTTGCACACATACACACATTCACTTATGGAGATGCACACATGCACTCTGCACCCCCCACCCGGCGCGGAGTCAGAAAACCTCTTGAAAGATAAAACTGCTAAAAGTAGTGAGGGACGGTGGGGTAGATTGGTCTGATTGTTGCGCTATTGTCTAGCGCAATAGGCATGGTTAGGCGGCGTCATCGGCCTCCGACGTTTCATTATCCCGCTAAAAGCTTTCGTTTCGAACAACTCTAATAAGGTGGGATTCGATCAGAGTGCTGCGCGGTTTGTTTTCGCGCTGAGTCGCGTGAGCATGCGCTCCTGCGTCGCTGGACTTGGAGTGACCAGGAAACGCCAGCCGCCGACACCTCGTTCCTTAAAGAACGGCGATGTTGGGCTGGCTTGCGTAGCGCGTGCGGAAATGATCGCACTGTAAAACGTTTTATGTCATACATAAAAATCTCTGTCTTTGGAGGGTGAGAAATCTCAGGCGTTTATTTTTATCACCTGTCTTAGGTTAGTGGACACGTTACGTTTGATCCACTGAAATAATATGTACAATAAGCACGAACGTGCGCGATTTATTGTGATTATTAAAAAAATTGGGCTTCACGTGACGTCAGATTATGGTGGGATTTTTGTTGTCCTTCCGTGATTATATGTGGTGATTTAAGAATGTACTAAAACCCTCCAGATGTGCGGAGGGGAACTTAGCGAGTTCTCCAGCGGGCGACTGTCCTACTCCCCCAACACGAGGGGCGAGCAAGCACGTCTTTACCTTGGTGTCTGTGCGCTGCGGTGCAGGCTGCGTGAGACGAGGCCCCGGGTCTGCCCTCCGCCTTCTGCTCTGTGCTCTCTCTCTGCGTGTCACGGCCTCGGCGGCGAGGACATCCTCTGGGGGGGGGGGGGGGACACGCGTCAAGAGCCTGCATGAGAAAACCCGCCTTTGCAGGACTCAGGTACCCTCAGGTACTGCAACACAAACAGAAGCGAGATCTCGTCTCCTTACATCATCTCATGCGAGGGGAACGTCTGAAAGAAACACCCGGCAGATGGGGGGACGGGATAATATGCTTGGCGTGAAATGATTTTGGCAGAGCAGTATCGCGGCTAGCGGTACTCTGCACGTCCCTCCGGAGGACCCGTTCATTTGAGGGCCACGTCTCTGCCTTTCAAAGGTTGGGTGCTGTGACAAGTTCCTAATCGAATTTCAATTTGGAATCTGCGTTTGCGCACCCCTAATATCGTAATGGCAAGCTAAACGCAGTCCCAGGGAGCTCCGCACTGTACCTACACGTCCTAGCATCATTAGCTGTGCTAACATTAGCTTGGACAGTTTGGAGAGTATGGGTGAATGCTGACATATGGCTCAGGACTCAAAGCAGAGCTGTTTAAATGCAAAGGGTCTCACGTGACTCTAGAAGAGATGCAAATTTTGTAGCATAAATCAAATAACTTGCTTACGTGCTACTGTAAATGAAACATTTAAGCACTTCAAATCCATCGCCCCTCAGACGCCTTGCCAAAGGATCCGAACTTGAAGAAAGTGAGAGTCGCCGACTTAAAAAAGTCACATAAAAATCACATGTACATTGTTTTTATTTAGCTCATGAAATAAAATCAATATAATGTTTCACCATTTAGGGTAAGAAATGTGTGTGTGTGTGAAAGAGAGAGTCTTTTAAAGTGACAGCGCTTCTCCCGAGCTGAACGGCGAGCGTATGGGTGTGCAGGGGGAGAAGCCCCCTCTCATTAACATAAGAAAAAGACAAATCCACGAGGAAACGTCTCGTCATCTGCTGAATCATAATTCGTAGGGTTTCTCTCAAATGTGAAGCCTCACAGGGCCGAGAGGCTGTAGGGCTGAAGAGGCGGTCCAGGCATGGTGAAGGCCTCGGGGTCTCCAGGGAGCCAGAGCCCTGCGTGTGTGTGTGCGTGCGTGTGTGTGTGCGTGTGTGTGGGGTGTGCGTGTGGCCGGTGCTCTCTGCCCTACTCCATCTGCTACTTTTCCCACAGCCTTGTTTGAGCTGTCTCAAAGTGTTTTGTGTGTGTGTGTGTGTGTGTGTGTGTGTGTGTGTGTGTGTGTGTGTGTGTGTGTGTGTGTGTGTGTGAAAACTGAAGCAAGTGTAAGCAAAACATGAATTAAAATGTAGTTTGTTCTGAAAAACTGGGCTGGCAGATTTTACTGTTCCAAACAGATAACAGAGTGAGGAAACAACTAAATCGAGTTTCAACTATGACTCTTTCAACTAACTACAGAGCAGTGAGAATTTACACATTTGACAATTTAATTACAGCAAAATTTAAAAAAGAACCATAAAACGCATAAACAGCCACACAGTGAGCTATGATTTAACTACCCATCTCAAATACATCCACGTGCTGCTGCCCTTGTGACGTCACTAATGCCCCACTGGGTGAATTTCACCACAGCTCTGGGTATTTAATTTAATAACCTTCACGTTAACCGTAAGAATGGGACATACTTTCTTTTCCATTGTGATGAAACTGTCCATCATGGGTTACTGCAGAAGGACAAGTGCTGAGGAGGACAAGTGCTGAACAGGACAAGTGCTGAAGAGGACAAGTGCTGAAGCCAGTATCACAAACATCTATGTGCAAGTTGTAGTGGCAAACTAGGAGACAGTCACGAGGTGATGTTGAAATAAACCCAACCAGACAAGTCAATTCTGGTTTTGTCCATGCATATCAATTTGCTTCAATGAGTCACTGACGTTGATTCATAGAATAAATGTTAAAAACTGCAGCTGCAGAAAGTCAGAAACAAAACGAAACATAAAGGGTTTTTAAAGACAATTTGGAAATTGCAAAAGTTGATGCTGAAACCGAAGAACAAATGTTCAAATCCGGAGTTGTCGTCAAGGTTCAAACACACTGGTTTAAATATGACGCAATCAAAAAGAGCAGGTGGAATGATGATTAAGAAAAAGAGTGTTATTAAAGGAAGGTTTCAACTGTTTCAGAGACCTGCCCCAGTACTGAATGACTGCCCCAGTACTGAATGACTGCCCCAGTACTGAATGACTGTTATGATTAGATTGCACTCGCAGTGTAATTACTGAATAAAGCAGCATGAGGTACCAGACAATGAATAAATAAAGACCTTGAACGTTATCTGCGCTAATACTCCCCCCCTCTATCCCTCTCTCTCTCTATCCCTCTCTCTCTCTATCCCTCTCTCTCTTCTCTCTTCTAACCTTTCTTGAGCTGTATCATTCTCTATCACTCTGAATTATAGAGCCAGGGGCCCAGTACAAGGTCACTCCTTTTCTTACCTCTCTCTCTCTCTTTCTCCGTCTCTCTCTCTCTCTCTCTCTCTCCCCTTTGTCCTCCCTCACAAGATGCTCATGGAGGGAAAGGGTTAAGGCAGGCCTGAATGTAATTATGGAATGAATAGAGTTACAATGTGCCTGCAGCAAGTTTGTGTCTCCTTATTTATTGAGGCGTCTGATGGGCCAGGTTTGATGAGGCACTCTTCGGGCATAATTGAGTCATCACACAAAGAGGGTTCCGCGCATTCACCGAGGTTTTATCAGCTGCAAACAGACCTGATTACTGGCAATTACACTCTGATCTGCCAGAAGGAGGAAACCGGTGAAAGGGCGAAGGAACAGGGGGAACTTCAGCTTGTGTAGTTTACCCCAGAAATAATTTCCACATTAATTTTACATGCTAAGTGTTTTTCTATTTTGGCATAATACAGTGCAAAGCAGGCAAGAGATAGCAGTTTGCCACACTTTCATATTTGCCCTGAATTGAACGTCTCCGTGTAATGGCAACGAGAAAAATGCTCGATCGTAATGGAACATGTAACGCAATAAGGGTTTTGGGGGGGGGGGGGGGGGTTTGCTTGGTTAAAAACTCATGAGCGTAAAACAAACAGAATGTGTGCGTGTCCCTATCACAACATCACCTCCTCCCGCTGATAGACTGAATGAAGTCGAGTGTCGAACGTCGGCTACGCTGTGAACGCACAGTTACTGAACCCACCAGCGCTTTAGTACAGCTTATTGAAATGCAAATGAATTCTGTGTAAATCAAAACCACATAATGTCAGCATTTAAAATGTGAAAAATAACCAAGTCAAATAAATAAAAGCATATATATATATATATATATATATATATATATATATATATAAATAATTTTTATTTATTTTTTTACATTTTACATTTTTTATATTTTAATTGCTGACATCAAGAGAAAAGAATGACGGAACGACTAGGTAGGTTTTTGTATGTGTGTGTGTGTGTGTGAGAGAGAGAGAGAGAGAGAGAGACAGAGTCAGATAGAGAGGGAGCAGCTCACAATCGGAAACTAAAACTGCAAAATAAAAAAAAGAACAAATGCAAAGCTAGAAGAGCAGCATGTAGAGACTCATTCAGCCCCTTCTACACGTGTCCGTGAGAATCTCCCGGAAATGCATCGTCTATCCTCCGGTCCATAATGCAGGAGAAACTTTAAACCTAGAGTGGTTTCTAAGAAAGTTTTAAGGATGTTTAAAGAATGAGGCAAATCAACCAAGTGAGAAAAGGCTCTCAAGGTATAGTATGCTAGGCATACTCTTAATATGCTAAAAACGAATTTTTTAGAACATTCTCTCTTAAATTTATATTAGTGCCAATACTTATAAACACTTGTTACTTGATAACTAAAGTCAATAGGGAAGCTGAACGTGAGACAAGCCCTTGTCCCTCTGGAGACGCGATTACAGAGACAGAATGTTAGGAATGTCTTTAACTTCTGAGTCCTGATACAACACAGAAAAAGAAATGAGAATGGTAATAAAGTGTGAATGAAAGAATGAGGGGGCAAAATGGGCGAAACAGTAAGATGGCAACATCAACAACGATGAACGCAATGAAAAGAGTGAGAAGATGGTGAATGCGTGAGACTGTCAATCCTCTCAGGAGCATTGAGTCCAGGCATGCAGCGAAGACGAGAGTATGAAGTGCTAAAATATAGTTGCCAAACTCTGAATCCCAGTGTTGTATTTTTTTATCAAAAAGAGAGACAGCTTTCTCTCTAAGCTGAAATCACTCCTTGGCCTCTTAAACTAGGGGAAAGCGTTCTCAGCATACCTTTAATAATACATTTCGTCATCAGTGGTTGTACAGGAAAATTCAAATATTTCCTTGCATTATATCTTGTCAAAGGAGTGTCATATAAAAACGCATCAAATCTACCAAACGTGGACATTCAGTCAGCAAACCGCCTCTCACAGACAAACCTGACCAGTTCGTATGGACTCTACGCTTACACGTAAACCCTGATCCCAGGCTGCCGTCGGTGACCCTTACACTCAGTGACCCTTGCATGTCGCTGATCTTTTCGGGGAGGAAGCAGAAGTATTGTTTTACACCTGGGTGCCCGGTGAACAATTGGGTACCGTCGAGAAAACGAGACGCCGTAATCATTGCCAGGTGTGTGCAGAAGGGGTGTCGGGAGGGGGTTGTGGGGGGGGGCGTCCACGCCCATTCTCCGTTACAAGCTCCTACCGACCTGGCCTTATTGTCCTGGCCCGAGGAGGCCGGCTTTGTGGAACGCACGGCTGAGTACTACCAGGTGGTCGTCAATTTGCAGGCGCCTTGGCTAGCGCTAGAGCTAAATCCTCGAGCACAAAAGGCAGGTCTCCAGCGATCGGAGCGCCCTGGGGTGAACGCAAGGAAGAGGGGGAGACGGAGCGGAAGGGAAAGAAAGCGACGGAGGAGGTAAAAAGAGAGAGGAAAAAACGAAGAGGGCGGCGGGGTTTGAGGAGCGCACCCTTTAAACTCCTGATTCCTAATCAGATTGCGCCGAAATGAACAGCTCGTATGGCAGCTGTACTTTTCCCAGGGTTAATTACCTTTCACTGCGCCCGTCTAATGAGTCAGCTGCCGCTGTCATTAAACAAGTCCACTTCAGCGCTGCTCCTTCAGCCTCCACCAACCCCATCCCCTCCCTCCCTCTCGCGCCTCCCAGCCGGAGACGGAGACCGGGGGGCGAAACGGGAAAAAGGTCGCCCCTTCGCGGCATATGCTCAGAAGGCCCTGCCGCTGAGCCCCGACCTCCCCCGTCTAACCCTAAAACAGCACGTTCATCTTGAGCGGAGGTTAATTACACTTCTGTTTTTTCCGCCGGATCGCTGGTCAAAGCGGGGGCTCGTTAGCCGAGCACGCGGGGCGAAAAGTGCAGCTGCTCCCGGACGACAAAGTGCGTCCCAGCGCCGGTCGAACACAGAACCCGCCACTCCGGGTCAAATGAAAGTGAATGGTAAACAGAGCCTACACAAACTCAAACAATGGCTCCTTAATACATTACAAAAAACCTCTTTGGCGCCCACGAGAGCGAGCCGTCCGCGGCCATGCCTTCGCCAACCCAGGAAGAAGCGTGGGGCGCCAAGCGTTCGGGGAGTTTGAAGTGATTTACGCCAGTGTGTGGCAAAATCCCCCGGCCACCTGGATTACAAACGCTAGTCCTTTAACTCATGCCAGTCTAAATCCGTGTTAGCTCGGATTTACCTCTGCCATATGAAGTCCCAGTCCGAGTAAGCTTTGTTTGGAATCAGTTGTGCATAAGTATTTTACGCGTTAAAGAGAGGGGCTAATGGCGAGCCCCGATTTCGCTGAAACTGCAGCAGGAGGGAGGTGGTGTGGGGTGGTGGTGGTGTGGGAGGTGGAGGGGTGAAGGCTGGATTTTGGATTTGGATGACAGTTCTACGCTGTATGCTAATACACCAAGAAGAACTTGTTGACCTGCTTGCATCATAATGTCTTTTACATTCTAATTTGCTTCAACATTCTACATACGTTTTGCTAAATAATAAAGTGTTTTGCATAGATATAATTCTTTGAGGGCCCTTCTATCTCCGCCCAAATGCAAATGTACTTCTTGCACGCCAGACGAGCACCAGGAGAAGAAAGTTTCCCACCCAAATTCCAACACGTTTCACATGGCATCATATACCATTATATATATATATATATACCATTCTTTTACATATACACACGACTTTTTTTTTACTGCAAACAAGCAGAAATCACAATCTCTAGGTCACTGATGTTCTCCAGCATGTGCTTGCACACACACACACACACACACACACACACACACACACACTATTTTGCACTTAAAAGGTCACCAAGGCTGCAGGATGATTGTGAACCAGCTCAGCAGATGGGCCATGATTATGACTATTTGAATCGATAAAATGAATACTTTTGAATTAAAATGAATAAATGCAACTTAGCACTAGGGTTTTTTTTTTTAAAGATGCACTTCTGTACACATTTAATCCATATGTTCATTTAACCCACGTGTGTCCCTGTGTTCTTAAAACCCCTAAACCCCTCGAGAGGATCTCAGCATAATTTTTATGTCTTTTTCGCACCAGTTAGTATAAATGATGCACATTTTCAGAAGTTAAAATAATCCGAAATTGGAATTGACCTGCAAACTCAGTATCTATTTACGCGACGTTCTTCGCATTGTACGTTCAATAACTGTCAGACACCAACTGCAGAATGATAGTGGAACTGATCTCAACTTAGACCAACAAGACCGTATCAAGCTTCACACATTAGCAGAGAGAGAAAGATCATTATATCAAACCATTCAGGGTGTACAAAACCTTTTTTTTTAACTTCCTATCTATGTCTTTGGGCAGAAAAGTTTCCTTCAATGTAAACACGACAAAATATTTTCAAGGAAAAAAAAAAGACATTACCCCAAATGCAAGAAAAGCCACCGAGTCACATACTGAAGACCACGCCAAGAAGAACCGAAGACGTGGTGAAGTAGATAAAGGTATCAGAGGTACTCGGCCACGTGAGTGAGGAGTGACACGTCCCCTTCAGCCAAGCAGGTAGCCACAGCTCCAACCACAGCTCCAACCACAGCTCCAACCACAGCTCCAGCCACAGCTCCAACCACAGCTCCAACCACAGCTCCAACCACAGCTCCAGCCACAGCTCCAACCACAGCTCCAACCACAGCTCCAACCACAGCTCCTGCTCTCAGCTGCATTCTCCCACCTGACTCTTCACGCCTTGAAGCAACATCTCCCCAAAGGTACCGAGCTCTCTGTCTCTGCATCTACGTTCCTCTCATATCACAAGTGTCATCGTGACTCCCTAAGTCTCTCTCTCTCTCTCTCTCTCTCTCTCTCTCTCAGTCTCTCTCCCCCACCAGAGGGGCCGGACAGGGACGGCCAAGGGGCCCCAGACTTACCGTGTCTGCGGCCTTTGTGGAGCAGGATAAAGGGGCCTGGGGGCGTAGGGGGCGTGGGGGGTGGACGAGTGCGGCGCCCCGCTGTGGTGTCGTGTGGCGAGTGCCGGACACTGCGGCGATCCACCCCGCCACTCCAGCTCCGTCGCCCCTGTCCACACACCCCCCCATCCTCCACCCGGACCACGCCCCCCTCCACCCGGGCCACGCCCCTCCCCCGGCAGCCCTTTGTGCCTTTCACTTAACGGCCAAGCTCATTAGCCCGGACCACACAATGTCTGCGTTATTATATTCCAGGTAAATATACCACATGGAAACCCCAAAGGTATGACTTCTGAAGGGCTTTTAATGACAGAAAAGGGGATACATTAAAAAAAATGTGTGTGTGTGTGTGTGTGTGTGTATATATATATATGATTGAAATATATATGTAATATATATGATAATCAAAAAGTTAATTGACTCCAATGAGGATTTAAATAAAATCCATAATTCTTGATTGTTTAATTGCTGACAAATGACAATTAATTACTTAATACTAATTAATACGGAGGAGGCATTTTTGAAAATAAAATACAAATGTAGACTTTTGTTAAAAGACACTATATAAAGTATCTTAGCAGCAGTTTCGCAAGAGTTGCCGCTTTGAGAAATGGACCAAAATATGTGTGCTGGTGTACTTGATATCTTTAAATTCAAGATTTTATCAAGTTGTCATTTGCATGATAAAACTTCCCCATGTGTTTTGGGAAAATAATATCTAAGTATATGCCTGAACGTTCTTTGTAATCTTCCAAAGACTTTGAAAGTCCTTTGAATGATCGGAATCTTCAAGCCGTAAACGGTGACGGCGGAGTGGCATATCAGCCCGGAATCACACATCAGGATGAGAAGGGGGATTCTTTAGTGTTAAGGGTGCATGTTGTGCTTTCTCCTCCGCGCTCTCTGATGTTGGATTTCTGGGCTTCCTGGTCCACACTAAATTACTGTGAGTTCCTGCAGCCATGACAGTGGTGCATAAACACCAGGGACACGTCCATTGGCCAAGCTGACCCTCGTTAGGGGACACAAAACGTGCGTGAACGCATACAAAAGGCTCCTGAAGCCAGGGACTTGCCTAGAGAGGTCACTGGAGATTTTCC
Source organism: Brachyhypopomus occidentalis (assembly GCA_020368025.1). Taxonomy (NCBI): domain Eukaryota; kingdom Metazoa; phylum Chordata; class Actinopteri; order Gymnotiformes; family Hypopomidae; genus Brachyhypopomus; species Brachyhypopomus occidentalis. Next base: position 2,252,269 of record JAGXOD010000159.1, read on the forward strand.
AGACAACCACAATCCGGAGGAGGGGGTGGAGGAGAGGAGAGGGGGAGAGGGGTGGAGGAGAGGAGAGAGGGGGGGGAGGCAGAAGAATAAAAAGGACAGACTCCGAATCTCATTTTACCAGACCGCACACAATCTGGGCTCCCACAGAACTATCTCTGCCTGACCGCTTCCTATTTATCCCTTATCAGTGTTTACCAAACGCTACTTTTCTTTCATTCCCACTGCGAGGCCGTTCTCTTGCTATCAGTCAACAGCTGACACCATGGAACTGCCTCAAAGCCAAGAGGAAGGGATCAAAACTGAACCAAAGCTGTTTAAACAATACAAGAGTGGAAATACATTCATAAATCCTAATTCTTCCTAGCCCACAAGGGTACAGGCAGATCCTTTATAGTTAGGCCAGCAAACAAACCACAGCCAATGAGGTAACATTTGCAATCAAGGTAAAGGCTCAAATGTATTCAAAACGGAAAGGGGGGTGTAATGAAAGAGAAACGTTCCTGTAATTTTAGCTACAAAACGTGGCTTCCCACCTTTACACATCATGAAAATAAAACTTAAAACTTAAGTTTCTAATGTTTCAGGGTTGTTTTTTTGTATGATTTTTTTTTTTTTTACGGCGCTGTCTGTTTGTGTTTGGCTGGTGTCTGAACTGATGTTCAGACAGGATTTAGTCACAGGATTCACTTCACGAGGTTCGACTTTGATGCGGTTTCACACTAATGCAGGTTTTGATTTCACCCCCCCCCCAAATCTAGTGATACAGAAGCTTGAGACGTGAACATATTCGACTTGGTGAGTGGGTGTGTGTGTGTGTGTGTGTGTGTGTGTGTGTGTGTGTGTGTGTGTGTGTGTGTGTGTGTGTGTGTGTGTGTGTGTGTGTGTGCGTGTGCGTGAGTGTGTGTGTGTGTGTGTGTGTGTGTGTGTGTGTGTGTGTGTGTGTGTGTGTGTGTGTGTGTGTGTGTGTGTGTGTGTGTGTGTGTGTGTGTGTGTGTGTGTGTGTGTGTGTGTGTGTGTGTGTGTGTGTGTGTGTGTGTGTGTGTGTGTGTGTGTGTGTATCTTTTTGGGTTCGCTTGTTTATTTTATTTTTTTTTCTAATGGATGAAATACATTTACACAACTAGTCCAGCCCATACATCAAATGGCTCTCAAAACAGTCCGAACAAAAACCAAAACACTCGTAATATTCTTCAGAACGTGCCGCCGTCTTTCTGCTCGGGTCCGATTCCGGTTCCGTTTCTCAATCCCCCTCCCCAGTCCTCGTTTTTCTGGACTACTGTTCAAAAGTTAAGTAATTAATTACATTTATCCTTTCACCAGCTGCTCCACAACAGATGGAACATTTCGGAAACCTTGTTGAATTAAATCCACATAATTCATTTTCCTGGATTAACTAAGTGAAGTTTGTGCATGAGGGGTGGGGTGGGGGACGGGGGGACTGGGGGGGACGGTGGGGACAGGGGGGGACAGGTACCAAGATCCATGGCTACACGGATGCACTATTAAGCAGTCTGTGTTTGTACGGCTCTGTAGGTTTTCACTGGTGATGCGTACTGGTGTGCTTGTGAGTTGTTTTCAGTGATAACTTGGTTGGACAGTGTAAATGACATTTGTGGCAAAGAGACAGTGGGGAATGCGTAATGTTACGGTGCGATAAAGACATTTGTGTGTGTCTGCCAGTCATGTTAGGTCCATAGGTCTGGGCAGACAAAAACTAACAGCGCCAGCCATTAATACGGAACAAGTATAATAGATGGTCAACAGGAAGAACACTGCTACAAGTCTGTGCCGAAGTGCCACTGTTAGTTCTGCACTCAACTAACAGTGTATTTGGACAGCACCATGGACAGTTCCTGTGGGGAGAGGCAGCTCTATTCTGCAGGGTCACTGCTGAATTAGCACACATGTCTGATTAGTTCACTGTTATAAAAGCAGGAGTAAGAGATCAAGGCTCACCAATGTCACATCATATACCAGCTTCAGCTTTGCTGTGCTTGCTAAATACAGCGAGATCAGACCTAAAACACTTAAAATATTCAGGCTTTTCCTACCTATACTATGACTAGGCCCATATTAGTCTAAATATACTTGTCAAACACTAATACAAATACTACTACGCTATTTCACTCGATCTACAAATACTAGTCACTGCATTTTTAGAGGAAGCTAACAGTTACACCAGCTGCATTTTATTGTATGGTGATAAAATGTCATGCAACTACTTATTGCAAAATAACTAAATCCAAACACCAGCAATACACAGAATGCCAATTAAAAAACCTTCTAAATTTCACTCAGTTTCATATATTTAAACTTTCAGGAAGTCAGTCCACTTAATTCTACCATGCATAGAATCCCATAAGCACATCTATTTTGAGGATAAATCTGAAACAGGGTGAGTTTAAGTGAGAGTGAAAATCTTTACTTTATATTTAAGCCTTGTGGCTTAACGGACATCGATGTCAATTGCAGTATCATTACAGCTTCATAACACTGGAGGTTATTCCAGCGCTCCAGCTGCACGAAACAGTTTTGACAACAGCACAAAGTGCTTGTTTAACTGTCACCTGCAGAAGATCCAGGTTACAATCTAATCCGTGATCTAGTCTGCCCCATTTCAGTGAGTAAACTACTAACTGTTAGAAAACCCAACCACTCTGGAAATGCCACGTGTAACTGTTGTTTCTTTTAATGAAGAAAAGCCATTTTTTGCTATTTTGTTTCTGTATAGCTTAAAACCTTTCACTTTTTCTCAGCAAACCGTCAGAGGTCTAGGAGAGAAAGAGCTCATCTACATACACGGTCACCGTTCTGCATTCAAAGGTAAACAGATGCAGGAGGAACATCAGAAAAAAGGTGTTAATGAAAGTGCTGCCTTCGAGGGGGGAAAGTTAGAGAGCTGTGTGTGTGTGTGTGTGTGTGTGTGTGTACAGCTGCCTTACTGATCCCTCCACTTCCACCCCCCAGACACCCCCACCCCCTCCCCCGTAACCCACATCCCCCTTGCAGGCTGTCCGAGCTCCACGCTAACACACAATGCTAACGTGAGCGAGGCTAAGATCAGAAGATGGGCTCACACCCCCACCGGCAAAGCTCTGTGTGTAAGACGACATCCAGTTTTATCCACGCGATCAAAAATAGGTCACGCTTCTTAAAAAAGAAAAAAAAAAAAAAGAAAAAAAAGTGAAACATGCAGTTTGAGCCCTTTTAATCTTTTCCTGGGCTATCTGGGACTAAGGAGAGAACACGGGCGAACACACTCTCCAGCCACAACCAACTTACAACAACTATCACAACCAAAGCTGCCGGCTGTCCAGAGACGCTACAGCGTCCAGCAGTGCAACGTAACTCCGCATCGAAAGCGTCTGAAAGGCCGACAGCCAAACTTCATCGTTTTCGCATTACGCACTTTCCAACGTTAGTTACAAGGTAGCGCAAAAGACAACCGCAGAAACCGCTCTGAAAAATCACCGAAGACCACAGGCGTCAAACTTTTGCACGGACGAGCAGCGATATTATTACCGAGTGACAACTTTACAGATTGTTATTCTGGAAAAAAAAAGAGGGGACCCCCCCCCCACACACACCCCCCCAAAAAAAAAAAAAAAAACCAAAGTGAAACAAATCCTGAATTCTAGGGACTGTTCCGACAGTTCAGGCTACACAGACAGAAAGTGACCACGTCTGCTCGCGGCGTTTCTAAAGAAGCCGTAACACACACCTACTTCAGTGCCGCTGGAAGTTGGAGAGACGTCTGGTCCAGGGCTGCTTGGTGCGGCTGTGTGTTGGAGCCTTTTGAAAGGTAAAGTCCCCGGGAATATGACACAGTGTGTCTGTGACAGCCCGCCGATAAGCACCTGCACTCCGCTCCCCGCCACGTCACACCTCCCTATTCACGCGCCTTCAATATGATGCACATTTACACATCAACAGCAGCAGTCCTCTACCGCCACACACACACACACACACACACACACGCGAGCGCACGCACACACACTCCTCACACCACTCCCACATCCGCAAAAACATACAAACTGGCCCGTCGAGGGGAGGAACACAGGCGTTGGGTTTCTGCTCTCTCGCTCTCTCTCCCTCTCCACATGTACACTGATTTATCTTGTTTCCCCCCCCACCCCCCTTGCATGTGTGTGTGTGTGTGTGTGTGTGCATGCGTGTGTGTTCATGTGCGCGCGCACGCCTCAAAAAACTTTCACTTGCATTGTTGTCATGGGTGTTTGGGCATATGCCCCTCCAACCCCCCATTTTCACCCCGCCTCCCCATATCAGTCAGGATGCAAATGAGACGGAATGTCACTCCTCTGCAGCAGATGGCCAGGGATGATAACAATGGCTCAACAGACCAGTTTCAATGTCTGCCACTTTATTGCCACGGAAACAACAAGCACAAGTGCACGTAATGAAATCCCTGCCACACAGCGAGCTTTCGTATTTAACCTCCCTGCTTTCCCGGTGCACGTCTAGCGCGTTTTTAGCATATCGCACATTTCATTTGCGCTGCTTTGTGTGTTTACTGGTTTGTTTCGATGGTTTGTGAAATCTGACCTTAGGTAAAAACCAGACTGAGGGACGTGGAGCTGGTGTTGCTGAATAAGACAGACTGCTGCCCCAGTAATTATTAGAGTAATTAGGTGTAATTCCTCCCTGTAGACCTCTACATAGCTTCTCCTGCATCATAGACCATGTAGACGGGTCCATATATGGGAGTGAGTGTGTGTGTGTGTGTGTGTGTGTGTGTAAGTGAGTCATGGGGGGTTAAGGCATCACGCATGCAATGTGTGACAAAGGCCCTAATCGTACTGACGTCACTGTGGCCCTGAAGCTTGCTGACTTTTGTAAATACACACATACAAACACACACACACACACGTACACACACGCACAAACACACTCACACACGCGCGCGCACACACATAAATGTACCCACAGCCTTTAACAAGAGCAAACAGTGTGTGAGCGTTTAACAAATAGAGGCCAGATTAGAATGACAAAGAGTGCCACACTTCTGGGCGGAGCTGAGCAGAGAGCAGGGGGGAGGGGCCAGAAGGGGGGGTTCACCAGGGCAGGAGGTGACAGTGGCCAAGTCCTCCAAATGAGTGGAGATGCGTGGGGGGAGGTGCTGAACTAGAAGACACTCCCAGCTGATGCGTGTGTGTGTGTGTGTGTGTGTGTGTGAAGGCTCATATCTCTTTCGTGTTTTGTTCCTCGTCTCCTGAGGATAACATGTAAAGCATAACGCGGGGTGTGTGTGTGTGTGTGTTGGGGGGGGTTTCATCAGCCTCGCCTGGCTTTTCAGGAACAGCAACAGAAGGCTGAGCCTTTGCTTAAGGTTTGGCCGTTGATCTCATTTGAGATTTCATTTGAAAGTCTAATTTCACAACAGCTTTCTGGAGGTTTGTCACTTATAAAGTATATATGTAAGAGGCAACAGATTTGTTGGCTACAGAGTGTTCTTACAAAATAAAACTACATGCTTGTTTTTTTCCCTCTGTAATCCCAACTACACAAGTAAGGAACTATCTTCTTATCTCCTCAGTGCTGTTCCCAAAAAAAGGATCATTTATATTTTACACGTGTTAAGCCCGAGGCACGAGTGAGTTTGTGAAATGAGCTATTGTAAGATAATCATCGAGAGAAGAGGAGAAGGGAAATAAATAAAACCCCTCAAAGGAATCAACTTCTGAAAAACAATCTAGATCAAATGTACAACTGAATTAGACGTCCAACAAAGCCATCTTTCATACTTCAATATTCTAACATTCGCAGTGCTATCTTTGGGTCACAGACAAGCCATCATCCATAAAGCACGGAGTCCATTACAGCAGGAAGAGCTTCAGCTGTTCCTGCATGTTTGATTTGGGGTTTTATGAAGAAAAAACAATCCAACAATAGCGCATATTAGAGGTAAAATGGAAGCAAAAGTGGGCGAGATAAAATGACCTGTCAAACAAAGGTTCACATTTTCCAAAGTATATGGCATGTTTGCAAAAAAAAATAAAAAAAAAATGTTTGATTGCATTTATAAAAGTATCACGGTGGGTCACACATAATGTCTAAAAGCTTTTTGCATTAGTCTGCCAATTATGTAAGCAAAGTTAAATGTCTCTGCACCCTATTGTTTATGGGCCTTTGTCAATCCTACACATATTATATCAAATAACCCCAACTCTATACTTTAGAGGTAAGTGCTTGCACTGTGTTTTCTGTAGTGGATTAAAGCTTCAGTCATTTTGCGTACTCAACTCTAGCTTGCTGACCCAAATTGTGCTGAGGACATGTCTTTTGTCTTTTTGCGAAGACAATACGAAACGCCCTTTTTACACAGTCCAACTAACTCGCCTTCAAGGTTATATCTATTCACACCGTATGTGCCCACGCAAAACGAGTGCGGCCGAGTTCAAAAGAGACGCACCCCAAATCACGTCGACAAAAAAACGTCACGGTGGTGGTCGGCTACGGCGACCTCGGTTAGCTCCGTTGAGGCGAATTGCTTTAACAAGCCACAAAATAATCAGGATGGTCTCCATCTGTGTCCACTAATGGTGTTTCAAATGGTTTGAACACACCTGTGTGAACAGAGTCTTTAGGGAGTGAGCTGACGGATCGCACAATAAGATGAGGGAAATACAATAACTAAATCAAACTGTCACGCTTCATCCGTGAAAAGATCCTTCTAGAAGGTTATGGGGGTTTGCTTCCTCTACATGCCATGTCAGGATTCAGACTCTACGGTTTGAACATGATACCTTCTGGAAGCTGTGGGGTCCAGACGAGAAGATGGACGTCTGGTACTTATCAAATCTCAGTGCTAACTGACATCCGTTGGCCCAGAACACAAACCCGAGAAGAAAAAGAGTCGAATGAACACCACGGTTGCCCCGGAAGACCCCTTTACATCTAGATGTATGATTTCTCAATATCTGACATTTTTTCGAAGCACATAATTTCAAAGTCCATTTTATTTACCTCCTGCAAAACTCCCCTGGAATCATGCAAAGTAAGAGCCCTCGAATACGGAAACCAGTCACTCCCGACGTGCTCAGCATGTGACACGACTCACCCCAGGCTATGACACACCAGACACACGCAGCCATGAAACTGAACCAGCCTCAAACAAATGACTTAATGCTGGACAATAAAAAGACTTCCCTAGGCAGCATCCCTATGTGGAACAAGAAAACGACAATGTAAATCCATCCATTTTCATTTATTCAAGCCTTAGAAGTCACATGATGGCCAAAATATAGATTTGTGTCAATATTAGGCTTGTGATGGAGACTGTCCAACACACAGCAGTTACTTGACACCTGCCATGGCCACTTTCTGCCTTGGGACAAAGTCAGCAGCACATGTAAGATAACACCATCATTTTATTGATCTCATATAACACGATTTCCAAAAAAGATGGAAAAAGAGGACAGAATTATAGAACTTCAACATCGTAAGGTTAATCTGCCGTAGAAGAAACGGCTTCTTATTTTCTTTTAAAGTTGGGGCGAAAATCTAAAGTTAAAGCACCTCCTCTACGCGAGCTTGCGCCGCACGTACCGGAGGTGTCACGAACCTCCCCTTGTGTAGGAGCCTCTTCACCATGAAGGTGTGTGCTAGAGTATATTACACAGCTTGGACATCTCAAAAAACCTTAGGACAATTCTCCGTCTTCAGAATCACGACCGGTCTTTTAAAACCAGGACGTCACAATGCATCGGCCCGTCAGTACTATTCAGCGGCACCCTTGAGAGTAAAATAACCCACTTATTAATGTGGATGACAGTGTTTTGATTGCATCCAATACACCACACTGAATCAGCATGCAAATGCCCTTTCAGCAAAACAAAGACATTGATTATGAGGTAAGTTTCTTCGACACAAGTAGCCCGCTTGGAGTGATTAATGGCCCTTTGCCATTGATTTCCTTTTGTTTAGAGCTTTGCTAACTTTTCAGGAGATACAATTATAATTTGTTCGCTAACAATAACTCCAATCTACGGCACTCGAACAAAAACCTTAATAAGGTCTTCTGTATGATTTGTCCTTTGAACAGCAAACCGAATTCGCTGGATAAAAAGCAAATAAAAACAGGAGAAAAAAGGTCAGTCGCTAACCAGTGTTGATTTGATTATTTCGAAGTCGCTGCCACAACACGGCACAACACAACAGGATGTGTCGCGCGTGCAGGACAGAGGAAACTACACCACAGCGCTGTTCTGAAGCGAGAAGTCACTGCGGCTCGCGCGCGTGGAATTAAGAAAGAAAAAAAAGTTGCGATCTCTACGCTTCAGAAAAGACATCGCATGCGAGCCAAACTATCTGACATGACCTGACAAAGTCTCTTCCCCTCCATTCCCGGTGCGAAAGAAGTACTGCTTTGACACTCCTAGACCGTCGATCCTCACTCCGACACTCTGATCCTCACACCTAGACTGTCCATTGTCTTGTTATTACCAGAACATCAGACAAGACATCAGCTACATCAGAGTTGTGACGCTACAACACTCTATTAGTATTTGCAAGTCAAATGCCCGCGTTCTGTCAAAGTGTTCCATCAAAGCGCATTCACGTCATTCCTCAGATTTAACACTTTGAAAAGTTCTCCCAGATCCCGACTCTTTCTGACTCCTCGACTCATCTTTTCAAGATAGTGATAATACGATTTCAGTGGGTTTTTTTTTTTTTATTTATTTTTTTGCTGTTGAGAAACAAACTGGATTATGAGCAGATCACTACATAAACAGCTTTCTAAAAGGAGGCAGCTATTTTAAAAGAGGCTGAGGGAATGCAAAGAAGGATTTAAATTTTAATTTGAATTTATTCCAGAAAGTGAAAGGTTCTTTTGAGAGCGGATTTCAGCAAAGATGATGGTATTTAAAAGTGATAAACAAGCATCTAAACCACCAGTAAACCGTAGCCATTTTTTCTGCTTCTGAGCATTGGGGAGGAGGAGAGGGGGGGGGGGGTTGCTATGGCCACATCTGGAGTAGAACAGTGACATCGACTTAAATATCGCAGATGACAGATGATAACATCTCGGACATTAAAATGCTTGTGTTCAGTTTTGGTTACGAGATCCCAGCTTTCAGCGCGCAGCCATGGAGATAGCTTCACCATGGAGATAGCTTCACCATGGAGATAGCTTCACCATGAAGTGCTCCTGGATAGAGTAAACAGGTTAAGAAATTTGAAGTCATTTGCACTAGTTGTATGTCTCATCAAGAGTGCATGGATTATGTACATCAGGGTTTTAAATCAATTACGGAACAGAAAGATGTGCTTCCCACTCTCTGTAAAGTCGTCTTCAAAGGTATTCAGGGCACCACAGCAGCAGTTGGTGTGTGTATGTTTATGTGTGTGTGTGTGTGTGTGTGTGTGTGTGCGCGCGTTTTTGAAATGAGCTTTATCCTTTGGTTTCTCTGGGGTTGGAACTGTTGACACCGAGTATGTGGGCACAGGCAACTAACTGTGACAACTTAGTATTCTTGAACAAGGCAGTAATCCTTTGGCAAAACAACATAAACATGGAAGTGAATACCATCCAGTCACATACCTGACAACGCACACTTTGTGTTCCTGTGCAAACTTTCCCTGGCTTTTATTGACCCTTTTCCCCTCATTGGTCACAAGTATCCCTAAATTTGGAGTTAAGCAGCACTTGTGCCATTCTAAAGAACACATTTCTCACAAACAAAGACAAAGTTACATCATGCTGTTGCACAGCTAATCCGATCAAGGGCACTCTTTATGCCTCCGCTATCACTGCGCAAGCCGGCGAAAGGGCCAAGTAAACCATTTAACAAGAGTCTCAAAGAGCCAGGAGCCGATACGATTTCACACTGACGGATGGCTCAATCGGAGCTCCTCGACAGGCTCAGGGCTGCCGGAACGCGAGCGGCGCTGCTCAGACTCGGCTCTGGGAGACGAGAAAGAGGGAGAGAGAGAGAGAGAGAAGGAGATGGAAGTTTTCTGCTGGTCTCGCCGGATCAGCACTCGAGCTGCTCGGACTATGCAGTGATTCTGACTTGAGATTCAACTTGAGAATACTGGGAACATCAGTTTGATACCACTTGGAGGTAGGGAGGTAGGTAGATAGATAGACAGATAGACAGATAGATAGAGGCTGTTTTGTTAAGATGTCCATTGCAGTCTTCATAAATCATAACAGACTAACGTGGCGTTCAGGCGTTTTGAACATGTCTCCCAGTAAGTCGCTGCGTCTCAGCTCAGAGTGGTGGCAGCGTGGCCCAGTCCTCATGCCTAGCGAAACCCTCTCAGAAAGCAACTGCACACCTCTGTCAGGCATAGGTGAAACGCTCCTTTACAGGCGGAACTAGGCTTGGCCCAGCTCTGAGCTTCCTCCTGCTCCAGCCCCCCCCCCCCACCACCCCAGTCCTGACTGCACTGAACAGTGGGTAATACCAGCCTATGGCACACGCTGCAGCATTGTCTCCTGGGGACAGGCGATTTCAATAGGCTGAGAAAGGCAATCCAAAAGGTGCAGATGACAATGGCTTTGATGCTGTTTATGCGGAGCAGATAGCCAGGCGTGGAGGCGGCCCCTCCGGAGCTCCGGTGCACCTCCGAGAGACGGACGAGCCGGGGGGCGGGGCTTTACAATGGAACACTGTTACTTAGGAAACGAGGCCAAGGCAACGACCCACAGCAAGGGAGGCGAAGGGGGGAACAAATGCTAAAGCTAGCACAACTCTTACTGCATCTGCAAAGGTTACAGTGGCACAAAGTGCACGGTGGTCTGCGCGTCTTAAACGGCAGAGTGTAATCAGGTTAATCGTTTAGTAAGCCTGGCAAAGGGGACAGGACAGTGTGTAACTGAACAAGTCAGGCAAGTTTATATAGCACGTTTATACACAGTTCACAGTGCTGAAGCATAGATAAATAAAGCTATTAAAATTCAAAAACAAATGCTTTTTTTCGCCATCCGTAGAACAGTGATCTAAATAAACCAGTAACTGAAAGTAATAAGAGCTCAAATTAAACATGTAAAGTGCTCAAATGGAATTTGAGATAAAAGATGAAGAAAAAAAAATCAATAATTAGAAGAATTAAATGGAATAGAAATGCATACTGAGAAATAAAACAGGAGCACTACATGAGCTAAAGGAGTCAGTGTTTAAAGTGAGCTGAAACCTTGGACAAATAAGAGCTTTTAGTTCAAATTTAACACCGTCTACATTGGACTCCGTCTAGTGTCAGGACTCTTCTAATATTATTTGACAATTGTCTCCATTTAAAAACACCATAACAGCTCAACACTGTTCGCTGTGCTCAGGTTTAAGGTTCACCAGCTCCTGTTGGCTCACAGGACTAACTCACCTTCGCTGGCTCCAATTTATAGACCACTTTTCTCAACCCTATCTCTCTCTCTACTGTAGCTGTAGTAGTTCAAGCCCATCTCTCTCTACTGTAGCTGTAGTAGTTCAAGCCCATCTCTCTCTACTGTAGCTGTAGCTGTAGTTCAACCCTATCTCTCTCTACTGTAGCTGTAGTATTTCATCCCTATCTCTCTCTACTGTAGCTGTAGTAGTTCAACCCAATCTCTCTCTACTGTAGCTGTAGTAGTTCAACCCCATCTCTCTCTACTGTAGCTGTGGAGTTTCTCGCTCTTCTCTCTCTCTACTGTAGCTGTAGTAGTTCACCCCATCTCTCTCTACTGTAGCTGTAGTTAGTTCTACTGTAGCTGTAGTATCTCTCTCTACTGTAGCTGTAGTTAGTTGTAGCTGTAGTAGTTCAACCCCATCTCTCTCTCTACCTGTAGCTGTAGTAGTTCATCTCTCTCTACTGTAGCTGTGTAGTAGTTCAGCTGTAGTAGTTCCCCATCTCTCTCTACTGTAGCTGTAGTAGTTCATCTCTCTCTCCTACTGTAGCTGTAGTAGTTCCCCATCTCTCTACTGTGTAGTTCTGTAGTAGTTCAACCCCATCTCTCTCTACTGTAGCTGTAGTAGTTCAACCCCATCTCTCTCTACTGTAGCTGTAGTAGTTCAGCTATCTCTCTCTCTCTACTGTAGCTGTAGTAGTTCAACGCTGTAGTAGTTCAACCCCATCTCTCTCTACTGTAGCTGTAGTAGTTCAACCCCATCTCTCTCTACTGTAGCTGTAGTAGTTCAACCCCATCTCTCTCTACTGTGTAGCTGTAGTAGTTCAACCCCATCTCTCTCTCTACTGTAGCTGTAGTAGTTCAACCCTGTAGTAGTTCAACCCCATCTCTCTCTCTACTGTAGCTGTAGTAGTTCAACCCCATCTCTCTCTCTGTAGCTGTAGTAGTTCAACCCCATCTCTCTCTACTGTAGCTGTAGTAGTTCAACCCCATCTCTCTCTACTGTAGCTGTAGTAGTTCAACCCCCCCTCTCTCTCTACTGTAGCTGTAGTAGTTCAACCCCATCATCCCAGTAGTTCAACCCCATCTCTCTCTACTGTAGCTGTAGTAGTTCATCCCTATCCCCATCTCTCTCTACTGTAGCTGTAGTAGTTCAACCCCATCTCTCTCTACTGTAGCTGTAGTAGTTCAACCCCATCTCTCTACTGTAGCTGTAGTATTTCATCCCTATCTCTCTCTACTGTAGCTGTAGTAGTTCAACCCCAACCCCATCTCTCTCTACTGTAGCATATCTCTCTCTACTGTAGCTGTAGTAGTTCAACCCCATCTCTCTCTACTGTAGCATTTCATCCCTATCTCTCTCTCTACTGTAGCTGTAGTAGTTCAACCATATATCTCTCTCTACTGTAGCTGTAGTAGTTCAACCCCATCTCTCTCTCTACTGTAGCTGTAGTAGTTCAACCCCATCTCTCTCTCTACTGTAGCAGTTCAACCCCATCTCTCTCTCTACTGTAGCTGTAGTAGTTCAACCCCATCTCTCTCTACTGTAGCTGTAGTCTACTGTAGCTGTAGTAGTTCAACCCCATCTCTCTCTCTACTGTAGCTGTAGTAGTTCAACCCTCTACTGTAGCTGTAGTAGTTCAACCCTATCTCTCTCTCTACTGTAGCTGTAGTAGTTCAACCCTATCTCTCTCTCTACTGTAGCTGTAGTAGTTCAACCCCATCTCTCTCTACTGTAGCTGTAGTAGTTCAACCCCATCTCTCTCTCTACTGTAGCTGTAGTAGTTATCTCTCTCTGTAGCTGTAGTAGTTCACCCCATCTCCCCATCATCTCTCTCTACTGTAGCTGTAGTAGTTCAACCCCATCTCTCTCTCTACTGTAGCTGTAGTAGTTCAACCCTATCTCTCTCTCTCTACTGTAGCTACTGTAGCAGCTCTCTCTACTGTAGCTGTAGTAGTTCAACCCCATCTCTCTCTACTGTAGCTGTAGTAGTTCAACCCCATCTCTCTCTACTGTAGCTGTAGTAGTTCAACCCCCCCTCTCTCTCTACTGTAGCTGTAGTAGTTCAACCATATATCTCTCTCTACTGTAGCTGTAGTAGTTCAACCCTATCTCTCTCTCTACTGTAGCTGTAGTAGTTCAACCCTATCTCTCTCTCTACTGTAGCTGTAGTAGTTCGTAGTTCAACCCCATCTCTCTCTACTGTAGCTGTAGTAGTTCATCCCCATCTCTCTCTACTGTAGCTGTAGTAGTTCAACCCTATCTCTCTCTATTGTAGCTGTAGCATTTCAACCAAATCTCTCTTCTGTATCTGTGGTATTTCAACCTGAAACCTCTCAACTATTTGTAGCATTTCAACCAGTTCTCTATCTACTGCGTCTGTAGCATTTGACCTGACCTCTATCTGTTGTGTCTGTAGCATTTCAACATGATTTCTCTCCATTGTCTGTAGTATTTCGTATATCTGAACCCTCTCTATTATGTCTCTATCAACCTGAACCCTCTCAACTGTGTCTGTAGTATTTAAACCTAATCTCTATCTACTGTGTCTGTAGCATTTCAACTTGATATCTAAGACATCTGTAGCATTTCAACCAGATCTTTATCTACTTGTCTGTAGCATTTCAACCTGATCTTTGTATTCTGTCAGTAGCTGTACAACCAGATCTCTTTCTACTATGTCTGTACAATTTCAACCTGATCTTTATCTACTGTCTGTAGCATTTCAACTTGATAACTAAGACATCTGTAGCATTTCAACCGAATCTGTCTATTGCATTTGTACCATTTCAGCCTGATCTCTACAGTATTTGTCTGTTGCTTCTGTACTAGTGTTGATTGATTGAGCTAAGAATACAAAGCCCTTGCGCCTAGACACATAGGTCACAGATCAGCCGTTGGGCAGTGGAAAATGACAAATGTGTACTGTCATGAATTTTCTAATCAAAGGTACTGGAACATTAAGCTGTAAATCTGTATGTGTTCACTGTGTGATATTACTTTTCCAGAGGGAAGACTTTGCGGCATTTCCTTACTAGTTGCCTGTTAACACTGCCAAAAAATGGCACAAAACCTTAGGGGAAATAAAAGTGGTATTTTTACTGTGTTGCTTGTGTGTTCAGAAGTACACAATACACAAGTACTACACAATACCAGCTTTTGGTAAGACCTTCTCTTACGTCTCATCCTGTCGCTAAGAGTTGCTGTGGATGTGGTTTTGAACATTCAACAACTGAAACTTCCATTAGCTCCCATAAGTGTTTCTGGTCTACAGATTTTTCAAATATGGGTACATTTGTCAACGTTATTTTTTGTGGAAATCGACCCCACAACTCGGTAGTGGTAATGATTATGTTAAAATTGGCTGGAATATTCCTTTCAAGTCCCACTGTTCAAACCCTTAAGACCTTTTATCTCAGTAAGAACAGGCAGGCACTGGTCCTGTTTTGGGATAAACTTTCTTCTCTAAACAAACTTTGGAGCTATGTGATATAAGCACCAGAGTACGTACCTTGATTTTGTAGGATGTACTTTACAGCTTTGATGCATGGATATATTGTTATATAACTGTTGTCTACTAATTGTTTCACACAAATATTCCAAGTTCACTATTCCATTAATTATGCAATATTTCCCTTTTTTATTGGGTCATCTTGCCGAGTTCCTACAATATAAATATTAATGTATAAATCCTACACAGGTTGTTAGAGAATCTGGCCAGTTTACGAATCAAGAGGTAAACAGGGATAATCATCTCATGCATCTCTGATCTACATTACTTCTGCACATGAAAAGATATGACTGAGTTTATAAATCAGAGCACATATAGTGATTCGTGGATATAACCCACAGACACGGCCCTACTCCTGACACGGCCCTACTCCTGACACGGCCCCAGTCCTTTCTGAGTAGTTTTACGGATTTTATGAAGGACTGTGCATTTTCAGATACCACCCTGACCGCACAGGAGTGTCTCATAAACGGGCCGACAACACGACACAAACCAGCTCTCCGTCCCTGCGCTCTCTAAAACGTCCTCGTCCATATTATTCGGTTGATTTGTGGACGCCGCTGGTCTTAATGCCGAATAAAATGCTCCATAATTGTTGTCCCCGGGCACCAGGGTGAGACAAATAAAAGTTAGACTGGAGTGGAATTAGCATGTGAATAGGGGCAGTGGGAGCATGCTCAGTACAGCGCTCCGCCCGGCTCCAAACAAACCTCCACCCCACTGCACTGGCTGCAGCTAAAAGGCCTCATGGGGCCTTCAGTGACCATTCACTCCTAGCTCTCTTTTCCCAAGCACCTGTGAGTGGTGGTGTTTTTTTAGTTTCTCATTTTTTTCTCCCTTTGTCTCCTGCCTGTTGTTGTTTTTTTTTTCTCCCCTTTTCTTTCAGTTTTTTTTTTTTTTTTTTTGGCCGGGCTCTATCATTAGGGAAACACTTTCTTTCAAAAGGAATTCTTGCCGCTAACAATGCTGTTTGTGTGTTTACCAGGGGGACACAGACCCCTGATTGCATCCAAAAAAGGACAAAATAACACGTAGCACAGTTAACCACGCTGCCCGGCGAGTAGCAAAATGCCCTCGGAGTTTCGCGTGACCGCAGGAATACGAGAGTGAGCTTCTGAGGTGCTAGGCTCTTGCCTTTCGCGGACGACTCGCAGGTGCGGTTGGAACGGCTCGGCTCCTGGCTGCCTCCGGAGGGTGCGTCCGGTTTCTCCACGGGGCTGAACCTCAGCGAGATGCTTTGCCGTTCTCCAAAGGACTTTGCCACAATCGCTTTGTCCGCTGCTTTCATTGTGTTCTGTAAAACACATTTGCAGCATGACTCTCCAGGTTTATCCCTCTCGTGAGCCATCTACCCCCTTCAGTCCCCGCTGCCACTAAACCCTAAACCTTCGCCTGTCATGCCAGCACAAAGTAGCGCGCACACACACACACACACACACACACACACACAAATGTGCACAAACACACATACTTGCACACATACACACACACACACACACACATGCCTGGCTTTCTCAGCAAAATTTCTTTTTATTGCTGTGATTATTTTTGCAGAGTTTTTCCTCCTGCACGTTGTCTCAACTGACAGACACTGTTAAGTGTTAGGCGAATCCAGATTGCCTAAATTTTGGGCAGCAAGAAAAGAGAGAGAGAAAGAGAGTGAGACGGAGGGAGAGAAAAAGCAAACAAATGTGCAGATTAAAAAGTAAACATTCAGGAAGAAGAGCAAAACCACCACATTTTCATTTTTAATCCAACTTAGCCGAAACAAAAATAACACATTATGTTCTAATTGGGTGCCGTGCAGTCCACAAATACTATTACAAGGCCGATCAGGATTAGTGGTGCTACACACCTAGTTATCTATTTCTGAGTGCCAAGACTGCAAGCAGTGGGCAACTAAATTTCAAAAGCTGGCAAATCCAGTTGTCTCCTAAATACAGAAAGTACTTAAATCCGGAGCGAAACACAAGAGAGAGAGGGATAAAGGATGCTCTGCGTATCACCAGAAAGCTCGCACACTTCGCGAAATCACTGGCTAGGTTAAACAAATATGCTAAGCAGAGATCAAAACAATCCTTTGATCTCCAGCCTAGTTTCCGAAGCTACAGCTCGGCTCCTGTTGTAAATAACTTGTATAAATCGGTACAATTTGCCTTCAGGTAGTATCAAAAGTGGCAATGGTTCACGGGCAAACGTTTCTCCTGCCATTAGACAACAGATCAGATAAAATCCCCATTTATTATTTACTCGCTAAAATTTTCTGGCCTCAGGATGGCATGAGTATTTGAATACTGGAGAGTGGTGTTTTTGAATACTACGCAATATTATGACTACTATTTGAATGCAGCATGTCGCAGGGTAGGAACTACATGAACTACTTTGCCTGGACACTCTATGGTCAGACCATTCCATCCACTGCGCTGCGTTTTGGTGCAGTAAATCCAAACCCGGGGAGGTGTGATGCGGTACGTACCTCCAGGAGCCCCGTCAGGTCCTGCACAGTGAAAAACATTGTCAAACAACGACAACAACAACAACAAAAAAAGGAATCCGTCTGTGGGGGAGCTGAGGCGCTTGCTGACAAACTTTGCAGCGTGTTTCGAGGGTGGACACAAAGGAAGACCCTGTGCACTCGGACAGAGGCCGAACAGCGCGGGGAACAGAGGGGTCTGGTGTCCGGGGCCGCCGTCAGCGCCGTCAGAGCCGCAGAGGACACGGCATCGCTGGCACCGGGTGGCACGGGGCTCACGCCGCCGAACAGAACGATTCTTGTGCCCAGGGAGAAGTGGCATCTTTTAGGAGAAGTTTCTGCCCCCCCCCCACCGCTGCTGTTATTAACATGTATAGTTAGGCTTTTGACTGGCAGGGATGTATGCAGCTCACAGACAGCCCCCAAGTTCCAGTTCTGTGAGGTCGGTAAAGACCTAAGGCTCTGGTATTAAAGGAGACCAAAAAATTAGTGTTCCACATGAAATGAAACTTCAGAGACTCTAAATGTGTGTCATACACTCAGTTTCTGCAATCTGGATTCTTATGTGCCTTTAGAAACCTTCAATGCAACACGTCACTTCTTGCCATCAGGAGCGAATTTAAACTTGAAGCATTTTTGGTCATCCAAAAAGAAAATAAACCAAGAGGAACTATGCAAATGAGGGATACGGGGCCCTACTGCCAGCTAAGTGGAAAGGAAAATAGGGAAATATGCCAGTCGGGCCTCGCATTACTTTCGCTGTATGGAAGTCTTTCATAATGACATTTAGGGCTAAAACCCTTAAGTGGAATTTTAAAATCAGTGCCCAGGTGGAGCCGGCCTTAAGGTACAGCACACCCGCGTGTTCGATCCCTGCAGCACAGAACAGGGTTTCGTATTCATGCGTTCACGGTGCATATGGGCAAAGACCACAGAGGCCCCAAACCCTGTGGAGAGGCTCCGGGATACTTCGCGTAGCTGAGTGAACGCATGCACGCCGAGGCTCCTGGGTAGGACACCCCTCGTTAAAGGCTGGGCGCAGCAGCAGCGCGAGGGACAAAAAACACGCCGCCGACGTACCGTTTCCGACGCCCGCGGACGTGGAGCGAGGGTGAGCGGCCGCCTGGCGTTCCGGCGCGTTAGACGGGCGCGCTGCTCGGAGAGGTGGTGTAAACCGTGCATATGCGGTGCACGGCTAAATTGTGAAATGACAGATTCCGGGTGTGATGGAGAGAATGACTAAGTAATAAGAAGAGGACGCCAGTCGGCTAGAGGAGAAGTATTAGCACTCATCGCCGTCAATCACACAGTCAGGCAAAGCAGCCCCAACAATTATCGTCTTCGCAAAGATCACAGCTCTTTGACTCTTACTGACATGCTGAGGCGAGGCGGATAATAAATACACATGGCAAAGAGGCTCCCTGTTTCCCCCGGTTCCTGGGATAGCCTGCCCACGATAAAGGGGTCACATATTTAGACATTTTGAGATGTACAAGATGGTGAGCAAATTAAAAGCGGCACAAATTCGGCACAATATCTTCACGAGAAGCATAATTAAATGATTAACCATTGTCTAAGGTTGCTGAATAATCTTGGATTAATTATAACATCTTTAGTAGCGAGTGTAAGCTGTGATGATGGCTTGAAGTCAGCGTGTGAGTGAAAGTTACCAGCGTTCAGATCCATGCCTCTCCAATCAGAACAGAAGCAGCAAGAAGTTCTAACAAGGAAGAGTCTGCCAGGTGGCGAACTGGCGGTACCAACACAACGCACAATCTGTCCGCTTCTCCTTCCAAATCACTGACAGCTGCCATCAACAGCCCCACACTCACACTCTCTCACACGCACGCACACACACACGCACGCACACATGCACGCGCGCGCGCGCACTCCCTCGCACCGGCGCGCACACACGCAAACACACATTTCGTGCTTTGGCTGCATGCTAACCCTTCCGCAACAAACAGACGGTCAGGTAGCCCTACAGTGATTTTCATCATACTGCTGCATCAGAAAACAGCTTAAAAAATCTTTCAAGCGCCTTTTGTGTATTTGCCGTTTGCTGGTAGGGACCTGTTGTTACTCCCTGTCGTACAGTTGGAAAGACTCGAAATTTCCTCGCACGGGCCTGCTCGAGAGCACGAAAACGAGGGCACTGTGGAGCACGAGCACGAGCCATTTCTACTCCGCTGGCTCCGCAAGCAGGTGGCTAAAAATAAAAACTGGCAAAAGTTCTGCGGATCTCTTATTGGTCCCATAGTTTGATTTCACATTTAGCATTCTGCGCACCCCCCCTCCCTCTCCCCCCACCACTCGCATAAACAGAGCATTCTTCTCCTCCTGCCGTACAATGAGACTCGAGTGACTCTGGCAATGTGTTTTGGATCGCTGCTCCTCAATCCACCAGTGTATGTTATCAGCAGGTAAACAAGCTTTCCAACAAAGCCATAATGGAAGTGTACGCAGCATAAAGAGGCTCATCTCGGAACGCCACGGAGCCCATCAAAGCCAGTGTCATTCCTTCGGCACAGACCGCGTAGCCGGGAAATGCCGCGGTCTTCGGTTCCATTTGGAATCACTGGCTATTTTCAGACTTTTTAACTATTTGGAGTGATTATCTATAACTTGTCAGAGAGCAAGGAGATATTACGGGAAATGAAACAGGAGATGTTTTAAGGAGGGTGTAGTCTGCTCCAAAAATGTCTTTTCTTTCCCCTTTAGGTTAAAATTTAGTTTTGAATATACAAAGACATGCTTTTTAAAAATGTATCTACAAAACCCTTTAAGACTTTTCTAAATTACTCTTGCAGATATGCAGTGGGAAGATTAGGATTTACTAAGAGGAAGTGAGGAGTGTAAGAAAGTGAATCTGCTCAGAGCCACCAAAGATCTGAGATTGTTTCGACAACTCATGTTGCCTTAGCCTGGAATGCAGAAAGGACAGGTCGTCCTCCCCGAGAGACAAGTCATAGCAACCCGGGTGAAAATGTGCTGAAACGGAAGTGTATGAAGCACCTATTTGGTTGTCACCTAAAACAAAGGACCCTTTCTGCTTGTGAGTTCAGGCGACCACAACAACTGTCAGAGTGTGAATGCTCCGCTATCCCCTGTGCTTCCCAACATCACGGCACGTTGCTTTTTTCCCCACACACCTTCCGTCTTTCACACAGCGTCGTCCTAACCGGAAAACACATCATTAGCTGAAATCTGAAATTTTGCTCAGGTTATAACTGACACGTGACTGTTAATAATTACATGTTGTCACATTGATAATGCAAGACCTTTGGGGCAACTTTTGATGCAGATAATAAGTTAGTGTTTTACAAAATCAAACTCATGCTAGAAGTTAGAAAAATAATATGAACACAAACGTGTTACCCTGCAGCCCAGAAAGACCCTTTAACATCTCCTATCATCACATCTATAGATTATTGTAATATCTTCATTGTTAAGCTTAATTTATATGTTCATTTATTTTTAACCCTAATTTCTGTACCTTACACATAATTTAGCATTATGTCAATTATGTGCAGTTCTGAAAGTGGTGTGCATGCAGAAGCCTGCTTTCAGTCTCGACTAAACAGGATGAATTTTCTTGTAGCGGGATTTTCTTCAGGGCAAGCATGTGTCAGCTGAACACAACAGCACACCCATTTCAAAGGCTTTTGACACAAGCGTTTTGTGAGCACACGGTGGGAACATATATATATTTCGCATTTTGCTGAATTCACTACTTTTGGAGCTTCCACAAGTGCTATAAATTGTTAGATAATATTCTGTCTATTGTATTTACAAAATTGAGATTGAGTATGAATAATTTTTAAGGAGATATATACTGTATTCATTATGATTTTTAAGAGTAGGGACACAGTGTGAATTTGGATCTAAATCCCCAGGGGAGGAAAGCTATACACCTTAAAGATGAATCTGTCACATCTTACAAGGCACAAAGGTGACAAAATGATTTTTAAAAAGCTGTTTTGCTACAGCGATCCACGGTTTAACACAAATGAATATCTCATAAGATCAGAGAAAATACCAAATAAATAATGGTTTCTGCATTTCATAACCCAGTAGATCATTTAGCTTATATTCATCTTTTAAGTAAAATGTCCTTCCTTTTAACATATGTGAAGGGACCACTGGTACATGTCTGTCTGATGAACTTTATGCTTTTGTGCAGAATTAAAATGTCTTTTCAAAGGATGTTTATTCCAGAGTCACAATCCCAAGACCAATTTTCTGTCACAATGAACATCTGATGGATTCAAGTAGATTTACTTTCTGATGTACATTTCTCCTTTGAATGATGCATTAAACTTCCTGCAGTTGCTCCATTTTGATTGCCTGCTTTATCAAGTTCTAAACATTTTTGCATTAATTTCCTTTCATTTATTAATCTCTATTAACTATTATCAACAGGGCAATATTTTCTCTGCTGTGTTATGTATGTGGTTTTAAATATAATTAGACGCAAAGCTGGAATTGCTTCTGCGTCGGCTATGACTTTTTCATACACAGTCCATTATCCACCTTCTACATCAAGAACAAACCTGGTGCTTTTGAAAGAACCTTTATATACAGTCATATACAGTGATGACAAACCTCCATCTCAATATGGTGCAGTCTGTAAACAACTTGACAACTTGACTTTGTTTCAGTTCTGTACTCCAGAACACTGGATTGAAATGAAATGTTAATGAGGTAAACATAAAATATCAGACAAAGTCACTCCAAAGTAACCAGACAACTGCAGTTGTGTGGACAGTTGTGTGCTGTTGCATCATTAGCTCCGTACAAGAGCGGTCCGGTATGTGGCATTTGCGTGAGTACGCTAACGCCGTTTTTTCTCAACATGAGGTTTAAAAAGGTGTTGGGCCGAAAAAGACAAAGCAATAATCGTGTGTGTACTCGCCTTTTAAAATAATTTACACTGGAAACTTTTTTTTACAGTTTACTCACTTATTGAAAGGAGAAAAAGTCTTTAACGTTAGAGTGTTTCCTGTCCCTGATCGACGCTGTTTTGTTACAGACATTTTCTGCTTTCTCCTCGATCGCGATCCGCCTTCCAACACAGCTGAGAAAAACCGCCTCTTTCACTTAATTCATATACCTGTGGAAACTGCGTATTCAGGTAAAGAATGGTAAATAATTCTCAAAAATTTCATTTTCTGTCATTTGGCTAGCAGACTCCTTTTCAAGTGCACACCGTTGGTGAACTAGCTATATCACAAAAGAGCTAACGTGACTGCACGTTTGTTAGCTAGCTAGCTAGCTGTATTGACTCACTGGGTGTCAGAATTCCGCGAATGTTTATAATTTATCTCAATTTCAACATGAATTGACGAATTAAATCAGCTTATTTATGTTTTAAATAAATCAACCTGGCTTAGAGAGGGATAAACCAGACAAGATCTCAGACAATGTAGAGTAGCGACATTGAGACAGGAATAAAGAGGTTTGTAGTTCCGCACTTCACCCAAACGGGAACAAACCATAGTGGATTTTAACAGCTAAGAAACAGCTAGAGTACTATATACTCTATATACACAACACAGAAACCAAATAATACAATTAGTTAACTTCTTGAAGGGGCAGCCAATTATATATTTTATGTGAAAAAAGAAATCTGCAGTGCAAATCTCATAAAATAATACAATTAAAATAATTACGTAGTTATCTTTTAGTTTTATGTATAGTTAGCATCTGTCTATCTACCTATCTATATATACTGATACTGTATATATATATATATATATATATATATATATATATATATATATATATATAGAGAGAGAGAGAGAGAGAGAGAGAGAGAGAGAGAGATAGGCCCTACACAAAATTTAAAAACAATAAAACAATAACATTTTTACCTTATATCAGTTATTTATTTTGAACTGCAATCTACTGGAACATAAATCTAAAACAATAAAAGTCATGTCAGTTGCAGACAGTACTGTCAGACTTTTTAATTTCAAGCGTTTCCCAAGAAGCTTGAGCTTTGTTGGGTTTCAGCTTTATGGGTGAACTGTCCATGTTCACTACTTAAGCATTATTATTATTTACTGCTATTAATCCAATACTACAAATAATGCATTTGTAATGACTAAAGAGAAGGTCTGCTATTCTGAACCATGTTTTATCATTACAAAGGCAATGTTACAAGTCACTGTTAATGTCAACACTGGGTAGCATTACGTTTCAAAATAAACATCATTTCAAAGCGTATTTTTCCACACCGGTTTTGCCATATAAAAGTGTATTTTACCACAAGCTGTTTTTGGTGTATTTATTGCTGCTTTATTTTGGTGTATTTTTTCCCTTTTTGGTGAAGCAAACCCTGTTTGGAGGGGAGGAATGCACCATCGCCCAGTTCCATTCTGCCCATCGTCTCGACGTCCCAGAGGCACAGTGGGGGGTTGTAAACATTTGCACTCGCGGGCCTGTCCATTGCACATGCTGCTGCTTCGCCAGAAACCTCAGCATCGCATATTTACTCCGTCAGGCCAGTCCCGGGATTCTACGAATCACACCAGCAAATTTCTGAAAATGCCATCCAAATGTGACAGCAGACTTATGCTAAATGGAGAAAATAAGGCAAAACATTGCTGAAACACCCCTAGGCCCACATGGTACCGAAGGCTCGGCAGAGAGCTGTTAGACTCCCCGCTGTGAACTGGGAAAGTGATGTTGGTGCGCCTTGCTCTTCCGCGAGGGCAATACCGTCGCCGGGCCCCTCGCTGAAGCCCTTTTGAAGTCTGCTGCCTGTTAGTGGCATGCCAACATTGCCACACCACAGCAGATAATGCGCCCACAAAAGCAAGCGTTTGGATGAGGGCAAAACATGAATGCAAGACGTGTCTAACTTTGGCACACTGAGAATAATTCACTCAGCCACATTACCTCTGCACTGATACCGCAAAGCCGTCCTCAACTGCCAGCTTTTTAATTTTAGACAGAACGTTATATAATGAAATAAACAATGAAGGAAAAAAAAAAAGAATAAACATCCATTAATTTCTGACATGTATGGACCAGTTCGATATTCATTATTTTATTTCGACACAATAGAGGCATAATTCCTTGAGAATCTTCTATTTTGCTTGGCAGGAAGTGGTGCCAACGACTCAAGAGCGTCAATAGCCGATGATTACGAAACTTACGTAAACAAGTACTTGTCTTCATAGCTTGTAATTGCATATAATTAGCGCTAGACTTTTGGCCACTTTAGGTTTGCTGAGGCAGATACTGAGGACGTCTAGCGTTCTAGCGTAAGCTGACGTTCTCTCTATGAAAAGGTTTATGTCGAATGTACAAGTTACAGAAATTCTTCACTTGAATTATGTTTGTTCACTAAGTGGTGGGAACAGTGTTTCAGATAAGGAATATCTTCTGTTGTTCTTCTATAGCATCTCTTGCATGAATTTGTCCTTCAGACGGTTGGCTTAATGTGAGATACTTCAAAACCAGACAAATGTCATAAAAATTGTTCAAATGTATAGCAGCATAGATCCAAACACTTTCATACTTTACATTAGATATGCTTAATAATTGTATTCCTATATATTTATTCCTATAATACTTTAGCCATCTATCCTTATATATCTCAACATTTAACAGCTTGCATTTAATGTTCCATTATATCACCTCATATTATCAGCCCTAATAAAGTGAAAGCAGCAAGGGTAAGTTTTGGATTGGAGTGTCAGTTCTGGTCGTAGGCCTCAAACTCGTGATGGCCGACATGGACTCGGTCTCTCACTCCAGATTCCATTGATGATTTTGAGGTGCTTGCTTATTTATAATGGTTGGATTGTCCAGTTACCACACACACATACTGAGTAGGAGGACACAGATCACTGTATGCGGAATTTAGCTTTAATACACATCCGAAAGTTGAAAAGCACTCCATCGTATGCAGATGCAGTACACTGCATGAAAATAAGTCCACCCTGAGACATCTGGGGTCAAACCTTTATTGTTTGAAAACTCTAAACTCTTTTACAATACAGTCATTTTGTTACTTGTGTGGTTTCGTGAATAATATACAATGTCATGATTTAATTCAATAAGGACACACAACAAACAGGAAGTATTTCTTTCTACATGTCAATGTTCTATAGTAGCAGGAAGATATGTGCTGCTTCCAAGTTTCACGGCGAGCTTGTTTTCCAACAGCACCATTGCATCCCTTCTGAATAAACAAAAGCATTGTGTTTGCGAAAGTGCATTTCAAAGATTGCAAGGCCTGGAATTGCCTGAGCAGTCCTAATGTCCATTATGAACAGGAGGGCCATACTCTGTTATTGTGTGACAAACGGCATGTTTAACCTACATTTCCAACTACAACACACATTCAGAGCGTTAAAGAAAATATATCTGTTGCATGCCATGAACATTCCCCCATAAACATTTACAATAAATCTATATTTTTAGAACCTTGTGAAGCAAATAATTTGATAATGATACAGTGTTTTTTTCCCCAAACAAACAGACAAAATGTCATAATAATGATGAACTAATATATAACATCCAAATAGCTTTTGTTCATTTTACAGACTTGTTACATTGGCTTATGAGCCAGTATGTGTATGGCATGCCCCAATAAAGCCATATTATTTGGTCCACATTTACAAACCCTCTGAATAAACAGAGGAAAACATGGGAAACCACGAAGGGCCTTAAAAAAAGGCAAAAACAGGGAGAAAAGAGAACATTTGTCTTCTGCTTTGTCCATGATAGGACAATTATGAATGATGTGAGATCTTTGAAAAAAAAAAAACCAAATGCAATATAAACATTCTAGCTCGTAACAGAGAGATTTTACAGATTTACATTTTCTTATTCCATGGCACAGCTTTTACACGATAGAATTTAGTGCCCAGAGGAACTTTGAACCGGTTTTGGGCCTGAAGAAAAAAGGTGTGCACAAACACACACACACACACACACACACACACACACATAATTACAGTTAAATAGGTGTAATTGCTGTTAATGACGGTATTTAAGCCCTCAGGGTACGAGTTCAGATTTGAACACCTTTCTAAAATTTTTTATAAAGAATTAACAATAAATTTGACACATTACTGTTAGATCTAACAAAAAAAAACTGTCAACAAAGTGAAATATGATATACGATGTTTCCCAGTCACCTTTTTCGCCTGACAATATTCCTTCTCCATCACCTTTCCAAGGACCCATGGTCTCCTGGTAGCTCCAGCTGCTGGAGACACGGAAGAAGATCACAGTTAAGCCTGGATGTAGTGGAATTACACAGGCTTTATATTTTTGGTCGAACCAATTTTAAGAAATTCAACCTTTAAGCTCAGTTTAGCTATTTAACTCCACGTCAGCCTAAATTACACGTATTTCCCCCACGCCGCTGCATGGCAGCCCAGCCGCAGGGTAAGCTGGGGTAGGTTTAGAGAGACGGACCTGGCTTGAGGTCCAGGGCAGAGAGTGACTCCGAATGCAGAAAGTAGAGGGTTGGGGCGACGGTGAAAAGCACATAGTTATCGTGCCTCTCATCTAGGATGATAAGGACCAAATCTCCAACCTGAAAACTAGAAAGAAAAAAAAGACAAAAACAAAGAAAAGAAAGGCTTTGAAGACATATTCAGGAGAAAGAGGAGAAAAAAATGAAACGGAACGTCTGATAAGCAGTAATGACGGGCGAGACGAGAGATGCTTACTCCCTAATAGCGATCTTCTCCGAATGCCTCGAGGATACGGAGGACAAGCTCTGCGACATCTGAGCAGAACACAGGCAGAAAATAGTCAACAAATGAGCAGTCAGGACGCAGATGTTTTTCCACTGATGACGGCCACCGATTACATATATATATATACCCAAACAAATGCAACACGATTTTCCTTTGTCTTCTGTCTTGGAGTAGTTCTACACATTCTGAGTCATATCTAGTGGGGGAAACTGAAACTTTCTCTATGAAGAACAGGGTCATAGAATGAGCTGCTGAAATCTTGCAACGTGAACTGGCGTCTCGTGTTTCTCACAAGAAAAGAAAAACAACAAGCAGATGTTGAAAAACGTCTGACCAGGCATCATACAACGCTTCCTCCACTACAGAGACACAATTGCACCAGCAGTGTTTTCTAACACTGGCTCTGGTAATAAGCAGTTTCGGAATGGCAGTCCATTCTGAGGTTCATGTGCATTTCACATGAGTAAATGTATTAATATCAAAATGAATGAAAAATTAAGTCGCTTGCTGAAATATCATTTCAAAGCATTACGCCATTTTTACCCAATGCATTCATATGATGATGTGGCTTAACTTTATACTACTTTATGGTTCGAACAGCCAAGCGCTTGGACAGTGTTCGGTTTAATACAAACCACACACTGAAGAGAACCAGTTCACTCTCACTTGATTATTCTGCCACCTAGTGGTAAACAGCTGCACTGCAAAATCCTTTCCCCATCTTATTAGAACCGCACTGAAGCACAGTAAAGACCAAGCCAAAATAATGACACCATACACAAATATGAAGCCAGGATTCATTATAGCAACAGCCAACGTTGCTTAGTCGGGTGCAAATTGGAGAATAAGATATGCAAGTAATGTTAACCTTTTGGTGAAGTTTGAATGGGTGGGAGTGTAAGACAATATGTAAAAGCTTCAGTGTCGATTAAACCAATTTCAAGAAGTTATTATGGCACAGAGACTCAGTTGAAATGTCTACCAGATGTTGGGGGTGAGAATTAAACACGTTTCCCATAGATAAACACACCCAATCAACTGCAAAACGACGCTGATTTTCACGTTATTTCACACTTGAGCATATTGCTCTCCTAGCAGCTAATGGAGAGGACGTTCCTCAGGGCCCGGCACTCACTACAGCTGTGTCACAATCTTCATAAAAAGATTAACCCTGTTTACAGAAACGGCCCTGTGGGAAAGTTAATTCAATCATATTAAAGAGATCCATGTTCTAATTAACAATTGATAATATGCCTCTCGCCACCTGAACGACTGTAGCGCAACAATGCACTAAAACACACACACTAACACCGTTATCTGGCTGTTTTCTCCTCCACACTCGTTTGCAAGTCACTGATTTGGTTCATAGAGATGTGCTTTAGTTAAATGTCTCAATGAACCTTAAGTCTTTATTAGAGGAAATAAAGTAAAAAAAAAAACTATTCTGACAACTCTGACTCTAAAATGAAAAGACCAAACAGATTTTAAATTGTTCATGGCTCGTTTCCATTGACTGAGCATGTTTACCGTATGAGTGAATGTGCTTATTATCGTTTCAACTGTTGTGAACACACAGGTGCAGAGGTGTGTGGTGGGGGGGGCTGTTCCAGGGGCTGTTACAGTGTAACACGTACCAGTCTTTGGCTGAGTCTCTTGTTTTCCTCTTCCTTCATGTGTAACGTCTGTAACGGAGTTGCGCATAATGGAAAATTCACACCCGTAGAATCACAACAACTGAATGTTTATGTTTAAGCAATTCAGCTACAGTGCGCCAGGTAGTGTGCAGGAGACGTGAAGCACAGACAGCGCATATGAAGGAGACGTGAAGCACAGACAGCGCATATGAAGGAGACGTGAACCACAGACAGCGCGTGTGCAGGAGACGTGAAGCACAGGCAGCGCATATGAAGGAGACGTGAAGCACAGACAGCGCATATGAAGGAGACGTGAACCACAGACAGCGCGTGTGCAGGAGACGTGAAGCACAGGCAGCGCATATGAAGGAGACGTGAACCACAGACAGCGCATATGAAGGAGACGTGAAGCACAGACAGCGCATATGAAGGAGACGTGAACCACAGACAGCGCTCGTGCAGGAGACGTGAAGCACAGGCAGCGCGTGTGCAGGAGACGTGAAGCACAGACAGCGCGTGTGCAGGAGACGTGAAGCACAGAGAGCGCGTGTGCAGGAGACATGACCCACTCACCCTTTCCAGTAAAAGGATCTTCTGCTTCTCCTCCGACAGCATCAGTGTGTTATCACTACAGCCAAACCAAAACAGTCATTTATGAGTTCATGAGCGGCACTGGGCAAAATTTTGGAAAAAAATATTTAGAACTCTTGACATATTGTATGACATTACTAAGAATATGTCGCTGAAACTAACAGGAACAGAATGTACGGAAACAGACATGGAAAAAAGGATTTCTGAGAACATCTGTGTAGAACTGAAGCGCTGGCTGAGTGGATCTGTGGTCTATAGTTGGAGCCAACTTCCTGCAACATCCTGTACAGCAAACATCATGGCTGAAATACAGGATTTCTACATGATTCAGAAAGGAAACCGGTCACTTACTCTTCAAACACTCTGCCTCTCTCTTTTTCTCTGTCTTGTTCTGTCTGATCTCCTGATGATGCTCAGCTTGGCCTAAAGTCTGACTACCGCTGACTACCAGCCACCGGACTCCTGCTTCTCACCTCAGCCGCCGACTCGACTTTCTTGTCCAGCAACCAGTGTTGATATTTATAATACCAATATTTGCCCGTTTACTATGTGACACATGTAAGACAAATAAATGCCTAGGGAAGTGTTTAAAATGTTTCAGATGTCACAGAACGAGGAGAGAGGAACAGCAATTACACGGCCATTTAATCCCAAAAGATTAAGTAAACTCAGACTACGTGTTTATTCAGGAACTACATAGTAAGGCAAAGCTATCTGCACTTTATAGGTATACAAAAAATGAGATGAAGATTCTTATTCTGGTCATCCTGATAATTACTGCAATGAATATTAAGCGCTAAAAAGAATCCCCACATAGTGAACTTTTTCTTGTTTTTATTTTAGCCGTGACACTGATCAAACCCAATTTGCATGATGCGTTCATGTTACCGTATCGGTTTTATTGACTATTTTGGGGGCGTGGCTTAACACAGAGGCGTGCTCCATGGTCATCATGTGGGTGTGGCTTAAAGCGCAGTCTTACTGCACGGTCATCATGCTGGCCTCCACAGCAGAGTCGACTCGGTCGTCGTCGCGCAACGCCGCCGCGGCCGCCATCCGTTCCGCGTCCGGTCCGGGCAAAGCGGGGGTTTCCCCCGGGGTGGATCTGCAGGCCCCCGGTGTCTCCACGGCGACCGGGACAGGATTGGGCGTGAAGAAGGAGGAGGAGACGAGCGCGGTACAGCGGAGGCGGTTTAGCTCCTCCTCCAGGTGCTTTTTTTCTCGGAGGACGGAGGCGCGGTCTTCTGAGAGCGTCTCAATCAGGCCTGTGGGAGGAACGCAGCAGAGACGCGTCTCACCGAGAGCGGCCACAGCACTGGGGCGGAAAGACTCCCGCCGACCAAGACGCCAGCCGGCAAAGTGGCCTCACGTCAGCCGCAAATTAAAGCGGCCGTTGGTTCTGCTTCACATTTGATCCACATTGGCATCCTCATCTTATTGGGTCACGCTCACCAAGATGAACTTCCGAAGTGTAGTGACCATTTTATAGAGATATACATTATTTTGTAACAAAGCAAGAATGAATTAATTTTGAATTCAAAACTCAAAGTCCAGTTGCGTCAGTGTGCAGTGAGATTATCAGTGGGTAGTTCCACTCATTAACTGGAACAATAACTTGACACGCTAATCACCACACCAAGTAAAAGAACCTGTGGGAATTTGACGTTTTCCCAAGCTAGCGTAAAAGCACTCCCGCTGCAGATGATTAATTCTACATTATGGGTGCACTTCACCATAGTGCTACAAACACAAAGTCCAGCATGCTTTGCAGTTTACCGATTCCCCTCCTGATCAATTCCCAGAGCCGTATAAATCGCCCAAACCGTGCAGTCATCTTTTTGCTACTGAAAATGCTTCCATTTTCTTTCCCCAGAATAAACGGAGTTGAGTCCTGCGTGATGACTACGGCGCACCATCTGTCGTCTTACCTCTGTCCCTCTCCTGCTGCTGTGTCACTTTCTTCAGCTTCTCGCCCAGTTCGTTAATAATCTGCTCCTTTCTCAGCTTCTCCCGCGTAAGGACAGTGTTGAAATTTGTCTGGAGAGAGGATGGAAAAAATGAAAACAGTAAGATATTCCTCCAAGACCCCCCCCCCCCCCACCTTTCCACACGCAAATCACAAGACGCAAAGAGATACAACTCGGGTTTTAATCTCGGAGGCGAAGAAACGGCTGGTTCAGATGCGTCCCGATAAGTGACGTCAGTCCCGCGGCTAAGATTGCGAACGCGGGCTGTTAAAGTAGAGCAAGTGCCTCCTGCACGGGGAAACGGGTGACGCGCGGGAACCATCAACACGTCAAGTCGCTTCGAAAAACAACGCAGATCAAAACACCAGCCACCTGCTGCTCGGCGATGAGCGACGTCTTCATGTTCTGCAGCTCCTCGTTCTTCTGCTTCTCCAGGAGCTCCAGCCTGGCCAGGAGTGACGCCCTCTCCTCCTCCATCCTCTGCTGGAGGGCGCTGTCGAGAGACGAGCCGGCCACCGACCCCGCCTCCAGCCGTCTCGGCACCGCCGCCCTGCCAACACCACAGCCACACGTGAGAACCGTTGGAGGCAGAACGCCCGGGACGCTTATCTGAGCGGGACGCTTATCTTATCTCCGTTCCTTCCACGATTTTAGTTGGAGCTGGAAGGAAACGGCATGCTGGGAAGTTATTTAGTCAACACTGACGGCTAGGGCCCGACTGACCGGTGAACAACACAACCAGGTGAACATTAAAACATCGACTCTTTAACGTGAAGACTGAAGACTTAGAGCATACGAAGAGGTGTAAGATTCAGCTGTACGGTGAACGCGGCGATCAAAACGGCCTTCGATACAGCGGCGAGTACAGTAATCCTACATACCTGATGCGCCATTTAACCTTTTCTAAGAAAATGATTACATTTTTGACTGCATGAGAATGAATGGTGAATGAAATACACCACGGCAGAGTTTTCAACGAGGACACGCCTGCACCATGTCGTCAACAACAACAAAAAAAAAAACCCAAACATTTTTAAAACAAAAGCTTCCGTTTACATCGTGGAGACGTTTTATGAAGAATGAGCCAACGGCAATGTTCAAATGTTTTCCTTTTTTCCATTTGGCATTAAAAGTACAAGATTTTAAAGTAAGTAATTTACAGTGACCCCCCCAGGGGAGTATATTTTTTTTCAGAAAGTATAAGAGTAATTTAAGTTTGAGACTGTGTTTAGGGAACATGTTTACTTACTCATCGGTGGACTGTCTTTCAAGTTGGGTTTCTAGTAGTTTAATTTTTTCTAACAGTCTTGTCTCAAGCTCCATCATGTGGAGCTCAGAGTCCCTTAAGGCATTGTCCAGTGCCACCTTAGCCACCTCCCTATCCTCGTCCAGCATCCTCTGCGCCTCCTGCCTCTCCTCCTCCAGTCGTCCAGACAGAAGCGAGATCTCCGCCTGCAGGTCGCTGATGGTGGCCTGCAAGTCTTGCTCGCTCTCATGGAACCCCCTCTTCTCCTGGTCCTGCTCCTCCCGCAAGGCAGCCATCCGCTCGTCCCGCTCCATCCCGACCTTCATCAGGCGGCCCTCGTAGTCCCGCCCCACGTCCTGCAGCTGACGCTCCAGCGCGGAGAGCTGGGTGCGGAGGACCGCGCTCTCCTCTTCGTGCCGCTCCACCAGCTCGGAGATGCAGTGGTCCTTCTCCCGGCGCAGGAGCGCGCGCAGCTCCGCCAGGCCCAGCTCGTGCTCCTCGCTCCTCCTCTCCAGCTGCCGGGTCAGCGCCTCCACCCGTTCCTGCAGGGCGCCGGTGCGCGACTCCATCTCGGCCCGCAGCGCCTCCTCCGCCTGGGCCGCGGCCTCCTCGTTCTGCCGGCGAAGCTCCTCGCTCTCCGACTCCTTCAGGGCCAGCTCCACCTCCAGCTTGCAGCGGGCGTCGGAGAGCTCGGAGACGCGGGCCTGGGAGTCTCCGAGGCGACCCTCGTACATCTCGCGCTCGGCGGATCGAGCCTCCGTCAGCTCCAGAATCTTGGCCTCGCTCTCCCGGGCGGCGGTGTCCAGAGCGCTCTGCCCGTCCAGCCTCAGCGCCTCCAGCTGGACGCGTTGCTTCTCCTTCAGCCGCGCCTCCAGCTCCTGAAGGCGTCCGCTTTCTGCGCTCTCGGCGCTCGCCATCTCCCGCCGCATCTCCTCCGTCTCGTCCCTCAGGCCCTCCAGCTGGTTGGCGAGGGCGTCCCTGGAGCGCGCGGCGTCTCGCAGTGCCTCGCTCTGCTCGGAGAGCCTCTTCTCCAGCTGCCGCACCTCCTGCTGGTGCCCACCGCGCGCCTCCTCCAGCGAGCGCTCCCTCTCCGCCTCCTGCTGTGCCAGCTCCTTCTCCTTACGCTCCAGCAAGCCCTCCAGCTCCAGCATGGCCCGCTGCACGTCTCGCACGATGCCCCGGTTCCCCTCGAGTTCCTCGGTGAGCCCCAGGACCTGCCGGCCATGCTCCTCCGTCAGGCTCCTCAGCTCCCGCTGGTGCGCCTCCCTCAGCTCGCCCTCGCCGCGGTGCCGGACGCCGCTCACCGCGCCGCGCACATCAGCGCTGATCTCCGTCAGAGCCAGGCCGAAGTCCCGCTGCTCCTTCAAAACGACGGCGCGCAGGTGGCAGAGGTCATCCTTCACCTTCCTCAAGCTGCTCTGGGACTCCTCGGCCGCCAGGCGGTACCGTTCCGCGCTCATCCGCAGGGAGGCCACTCGGGAGTTCTCCCTCTCCAGCGTGGTCGTGTCCTGGATGCGCCTGCT
This sequence comes from Brachyhypopomus occidentalis, assembly GCA_020368025.1. Lineage (NCBI taxonomy): Eukaryota > Metazoa > Chordata > Actinopteri > Gymnotiformes > Hypopomidae > Brachyhypopomus > Brachyhypopomus occidentalis. Next base: position 2,286,287 of record JAGXOD010000159.1, read on the forward strand.
GTCGATGGCGTTGATGACCGAGGAGTAAAGTGACTCCACCATCATCTCGGGGCTGGTGGGGTCGCTGATGGGGTTGGGCGACATCACGTTCTCTTCGATCACAAACTCGTTGACCGCCGACATGAAGTCCGACTCCGGGCTCTCCGCCAGTGAGTCCAGGTCTAAGGAGCCTTGCTGGAGGACGGGGTCCATGTTGGGGTGCCCGATGGTTTCAAAATCAAAGGTGTGCGCGTCTATACTGTCAGGAGACAGGTCTTCTAGCGGGGCTGGGAGGGGTACGGGCTGGCAGGGCAGCGACTGCAGGCTGAGGGTGGGCGGGGTTTTAGAGGAGGTGGGCGTGGCCTCCGCTCTGCTTTCGGACCTGGGAGTTAACGTGCTGGGTCTCATGGCATTTCCAGAAACCTACAAAAACAAACAAACAGCGATAAATCCCACACGCACTTGTGAGGCGAAATCAACCGTTTAACACCGTTTCTCGGTCCCCTTCACTGGCGATACCTTCAGTTCACTCAGCAAGTCCGTCATGGTTTGAGACATCTCATCTACACTTTGAGCTGCCTGTACGAGCTGGTGAAGGGCCTCCACGTGGTGGTGAAGAGGTTCAAAGTCACACAGTGATGGGACTCTGAGGGAAAACATGCAGCAAGATTAAAAATAACGATAAAAAGGCCCCAGAGCACCGTAAACTAAGACAGGACAAATATGTCTTAATACCACAGCCATCCACAGCTTTAACGTTCAAAAGGATTCTGGAAAAGTATCTTTGTTTTGTCTGCGCCTTGAATCCGTTTCAGCACTATCTACTTGCTTAATGAATTTCAGCTGTGTTAAACGCATACCAGTTTGCCCATGCTGACAGATATAATAAATAATCTTGTCTTGTCTTTTAGCACACCGTCAAGCTAACATTTTATGCCTGCTGTTTGATTTCACACTCAACACATCTCCAAAAGGTCTCACAGCATAACACGTTACACTGAGCAATTTCATTAGTACCATCGCATACAAACAATTCTCACAAGACGGGAAAGTGGCAGATTAAATTGGCCCCGTTCCGGCGCTTCAGCGCAAAGCCGGGCACCCTAACGCAGAGCTCTGTTTCACACTAGACACGATGTTTCCGACAAACTTCAGCGGAGCGATCGCGTGCCCTCGCGCGTTACCTCAGATACGGCTGTACTTCAGCGGGACAACAGTTCTTCAGGTACTGCAGGTCATTCAGGGAGATGTCAGGAAGCTCGAAGTCAAACCGGCGAGGCTTTGTGGTCTAAAACCCGGCGTAAAAGAGCAGGACCAATCAGAGCCCGTCAAAACTACAGCTGGAAGAATCAAAAAGAACTGAACTGGATCGCCGAGTCAAAGATACTTACACAAAACGACGAGGGAGGCCACGAATCCAGTCCCCGAAACAAGCGGTTTCTAAGGAAGGACTTTCCTACGACACACAAAGGCACGCTTTAAAAACAAGGGCTTCACACACACACACACACACACACACACACACACTCCGCAATGGCTGCGTTTCACATCCGGAGAGCCGATGTCCTTGTGAATACATAAAATAAGCTCATGCTCACTGAACAGCCTGCCGAACGTCTCCCTCTTGGCCTTCTCCGCCTCGTAGAGGTTCTTGCCGTCTTTGACCAAAGCGCTCGCCCACTGTGGAAATGGGAGCAAAGAAAAAACACCACGGATGAACCGACCACAACAGCAGGGAAGGCCAGACATCCTAGAAACACTCCCAGACATGAGGTGTTCGCATGAAGCCCCAAGTGCTCGAGGTTTACTAATGAGACGTCGCTCAGACGCCGCCGCCTGATTGGCCGAACTCCGCCGCGGGCCAGAATCTCGGCCTCACCTCTCTGTAGTGTTTGATGAACATCTTCCTCCGTACCACCTCCACCACAGCCAGGCAGTACATCTGCGGGACGGTGCTGAGGGCCTCCACCACACGCACCCGCTCCAATAACTCCGTCAGCAGGCGCAGGAGGGCTTGTAGCTTCTCGCCGTCCTGGTCCGCGTGGAGCATCACGTAGCAGCACCATCTGGAAGGGGCCGGCACCGCCATTAATATGCCAGTCAGGAAGAACTATGGTCTGGGTCAAACACCCTCAATACTCCAGTACCAAGAAGAACCAGAGAAATACAAGGCTGCTTTTATGTTTGTGCAATTTATACAGCTGTTCCTTGATATTTCCCACATGTCCATACTCATGTTGCTAAAAAGAATGAACCCCCACCAAGTTATATATAAATATATATATAAAAAAAAAAACGAAATACACTTTTATGTTGGATCAGACGGCCTACAAGTCCTGGCGGCAGACTTAATGTTTAGCCATCAGTGAAAGTCATTTTAGGCAGAAACAGAAATCACTTAACTTTTATGATGCTTTATGACGACGTTTATGCAAAAATAAATCACGTCGGCCGTGTTGTTGCTTTGTAAAGTTTACTAAAAAAAAAAACACTAATTGAATAACGAGTGCTACATATACACAGATTAATGAGAAGAGTAACAACCAAAGGAAAAGGAAATGCAACATGGTAGTGAAAACGGTGCTGGAAGGTTCCACCTACTTGAGACGGACTTGTAGGTTGTTGGCAAGCTCCTGTTTGGCAGTGGTGCACTTCTGTTTGATATCCAGCAGCTTCCTGTGATTGGTCAGCATGATCATCAGCTGGTTGGCATGGCTCAGACACAGGTCCGGTAGCACTGAGGTGTCCTTCAGATTTTCAGCCCTCTTCTGATTGGCCAGAAATCCCTGTGGAAAGGCAAACAGCAAATAAAACGGATGATCTTGCTGCATTTGCCTTGCTGTGTATTACCCTGCAGACCAATAAACGCTGCACTGCACACGTCACATGACCTGACCTTACTTTTATTATGCTTTCTCATGCATTTGTTGAAACGCTATGGGAGAAATATCAAACAATCAAGATCTTGAGGGCAAAACATTTGACTCCACCGCCCACAGGAGGTTTGAGGTCCTTGGTGATACTGTGTCGATTCAGAGTGCAGGACCAACACATGTGGAATGAGTGGGATGTCCAAAACGTTCATACAAGTGTGATGCTACTGCACATTATGGGGTGCATTATGGGGTTTATTGTGTCCCCTCCCCAGTGTACATTATGGGGTTTATTGTGTCCCCTCCCCAGTGTACATTATGGGGTTAATTGTATGTCCCCTCCCTAGGGTACATTATGGGGTTAATTGTATGTCCCCTCCCCAGTCTACATTATGGGGTTTATTGTGTCCCCTCCCCAGTCTACATTATGGGGTTAATTGTGTCCCCTCCCCAGTGTGCATTATGAGGCTAATTGTATGTCCCCTCCCAAGTCTACATTATGGGGTTTATTGTGTCCCCTCCCCAGTGTACATTATGGGGTTCATTGTGTCCCCTCCCAAGTCTACATTATGGGGTTTATTGTGTCCCCTCCCCAGTCTACATTATGGGGTTTATTGTGTCCCCTCCCCAGTCTACATTATGGGGTTTATTGTGTCCCCTCCCTAGTGTACATTATGGGGTTTATTGTGTCCCCTCCCCAGTCTACATTATGGGGTTCATTGTGTCCCCTCCCCAGTGTACATTATGGGGTTTATTGTGTCCCCTCCCCAGTCTACATTATGGGTTTATTGTATGTCCCCTCCCCAGTATACATTATGGGGTTTATTGTGTCCCCTCCCTAGTGTACATTATGGGGTTTATTGTGTCCCCTCCCTAGCGTACATTATGGGGTTTATTGTGTCCCCTCCCTAGCGTACATTATGGGGTTTATTGTGTCCCCTCCCTAGCGTACATTATGGGGTTTATTGTGTCCCCTCCCTAGTGTACATTATGGGGTATCCCTCACAGTAAAATCCAAACATTCCCCTCAAAGAAAATAACCAGAACGCATATACCGCAGAAACTCACAGAAATGTGATTAAACTGCAATTTCAAAAAATGCATCTTATGTTCAGGATGCTTCTACGCAAATGGCAGCCGACTCAAACACGTGCACCAGCAGCCTGACCGAAGACGGGCGCGTTCAGAGTCCCGTTCCCTCGGTCCTACCAGACGGCCACCTCGCCTGACCTTACCTGAGCAAGCTCCTTTTGCTCGTTGACTAGCTTCTTGCAGCTGGCGATCATTTGGTCGAGCGCGTACAGACGGTCCTCCAGGCCCTTGATCGCCTTCATGTTTTGATTATCCAGTTTGGTAACCGTGTCTCGACAGTCGGACAAAAATGGCTGAATGATGCGCGGATCCAGCTGCAAAACCGAAATGCAGGTTGTTGTTTATTACTGCACCAAATGTAAGTTAAGTAAATCGTTTCAGACATTTTTAAAAATCTTTCCATCCTGTGTTCCTCTTTGTAAAAGCCTCTTGCTTTAAGCAATACTTCCCTCTTACATGATAACGGCTAATATAGCTGTAGATGGCAGTCGGAATTATGCAAATGTAGTTCATCTGATTGGCTAGAGGTCTTTACAACGTGTTAGATGGATCCTTGATTTTATTGCAAAACCTATGATTATTCTAGCCCGCATTAGCACTTATTAAGGGCGCATTTGCAGTTATACAAGGCGTTTTAAGTATTATTAATGGAGTATATAAATCTCTTAAGTGTTTAGAACCAGAGTCCTGGGGAAACCACAGTCCTCCACTTACCCTGTTGATGGAGTCAAAGCACTTCCTGACGACAGCCTCCACATCGTTGGGTCGGTCCTGCACGTTGATCCAGTCCAGCAGTGTGACGTTAAAGGAGGCCATGCCTCCCCTCTCGGCTGCTTCCTGCTCCTCCTCCAGCGCCTCCTGGAGTCCACTGCTCCCCAGCCGGTCTGGGGCAGAAGGCGGCGATGGCTGGGGCTCCGCCCCTCCCTCTCCAGACACACAAGTGGGGGATTTCTGGTTGGGCCGCTCTCCATCCGTGACGCTGGACCGTGGGGACGCTTGACCTCCGTCCTCATCCCTTCGTCCCCCTTCCTCTGCGGTGGGGCACGGCGAGCTGGACTTCTCCAAGCTCTCTCTGTAGCTGTGTCGGGTCAGGCACTCCAGCAGGGGGATCTTAGCCATGACAGAGACAGCTGTTCCCAGCCTGCGAGTACAACAAACACAGCCCAGATTAGTCTCACACACATACACACACACACACACACTGTTCATTGTCTACTATTGTGATTAATTATTAATATAAGACACATTTCACTTTCATTTCCTTTAGAGCATTTGGCTGACGTTCTTCTCCAGTGTGTGCGCATAAGTGTATGAGAAGTATACGTTAAAAACAAGTCTATGTATTTCTCAGTTTGGTAGTATGCTGTTGCTGTTGCATCTTGCTCTTCCTGTTCTACCAGAGGAACTACAGGAAGTTAGGGTCTCCCCTAAAACAAAAAACTACCCTCTCCCCAATCAGAACTTGCGCTCAAACGCACTTTAAGTAACCAAGTCTCCGGCCCTTACTTGGTAAGTTTGACTTTGATGTCTTCGAAGTCCTGCTGATAACTCGTGTATGCCGTGTCGAACTTCCAGAGCAGCTTTTGGTAGGAGAGCGTGCAGTCGTCCAGGTTGGCCATGATGGCCGCCCAGCCCTGGTGCTGCAGGTGTTCGTCGTGGACCAGGCGCTCACAGAACGAACACAGCTTCTTGGCAACTTCAAACATTTCCTTAAAAAAAAAGAAAAACCAACATACAGGTGACATGTTCAGAAGTTGCATCATCCTTCCCTTCTACGGGTCATTTCCCCTCCCATCAAAATGTCCACTAAAACATTACATGACTCATAGCACACAAGTACAGACCCGTGTGATTACTCAGCTGTAGAATAGAGCACAAACAGACTCTGTTCTTTGGTGCTTTGGAGAGACCCTTCGATACTAATGTTAACTTTTTCAGAAAATCAAAACTGCGCTGTTAAAACAAATAACGAGACGAGACATAATGTGAGACACTGAAAACATGCAGCTGCGTTAGTACACTAATCATGTCAGCACTGACGAGTCAGGAAACATAAAATACAAAATGGCCAGGCAGGGTGTTTTGGGAAGAGTACCACAGCGAGCTGAGTTCGCGATGCCACCGTGTGAAACACAGCAGGCATCATGAGGGACTCCTCCACCTTCAGCTCCATCTCGTTCTCGATGGAGAAAGTGGTTTTGGGGATCGTCGGCGCACGCTCGCACAGGATCATCTCTTTGTTGAACAAAAAGATGGGGTTGGTGTCCTGCGTGAACAAAAAAATGTCATTTTATTTTAACAAAGCCCAAACACCGCCATGTATAGACATAGTTTAAAGTTCAATCTCTATTAACAACTATGAACAAATCACAGATTTAAATGATTGACTTTACAAATGTTGTGATTTGCTGTTGTTCCAACGAATCAGGTAAAAGGTACATGAATATGTAATGAGGGTCATCTTGGCCCTGCTACTCACTGTGCCTGCGCTGTAGCTGCAGACCCTCCTCTCTGCCACCATGCATTCTCCCCCATTAACCACCAGCACCTGGTGCTGCGTGGCAATCTTGTACTTAGCCTGGATGGCATGTTTAAGGTCCAAAACACTGCAGAAAAAGGTTATAATCAAAAAATGCAACTGCTTTGGTCATTCAAGGACATTCATAAGACTTTACAGTGCAAGATTGTGTTATTGAACCTGGACAGAACACATGAGGCTATTCAACTTTAGCAAAGTCCTAATTCAATAATATATCAAAAAAATTGTACAGGCCATCTTCCTGAACCCTTCGGCCTTATTTACAGCCTTATTACATTAGCAGACACTGTTTCTAAACTAATTCAAGCCATAAAATAATGGGGTGGGGATTATTTCCTAAATTGCCTAATTACACCCTATTTTCTTTGAAAAAGCTATGAACTGCAATAGGAAAGCACAACATACCATTGTTAAAACACTAAAAAAACTAAAAAAACTTCAATCATTACTTAGACAACTTACGTTTGGACAGCGAGTTCAGTGTCAAATGTTAATGTGCTTCCATTATTGACTTGAAACACATACAACTTCATGTTGAATTCTCCACTGATCTTTGCTCCAGCTTGGCTCCTTCATCTAGTCATTGACGACCTTACACAAAAGAAACATGAGAAATGTCAGTCTTGGGGTTCTAATGTACTGCAAAATACACACAAATTATACACCTTCCACACCTGATAAAGTTAGTAAAATGTGTGGTTGTAATCTAGTCTAGTAACCTGTTTAAAACACTGTATGACAAAAAGGCTCTCAGAACATTTTAAGTTCAAATAAATGTTAAACTAGTTTACTTGCCTAATGCAACGAAAATGATACTATACAACTATGTTAAGACATTGTAATTACATTTTATGAAGCCACTCAAAAAAAATATTTCATGTGGTTAGCTAGCTTAGCTAACATGTCTAGAACACAAGACGCAAAAAACAGAAATCCAGCACTATGCTTTCTCTACACTGTTTTAAAAAGTCTCAAATTATTGTATTTGGAATATGGCTTTTTATGATAAAAAAAGTTACACCAGAAACTTACATTAGCAGCAAGTAAGCAGCAAAGTTTTCGACATTTGACACCTCATGCCTTGAAGCGAACAGTACGAACAGACGATACGACTTGTCAAATAGACCATTTCGGTGAGAAAGTACTTACAACTTCTAACGCGACCCAAAAGCGTCTATAAAGGAAGCGGACACATCGCAGCGCAGAAGACACTGTTTTGTCTAGCTATCCAGCTAGCCAAAAGGCTAGCTAAGACCTTTAATTTCAGGCTGAGTCATGTTCGCTCCGATAAGTTAGCTCGCTCGCTGGAAGAGTGAACCACCTTCACGGCTGTTGGATGCCTTTCGTTGTGGTAGTCACACAGAAAATGGTCTGTTTATGTCACTTATACAAGTACCAGACGCGGATGCATTCGCTGTAACTAGATTTATGGACAACGGGATGCCTGTTGTCAACAACCCAAGCAGCTAGCGAGCTAGCTGACCTACTGGCTGGCCAGGCAACGGTCGCTTCTGAGCCGAGAGCTTGTCAGAGAAAATATCTAACGTCGGTAGTAACGTTACCAAAAGAGTATTCAAGGATTTTGGACAACATTTTTATGTTTGTTTTAGAGAAGTCGATATAACCCACCTTTCGTTTACATAACCAGCCGTTGTTTTTGATGCTTGTTTTTAAACGCCTACCCTCTAACCTTTATTCCTTCGTTAACCAGACCATTTGGGGTAGCGAGCTTGCTAGCCAGAAAGCAAAAACAAGCTCAAGTCCAGCCTCTCTCGGACCAAGAAACGTGTAAACGCTGCCCCTGTGCTCGTTAGCTAGGCCACCCAGCACAGCTATCGCCAGCTAGACAACACAGACAGCCTGCTTAGCCCGTGTTAACGAGTCAACACTAAATCATCAAACACGGGACAAATCAAAATGATTTAGCAAGCGGAAACAAGTGGTCGGAGGGTTCGCCGTGTCCCGTTTCCAGGCTGTCAAAAACCTCCCTTGTTTCGGATGCTAGTTCGCTCGCTAGCCATTGTTGCATTAATCAACACCGCAATCCGCATAGCTCTCATGCTAGTCGCCACCAAACGCGGTAAAGAGCTAAAACATCGGGCTCGGCACGTCATATTTCCAAGATGTTATTTTATTTTATTTTTAAAACGCGTTCATGACTAAAGTCTCAGCAGATCTCATCCTTACCTCCGTTTTTCCTCATGTCCATCCTTTACAGCAGCCTAAGCGTTGCTAGCCGCACATAGAGGTTAGCCGCTGAGCTAGCTAGCTACCTGGCAACCGAGCATTAGCCAGCGTAGCTACGTTAGCCGTAAGTCATAGGGGTTGGTCATATATATGCAACACGGATCCACAACCCCCACTATTTGCTTAAAATGTAATTCGTCTTAAACAATGACTGATCATCGTTCGTTTTTTTGTCACGGACCTGTGCACACAGTGCTGTGTAGCCCTCGCTAACGTTGTTCCCAGCGGCGAGCTAGCTGGCTAACACCCTCCTCTGTGCTGCTGCTGCTGCTGTGTTTTGTTGTTGTCGTCGTCCTTGACGTCATTGCGCGGCGAGATGCATGCCGGGAATGGATGTTATTGTACCGCCGTCGCTGGCTATCGCGACACGGACTTGCCGAATTATATGTCAGTATTTGCTCAGCTCACCAATAAGGCGAATATTTCGGCTTCCAAATGGCTCTTCGTTTATTTGCAAATGTATTTTTTTCTTTAAGTTAAATTATTAAAGCTTAACACAAGTAATATTGCAATAATTGTGTATTACATTGTGATTGATGGTATTTAATTGTTTCCTCAGTTCAAAAACTTTAATTCCTTTCTTGGTTTACCTTTACCTTTAGAGCTTTTGCAGTCTATGCTCCAAGGCTATGGAACACGTTACCTCAATATATGTCAAGCATCTTCAGTTGCTGTTTTTAAATCTCTTCTGAAAACACACCTTTATAGACAGGCGTTTGAATTACTGTAAGTAATTTGTTTTTTTTTAGGTATTTTCTTTTAGTTCTGCCAAATTTATATCTTTATTTTATGTGTTATTATTACATAGTAATTTAGCTTAGTTTTATATTTTTGTTTTGACATAGGATTTATGTGCACTTGCATGTGTATATTTGTACATGTTTGTATATGTATACTGTATGTATATATACATATGTTTATGTACTTGATGATCTTATGTGTTGGTGATCTGGTGATGTGTTTCATGGATGAAAATGTACAGCACTTTGGTCAATGTAAGTTGAATAAAAGTGCTATATAAATAAAATGTACTTACTTACTTACCGATGTTACTTACTTACCGATGTTCCACAGTGTATATCTCTCTGCATCCTTTTGCAGTTCTGCTCCATTAGTGTATCCCTCATCGCAGTGTTTGCAACAACATCATGAACTTCTTATGCATTATGGATGTGGAGGTTTAATACTGTTAGGACACATATATTTATTGATGGTGTTTTTGTGCTATTACAGCTGCATATGTCTTTAGTAAAGTCTGGGGGGGGGGTCTGGTGGAGGGGGTCTGGGGGAGGGGGCCTGGGGGAAGAGGTCTGGGGGGGGTCTGGTGGAGGAGGTCTGGGGGAGGGGGCCTGGGGGAAGAGGTCTGGGGGGGTCTGGTGGAGGAGGTATGGGGGAGGGGGTCTGGGGGAAGAGGTCTGGGGGGGGTCTGGTGGAGGAGGTCTGGGGGAGGGGGTCAGGGGGGGGTCCATGCAAATACACAAGGACCCAACCTGAAGTGCAAAATGACAAATCCACAAATCCCCTCTGAAGGAAATGTTCACAACAAAATTCTGGTCATTGCTTCTTCCATGAAACCAACACTTCTAAAGCTGTGGTAATAAAGATTACAAAACTATTATTTATTGTGGATTACATGGGGCAACCTTAAGCTTAACCACACCCCTCATGACTCTGTGTTTCAACAAAGACCCAGCGAGCTTAGAATTACAATAAGTGATCTAACCCCTTGGTTGGTTAATTAATATATTAATAGGTCAGCTGACTACTTCCTTGCCAGACCTCACTGCTGGCTCTCAATTGGGGTTTGGTCCTTGTGTATTTGCATGAAATTATGCAAGTGGAGCAGGTGGGTTATGTAGCTCCCAGGTAAAGAATCCCGGACACTGAAAGGCACTGGAGATATTGGACATCCGTTGGTTTAAGTGAGATCACATTACGCTCATCACGATCAGATCTCTACTACAAGCAAATGAACAGCAAAGTCAGAAATGACTCCACATCGTCCTTCTCTGTCTTATAGGTACCTGTTATGAAGAAAAAACCTGTTCGTGTGTGTCATGCCTTAACCAACTGTAAATGAAAATTTTAATGCATTGCTTTTCAAGGAAATTGCTCCGTTAGGTAATTCAGGAGCTAATCGAAGGATAAAGTGATTTATAAACAAGTCCTGTCTTCAACTAGCACAATCAAATCAAGCAACTGCTTGTGTTTTACAGGGTCACACACTCACACACATAGGTGATTTAGAGAGTGTGGATTTGAGTCCACACTCTCTAAAGGTGTTTTAAACAACTTTGGAGCAAACTTGCTTCTCCTCCTCACGTATTTTTTGATTACCACAAATTGTTTTTTGCAATTTTGCCACAGAGAGCTCGAAAAGGCACGTGACTTTCTCATTTGAAACAAAAAGCTCTACTGCGGAGAAGGAAAACGTTTTCATTCATGAGTATGTTTTAGACACCTGGGGCTTTTATAGGCTCTAGCAAATCCATAAATAGCAAAAAAATAAAATAAAATAAAGGATCCATGCGTCAGGAGGCTTCAGGAGTGGGATGGAGGAAGATCTGAGCATGATGGAGGCCAGCGGTCGTTAGGGCACTGGCAGTGCCATTTAGTGTCCTGCATGGTAACAACACGAGGCAAGAAACACATCCCTGCAGCGTCAAGCAGCTCGTTTTTCTGGTTACTTGTTTGACTGCCAATCTTTGAGATGTTTTAATCAGGGCCTGTGCGGCAGAAAAGGCATGTGCTGTTTTCATCTTCATCATCTGGTACATCGAGACGTCTCGTAGCACCTTTGAGCTTTATGTTTTTGCCAATTTGCCATGTCTAGGCCTGATGGAGTCGTACATCTCACGTGCGTCTCACATACCTCTCACGTGCATCTCACGTACATCTCACGTGCGTCTCATGTACATCTCACGTGCGTCTCATGTACATCTCACGTACATCTCACGTGCGTCTCACGTACATCTCACGTGCGTCTCACGCACATCTCACGTGTGTCTCACGTACATCTCACGTGCGTCTCACATGACTATAGGACCCGTGTGGAATCTCATCATTATACACCAGGTGCTTCAGTTTTTTCTGGCTACCCACCTGAAAGTTTTTCGCTTTCTTGCATGTGCTTTCCCCTCTCTTGGGATGAGGATTACGTGTGGGTTTAATCCTCCCCGTAATCTTCCTCCTGACCACCTAACCAAAATTGTAAACATCTAACTCTCATACTGGCTAACCAGTGATGGACACATATTCCTAACTCTGCCTTTCCAATCCACTGGCAAAGAGTCCCCTGATAGCTTAAACACTGGAAGCTGTTTTCCCCCCACATATGTTTTCTTTTTACCCTCTAAATATGTCTATTTTTAGTCTTGCTAATATGTAGTTCATCTTTGTCTCTTTTGCTTGTGATTTCACTATGCAGTTCAGCCCAGCGGAGGAAAGACTCCCTCTGGAGACTTCATACTTTTCAAGATTTCTTCCTCATGCCATCTCAGCAAGTTTATCCTTACCAGTTTTGCCATAATTAGGCCATACTATACTATAAAATCTTGTGTGCCGTGTGTATTTAAAATGCTACTCTGTGTAACTAGAAGCTTGTATTAACAATGGTCTAAAAAGGCCTCATTTAACCAGTGGAACATTTTGCTTGATGTACCAACAGACGTCCTTGAGTGAGATCAAATTTCATGCCCCTCCTGCCATTCTAAAAGAAACAGAAGAAATTTTAGCCTATTTTTTTTGGAAGAAATAGTAATAGTAATAAGCTGGCATGGTGGTGTGGTGGTGTTGGCCATGTGGTGGACTGGTGACCTGCCCGTGGTGTACCCTGTCCATGGTGTACCCTGCCCGTGGTGTACCCTGTCCATGGTGTACCTCTAGTTTGGTGTACCCTGTCCATGGTGTACCCTGCCCGTGGTGTACCCTGTCCATGGTGTACCCTGTCCATGGTGTTCCTTGCCCATGGTGTACCCTGCCCATGGTGTACCCTGTCCATGGTGTACCCTGCCCATGGTGTACCCTGTCCATGGTGTACCCTGTCCATGGTATACCCTGCCCATGGTGTACCCTGTCCATGGTGTACCCTGCCCATGGTGTACCCTGTCCATGGTGTACCCTGCCCATGGTGTACCCTGCCCATGGTGTACCCTGTCCATGGTGTACTCTGCCCATGGTGTACTCTGCCCATGGTGTACCCTGTCCATAGTGTACCCTGCCTTTGCCTGGAGATGCTGGGATTGGCTCTAGCCCCCCGTGACCCCGACTAGCGGGATTGGGCGGTAAGGATATAATGGATAGTAATGTAAAATTTACATCTGTAATTACAAAGAATGCAAGCATCCCTGTTCAGATGAGGAAATCTATTATTCTTAAAGTCTTCCCCTCCACTTCCTGTGGCTCAAAATACTCCGCTCAGGCTAAAAGCTCTTTGTGCGCTGGTGAGGAGTGAGTGTGGTTTAGTAAACCACTGCTTACATAACGTGGGCTACTCAAAGGACACGCTGCATTGTTTGCAGCCCTACAATAAGCCACAGAGACCCAGCCAGAGAGGGAGAGAGAGAGAACATAAAGAGAGAGTGAACTTGAGCAAGTGAACAGAGAGAGAGGGTGAATATAGAAAGAGGGAGAGCGGGTGAGAGCACTTTTGAGAGAGGTTGCACACGGAGCAGCCGGTTAGGTAAACACTCAGTGCCAATAGGAAAACCCTGCCGACTGTATATCTCCCCCTCACACCCAGGGGGTCTCCCTCCTGTAGCCAAGTGCCAAAGACACCATCTGTTAGGATAAAAATGGACTGTAAACTAGAGGCTAGCACACACACACACACACACACACACACGGCATATCTATGTGAATCAGATAAGGCCACTCACATTTAATATTTAATCTTAGTCATGACAAGCCATAAGATCTACTGTAATGGAGCTCACAGACAAAACTTTCCAGGTATATTCATTAACAACCCGGCTGTCTAATACTAATGTGAGCCCTTCTGAGATGTTAGTATTATGTAAATTATGAATTACATAAAACGATACATAATTCATTTGTTAGACAACCATATTGTGTATATGAGGGCATATTTATTATTCAAAGAATAGTCCATACGGTTTCGGTTCATATTAATTTAAAATTACAACATATGTCTGGCTGGTCACATTCATATCCTTGAACGTCCCATTTTTCAAATGGATCCATTTAAATTAATCATAGGAAAACATGAACAAAACCAAGTTTCTGTTGGTAGAAAACAAACATTTTTCAAAGTTTGTATTTTTTAATTATTATTTTACGATGCCATTTTATTACGCACGCATATTAATGCCATGGTGACACACTGGAAACGTATCCGTTAGCCAAAAGGGCACGAGAGAAAGTCTCTTTTGCGCAGACGGATTTTTTATTCCTTTGAAAACTATCCAACTGTAATTCCAAATGTCACCAGCAGATGGAAACAAAACCCTTTAAATTACAATAAGCTGCTGAAAGCTGTTCTGTGATGCCTTTAGCAGGTTTCTCATAAATGTAACATATATGTTTGATTCATCACTTATGTGTACAAATATATATCCATGTAAAGAGAAGGCTGCAGGCAAAACATAACACAAACCCATTCTGCATTATAATATTAGGCTCAACTTCTTACGTTTCTTTCATTACTGTCAGGAACAGCATTCGTTTCAGGCCCACCCGTATCTCCCAAGGTTTTGATTTCTGATCCAGTCTTTAAGATGTCATCCAGGATCTATGTCTTATAAATCTGCATCAAGCAGCGTCACGCGTGAGCTACTGGAGTAGAGTTGAACCCCAGACTGATGCCTATGTACGAAAAACAAGATGAAACATTTCAGTCGTGATTGTACAATACACAATAGACCACAATGAATCACTGCGCCGTCAGCCATATCTTGGGATATTCAAATAGGTTAAGATGTGGCGGTTTTACAGCGTGAACGTTGAAGTTCTTTGAGGTGCATTAATTCCTTTATCTCCTCATTAATACATGTTCATTAAAACTATTTTAAAAAGCACAACAACAACAACTAAAAACAATGCAATTTTTTAATTATTTTAGTAGTTTGGATGCTCCTGCAGTCAAAGTTTAAAATATGCTCATGAAATTAGGTAAATACACATATTGGAGATAAAATATTGCATTAAACTGTATCAGGGTATTTTACTATTGGGGGTATGTTTCCTAGCTGATGATATAGAGGTTTTTCTTACAGCGTAGCAGTGTCATGACCGTGAGCAACAAAAGACGTTTGCAGGTGACGGGGATTATTCCAGCATCTTCACAGACTTAAGTAAGAAGTGCTTCAGGCTCTGCTATGGAACATATTATGTAACAGTATGGCACCATTGACCTGCATGGTACAAAGCCAGGTCTGGTTTTACACTGAAATTTGTGACCCATCATATAGCATGTTATCAGGATTGGAAGGTGATACGATGGACCAGCCTATAGCTCTGAAGGATCAGTTTCTCAACCGAAGTCTAAAGACATTCTCCCACTCCTCTGCCGTCTGTGGGCTCTGGAGATCATCATCGTGGCAGATGGCATTTTACATACCCAGTCTTCTTCCGCTATGCTACAGCCTTTAGCACATAAAGAGTCAAGTACAAACTTCCAACATTCTGGTGTGGCTTTCTCTTAGTCCGAGATGGTTTTGACTGGTGGTCATTAGGGGCTTCCTTTAGCATCCAAGGGGCAGCTGGGAAAAGTCAACATGGCAATGGAGAAGAAGGAAGAAAGTATTCAAATAGAAACAAAAGCATTCATTCATCATAAAAAGGGGAGAGCGAGTAAGGAAAATGTTGTGTGCTTCATGAAGGCGGCGTACACTTAGGGCAACATCAAAGGCATTTACATTATTGTATAACTGAGGAAACGTTAATAGTAAATTATTAAGCAAATCTTATCATTTAACATGTTTATTATACACCGTTTAAATAAACAGAATTTTATATATCACGTTGCTGCTCTGATATTCTTGAATGGAAGATTCCTACTAATTAGTGTTTCAGTATAAGACTCCTGATGTAACTACGTCCTGCATTTTAGGATGATAACATGTTGGATGGGCATCGAAAAGAAAGCGGGGACTCGCGAGTCAAAGTGAGCACTCAGCTCCGTATCCCTGCCAATCACACACTTACGGGAAGAACGTGTCGGTGAATTTCTGAGGTAATGGCAAATGTTTAAGAAACACAGGTTTTCTCATGCCTGTGCGTGCACACCATGTTCACACAGCAAATCGATGAAGGATCTTTCTGTAACCATGAATTGTCAGTAGGTGTTTAGGCGTAAAGAGTCCGCAGATACACAAAGTATGAAATATCTTCTGCTGAAGAGCCGCTATGGAGGTATGGTGTAGATATGGTGTATGCCAAGGAGATCCGATCCTTCCTGTGTAAATGACCATTTACAAAGAGGTGGAACACAACCTACAAAGTGACTAATTCATTGCCTCTGATCTCAGCTGCTGGGCCACGATATGCTTTTCTCCGGCGTATCATTTGTCACACGTGCGTGTGTGGTGGTTGCAATAAAATACAATATAATATTCGGTTGCATAATGGTCAAAAATTTAAATTACGTGCACGTTGCTTTATTCCTTCCTTAGATATCCAGCCGAATTACACCCTCCCCCATTTCGACCAGACCTACGTGATGTGTGACGCTGCAGCATACGGAGGTGGGGGTTTGGGAGGGACTTCTCCAACCAAAGAGAATTCAAACGGGTTTATGACTTTAGGGAGCGTAGAAACGTCGCATTCAGTCAATGGACACGGGCGCACTGCGATAACCGCACTCATCGTTGTGCTTCTGTCAGAGAAGCAGAGAGAAAACGATCCGGTTCCTACGAAAACATCGCGGATAGCCCGAAAAGGTGTGTCCAGTTGGTAGACATCCATTGTAACAAGGACAAGACACGGCAAAAGACCCCGACACAGAGGAGCAATGCTACACAATGAAGTTTTGGTAATATGAACAAGAGGCGCGGATTGTTTCAGATGGACACTGAGAATTGATGCATCTAAATATTACACCGTTTTTTGTTAGATCGCAGCGCTACGGATTCCTTTTGAGCGACTTCTGTTGTTATTTACAAACGCTTAACGGGTTATTTCTTTAATTAGAGTAGTTTCTCGTCTCCCTGAGCCACAACGATGAATTTCCAATCGAGTGTCCCGGTCTCGGTGTCCGTCTCTGGTATCTCTCAGCAGTCTCAACCAGCCATGCCCACTCCTGGCACGGTACCAGCTCCGGTACCAGTACCCCAGCCCATTCCACCCCAGTTCGGGTCCGGATCGTCCGGGAGTTCCGGGGCAGGACAGTTTGGATCTGGGACTGTATCGGGCCCTGCATCTCAGCCCGGGCCGTCGGGCTCACAGTTTGTTTTGTCCAACTCAGCAGCCATTAGAGCCGAAATCCATAGGTTCGAGTCCGTCCACCCGAACATTTATGCAATCTACGACTTGATCGAACGCATCGATGACCTGGCCCTTCAGAACCAGATACGGGAGCACGTCATCTCCATTGAAGGTAAGCGGCGTGTACGTGTAGGGGGAGGGCGCCCAGGTCGTCTCTACCGCCGCAATTAATTGGAACCAGGCGCCAACAGTTCATTGTCGTTAGATGAAGGACAGTAATCACAAAGTGACCGTCGTGTCTGTTATTCGTCCAGCACTCCTGTGATGGAGAGAAAGACAGGGACGAGTGGACTAATAAGGAAAATCCTTTCATGTCCCAACTCTTGTATTGTTGCTTGTGTTGCTAACATAATAGTGTAGGTTGTTGAAGGACAGGCGGACATGCTTGCCTGAAGATCTAGAGCCGAGGTTCA
This sequence comes from Brachyhypopomus occidentalis, assembly GCA_020368025.1. NCBI lineage: Eukaryota > Metazoa > Chordata > Actinopteri > Gymnotiformes > Hypopomidae > Brachyhypopomus > Brachyhypopomus occidentalis. Next base: position 2,303,872 of record JAGXOD010000159.1, read on the forward strand.
TTAAAGACCTAACGTAGCCTGCTGGCGCCGGTAAAGATGTTTTCATCACTAAGATTCCGGTGACCATTCAGCATTTGAGATCTTTATGACTAATTATGTGACACTTTGGACGAGGTGCAGAATCCGCTATTATGATTTCATGCCATGCTTCATTTTATTGTGTTTGAATATACATATTTTTATAAACAAATAAAGGTTTACATAATTGTAATACACCTTTTAAAGATATATGCCGTCATAATGTTTAAAATAATGTAGCTGTCACGTGGCTTTAGAAGACGCATCTCTTTAAGCCTTTTATGCTTGTTTATTGTGATGAAGTTTCCATAACTGTCAGCCAACCAATGTTGGGACGTAGCAATTAGTAATGATACAGAGGGTAAAATGAAGGAGCTGATCGCTATGCGGCATGCGTTCGGCCATCATCAGCGTTTCGTGAAGATTTTAGATTTTGCATCTCAGTGCATTATGGATAGCGATACTCGATCCAGAGCGGAAACGGGCTGAGGGTGTTTTCATCCAGAACTGTATGGTGTGTTTTCAGTCCGAGTCACAGCTATAATAACCTTTTGGTCACCGTGGATGGCTTATGTGGTTCTCTTTCTGCTGCTGTGGTGGATGTTGGTGTGTATTTCGAGCCCTTTACTAATTTATACAGTATACAACGGCCTCACCAAGACTATTTGACTTGTTTGTGTGTTTGGACTGTGGACAAGCTGTGAGGTTTGTACATGTGTACGTGCAACTATATTCCTTCAGTGGCCAAACACAGCTGAGGTGTCAAACTCAATGCCATAAATATAGAGTGCCATAAATGATTAACCTTCTTGTTCTTCTGCGTTCTTGTAGCATTAGGCCAAAGCCGTTCCCTGCAGTCTTCAATAAGCTATATGCTAATTCTTAGCATTTGGTTTTGAGAAAATATTTACATAAGGGTTGATTTAGATGTCTTCATTTGGCGGTGAAATGTCTTCTTTTGGTGGGTTTAGCAAGCTGCCTGGTTTGTAATTCACACCCTTCAGTCAGGGTTGCAATCTGGAACTGCTTGCAATTTTCACCATGAGGGTTTTTTTTTTTCTCATCACGCTTTATAACTGATACTATAGCCCACCACTGCCAACACCACCACACACACTCCCAGCGAAACTACAGGATCCATATTTTATCTTTCAGTCAGACCAAAATATAATATCACAGACCTTCAGGGCCCCTGAACAGTAGTAAATCGTCATCATTAGATGGTGACTCAAGTTTGCATCACAAATTCACAAGGTCCTCATAAGTAGTAGCAACTTTGTAAACCCAAGGGCCGGCATGATGGAGAGTGTGGTGGAGGACACTGGTCAGCATGACTGAGCACCTGACTCAATCATATACATCACAGCACCTGGTGAAACAGAGGAAAAATGGCCGTTCTTGTGAATGTCTCAGTTACGTATGTTCCTTTCTGATGCAAAAGTAGTTTCATGTTTCAGTGTCAATCACTGACATTTCTTTGCTGACCAGATTTGGTCCATAGATGAAATATTCTAATGTGTTTAGTGAGGAGTAAATGTCATATTGAAGTCAAGCATTATGGTGTGTCTATTAGAAAAGGGAAGCTGATTATCGGGGACATGCCTACCTTTGTACCTCTTGGCCTCTGCATCCTATGGTTGCAATTTTGACACAGAATTTGCATAGTCTAACACTCACTTCATCCTAATAGGTAGAAAGCCAATGGATGTTTGGGGTTTACATAATGAATATGCAAAGAGAATCTAGAATGCAGGGAGGACATGATTGATACTGTATTCTGTAATACAGAAGGTTTGACTTCTCCATTATATGTGTATATATATATATGTGCTGTTTGTACACAAAATGAAGGACATGTCTGTTGTAGCTGGTTAGCTGGTGTCCTCACTTATTCCATTTGCTGGACCCAGCCTATCTCGTTAGAATATTATTAGTGTGCTAATGAGTCTTGGTTCAAAGTGACACCAACGGTGCCTTCCTGTCTGTTACAGGAAAGGGAGTTTAAATTGAACCCCCCCCCCCCCCCCACTCAAAAAGAAATCGCCTGTATTGTTTGAAAATCCAGTACAAAAAAAAAACATTTATCATTTAGATCAGAATGTAAGTTTACAGTATTTATTTTTTTCATTGTTTTCTTCATCAAGAAGGGTTGTTACAAGACAATCACAGATGTTTTATTGACTATTTTGCTAGTTTATTTATGGCTTTTGTGCAAATGGTTTGCTCCTCTGACACTGAAAGCACAGCTTTCTGAAACAGGTTGGCTGAAAAGGAAATTGGTGCCTGAGGAATTTGCATATCCTTTGTGTTGTCATAAGTGGCACAAATAATTATGCACAATTTGTTTATTTCCTAATTAGTTTTTTCCATTAGTTTTTGTCTTTGGTCTTCGCGATGTCTGATATGAAAGTTTCCGGCATGCCACCAAATTAATGTTTCTGACAAGTTACGAATTTTTCAAGTTCACATCCCTGTGCTTTGTTGTGAAGAAGAACCATCTGTGAGGTGAATGAAGATTTCAGAGATTGCACGTGGCCTTGTTTGTGACAGTTATTTTTAATTAGCGTTTTGAAATGAATGACTATAGTGGAGTGATGCTGATCTGGATCTCAAACACACTGCTGCACTCTAGTGTGACACTGAATTGCCTTTTACTGCATCAGTCTAAGATAGAATCTATGCGGCAGTCTTCACTGCAGCAAATCTAGTATGGCTCTTACAGGGAGAAACACTGGTGTGCGTGTGTGTGCACGCATGTGTGTGCACGCGCGCGCCCGTGTGTGTGTGTGTGCATGCGCACACACCCACCTGTATGCCTGGACTGCAGACTTTTGCTGTGGTCCTGCATTAAAGCAGAGTGCCTGTTGCTTAGGAACCAGAGGCTCATAGTTTTGCTGAAGATCAGAAGAGAACAGGAGTGAAAAAAAAAATGGAAGCTGAAAAACTCTGGGCTGCTTCATCTTCTTTCCTCCTGCTCGAACATCTGTCTGTTTTTTAGATCCTTTGGCCACTATGTTTATCATTCACCAAGTGGACACTCATGTACAGTACACTCTGACTTAGTGTAACCGAATGTTTGCCCATACTAACCCCCGAATGAACCGCATTCGTCTCTAACATTGCTATTTCAATGCTATAGAGCAATACCCAGAATTCCTTCCGTCCTTCCCAGAATACCTTAGGAGTGCATGGCAATTTTATGTTTCCTTTTTCTTCATCCTTATCAAATAGTAATTTTAGATATGCTTATATGCTTAAATAAGACTGCTGTTGCGCAGAATGCCATGTTAATAGTCCGGAGTTTGATTTTCGTTCGTGTTCTTTGCTCATTAATTTGCTTACACGTGAATTGTGATGGCACATGCAAAGACAGGCGTAAATTAACATTTCATGTCGAACATTCTATGTTGAAATGGTTGGAGACCAGCTGTTCCGCATGCCATCTGTGCTGGGGGTCTGTGAGACGACAGTTAGCCAACTCTGCCATTGTGTGGGAGAGGTGGCAGGGTGCCTTTCTTACCAGTCTTTAAATGGAGCACAATACTCATCAAGATGAAAGCTGAACAGAAAGCATCCTACCTTAATGGCAGTCATGGCGCGACAGAAGTAAAATTCGCTGGCCCCTGGTAGCCAATCAGAAAGCTCTTTCCACTATGATGTCACAGGCAAGTTCTGAATGGACTGGCTATGTGCTTGATGTTTCATGGGCAAATTTCAGAATGCCTCCCCAGGTGCACAGGTCTGCTGTATACATCAGGTGTTTCTACCTGGCTATCCCAGTCTGTGGCGGAACTAATTTCAGTTAATTAGCTTGTTCATATATGATTTGGATATTCATTTGTTTGTTAATTATTAAGTATTGACCTTTGCGGTACCGATATGACAAAAAGCTGAAAAATGCAAATGAGTGTTCTGTGGGTGTCACAGTATTTGCATGATCCAACAAACATGAAGAATTTCTGTTAAAAAATAATGCAGTCAGGTCTTGAATAGTGACAAATCAAGGTTTCTTCTGGGGTTTTGAAAATATTGCTCGTCTCACATCCACCATAATAGCAACATGGCATTTTAATTTGCGTTGTCTAGGGAATACAACACGTAAAGAAATATCACGACTGAATCATTTTACTGGTGGTGATGTGTTCCTACATGGAGGCTGTATGTTTGAGTAATTGTTAAATGCAGGTTGAGCCTCAGAAATGACGTGTACCACGTCGTCACCTAGCACGTCGTCACCTAGCACGTCGTCACCTAGCATGTCGTCACCTAGCATGTCGTCATTTTCCCAGTCCACTCTCTGGTAGGCCTGCGTTTGACAGCGGTTCAGCTCTGCGTATGCCTGTCTCTCAAAGGCCCTTTTGTTCACATGGGTCCTCTTGCCACATGCGCGATCGGGCTAATTAGCATGGCTTTGACCCTGACCTTTGACCCCAGCTCATTTCTTGAGCGCTGGGCGATGTGGTGCCAAGGAGAGGCCACGAGTCGGAGAGGTCGCGGGGTCAGCCGGCGCACTCGGGAGGCGGCTCCCCACGCCGCTCGGTGCCGTGGTGGTGGAGCTCTGATGCTATGCCCCATCCGAGGAGGAGAAAGTAGGACCATTGTTCTGCAGAAACAAAAACACTCTCTCTTCGCTCGTTTGACAGCCCCGCGTCGTGTCCACGCCCCCCACCCCCTCCTCCTCCCCCCACTGGCCGATCTTGAGAGAGCACATGTGTTCTTCTGCGCTCACTGAAGGGGTTGGAATCTGTGGTGAAGTGAGGATCTAAGTGTTTCTGTATTGTAGCCTGCAGCAGTTTCCCTAAATTTTTTTTCCTAATGATTCGATCACGGATGAGGCTCTGCAATGCTTCCATAGGCTGTGTTGAGGTGTTTGCGATCCATTACCTCCTCTCAGCACATACAGTGTCCTGTCAGTTATGTGATGATCCCTAGTGTAATTATGATTCATTCGTTTTTGAATGCTTAACACATTGTGATTTGTTAAGTTTTAAATATGAAATGAGATGCTGTTTTAATGGGTGCTGAGGTGAAGAATTTGTCCTCTATGCAAATACACTGGCGCAAATGCCTGCTGGAACTGTGTTTTGCCCGGCAGGCATCTGACCAGCATGAGTTTGGGGAGGAGTATCTGACAGGCAGAGTGTTGGTGCTCGGGGAGCAATGCCTGATAGGCATCTGGACCAGTGTGCTGGAGCTCAACTTTAGTGCCTGCAGGGCTGCTAAGCAACAGATGGCCTGTGGCATGAGAGGAGGGTTAGCAGGGCTGGGACAGAAACCTGCCAGGAACCATGGTTCTCCCTGACATGGAGAACTGCACGTTCTCTCTCTCTCTCTCTCTCTCTCTCTCTCTCTCATTACTGGGCTTGATGTGGTGGGTTCTTAAGGTTCCTTTCCCTGCTGGCTACTACCCTGACCCCCGCTGATGGTACAGTCCTGGAGGAACAGAACAGGCCATATGTGGGGTGGGGTGGGGGGGGGGGAATAGGACGCACTTCGACACCATTGGAGTCGTGAGCCAGAGACTTCTTTCTCAAACGAGATAATTGGAGTCACATGCTCTACTTAGGGACTTTGAGCCTGTAGAAATTAAATTGACTTCCTTAATCACAATTATAGAACAGGGCTGTGTCACACTTCTCATTTTTATTTTATTTTTTTTTGGGTTAGTGCCTTTTTCAACTTTCAAGGACGTCCTTTCGACTCGACTGTCCTGCAATGGCGTCGGGTGCCGTCCTCGAGGGACGGAGGAGGCGTGTCTGCTGCGCCGTGTCTATTGGGCGTCTCCGTTCCGGATGTGATTAATGCATTTAGAATTCGCACGGAGCGTTCGTCCGTCCCTCTCCATTTCCTGTCACAAACGCGGCTTCTTCCTTTGGGGTTCTACCCTGATCCCCACTTCCCCAGACGAACGTGGCCTACATCATCAGCGGATGAGTGAATCTTACGAACGTGCTAAGATTTTGACTTCGGTTATAGGTTACGCACAGTGTGTTGAGTGCTAGACTGGTTTATAAATGTTCCATGTTATTATCTGCTTAGATTTACCAGTGCGGGTGTTTTTGAATTAGCCCTACTTACACACCAGCGTCGATGGGCGGATAATGAACAGGTTCTGCGGCTTTGCTGAGGAAATCGGCATCCCGCATGCATGTGCACATTCGGCGACGTGTTAAAAAGGCATGTTTGAACATATCGGAAAGTGCATCTGCCGATCTGCAACCGGAGCCAGTTTAGTCTTCGTATCAGCACTGAAAATCGCTACTGTCCAGTTATCACTGTGGATATGTTTGTTTAACAGAAACCTGTTAATTAACAGATGCCTTTTATTAATCAACAGACGCCTGTTATTGGTAGCTGCATGCTACTAATGCTACATTCAGGCCTTAATATTCACCTGTGTTGGCACGTATAGTTCTCAATTGGGGAAAAGTAAGCTTAATTCAGTTTCTTGACTTCTTCAAGGGAAAATGTTTTGAATATAGTTACACTGCTATCATCTTTACATTCTTTGTCTTTTGTACATTCTTTGAACTGGTCTTCGGTTGAATGAATTAGGAATGAGACGAACCCTGAAAGCTTGTGCACTGCTGTGTGGGCACCTGGAGGGGGGCGGAGTGTGGACTGTGTGCTTTGTAGATGTCTGTGATGTGTGTGGGCGTCTGCCCCCAGCGCCGTACCACTCAACGTTTTGCAGGCTGAACAGCCCACGGTGTGTTATAACACAGGTCAGATGCCGTGGACGTTCTTAGCTGCCGTTGTCGTTGGCCTGGGGGGGGGCTGTTCATTTGGGAAATGACGGCTTTGCTAATTGTAGTTTTCGGTGCCTGTCACGGCCGTCCTCTCCGAGCTTGCCCTGCCTCTCGCGTTAGCCCCTCCCCTTCATTCCGACAGCGCTGGGCTCCACCCCGCCTCTCGCGTTAGCCCCTCCCCTTTGCCCCGCTCGGCCGTGTTTGGCGCCTCGGTGCCAGTTTTCGCACTCCTGCCCTCGCTTTGTTCCCCTGCAATAGCGCGACTGCGGCACTCACAAAAGGCTTCTCCGGGCTCCCGGGGACCCGCTAGTGAGCGCTCCGGAGCGTAGCGCTCCACACGCAGAATGTTTGGCAGATGCAGGCTTTCTTCGTTTCTTTTTCTTTCCTCCCTTTCTTAAAGGTCACGTATTTGTATTCCTCCTCATTTAAACAGCGCCACTGTCTTACACAGGCGCGTGCCCCCCCCCCCCAACAGAAAGCTAGCGCGCAGTTCGTGATCATATACGCGAGTCAGCGAGGAGAGAGATTCTCACTTGGCACGATCCACTCCCAGGGTCACACTCCAGCATCCTGCAGTGGATGGAGATTTATAGGTCTTACACGCTGCTCCAGTGGCAGAAGCAGAGAGCATGATGGATCTGGGCGAGTGGTAGTGACTGCTGATTATTACTGTGCCGGGATCAGAGCCACGGGCTTCTTCGATAAGCCCCTGCTCGCGCTGCTGACGAGGATAAAAGAGGCGCTCGCGGCGTGGGCCTGAAATGCGATATTTCTGTTTACTTCACTGCTTCCTGTGCTGCTCACAAGAGCGACGGAGATCCAGGGGTTGCCTGACCCCCCACGACAGACAAAAACGGCCCATTCTCCTGCCCTCAGTGTCTTTCCTCTACTTCTGGAGGCAGGAAGTTGAGAGGCTCTTCCACACACAGTCCCTGGTGGTCCTTCTTTGTGGCTGTTGCTTTTTACAGCTCTGAGCAATGGGCTTCAGGAACACCCCCCCCTGAACCCCCAAGGTACAGTATCTGAGGGCACAATGAAATTATACACAAGGGAGAATGCAGTCCCAGATTATAACTGCGGCCCCTGTGTACCATGAACGGCAACAGGATCATGGCATGCTGGGTACAAGCTAGTGTGACTGCCGATTTCGGTACGTCCCATGGGTAAACACGCTTCTGTGTGAGCAAGGCGTTGCGTAAGGAGAGCAGGGGAGTGTTGCTAGGGTGTCCTGCCTCCCTTCTAAAGGCCTCGCGGGGATCTAAACGCAAAACGGCGCGTTGCGTAATGTGCGCGCGCAAAAAAACCGGACCCGACCGCACCAAGAAAAGCTACCGAACAAACGCAAAAACACCATCATTCACGTTTTAAGAAACTCACGCTGCTTTTTTGAATTACGAGCACAAGCCTTGGACAAAGGCGGGAAAAACCCTGCCTCCTGGGCCTTAACTACATGTCGGCCTAATGCAAAAGGGTCCTGGCCAGTTTGGCAGAGATCATTCATATTCATAACAAAAAGCGCACGTCTCCTTTGCCTCTCCAGTTTAAGAGCATGGTTACTATGGTGACGGCGGGAGACAAAGGTCATCAGAATAGCCGCATAGCCGCGCGCTGAACACCGCCTCATCGGCTTCGCTCTCTCGATGTCGTGCGACCTCCTCCGCCCATCGCTCCTGGGCCAGGTAGGAGTCCGCCCCGGCCCGATGCATCATGGGACGAAAAGGCAGCGCGTTTTTTTGGCGGTTCCGTTACTCCTGCAGGAATGCTAGCACATGGCTTTTAGCTCTGTAGTATCTGACCTTCCTTTGCAGTTCATGGAATACACTTTTATGGACCGATCGCCTTCAGTGTAAGATTCCATACTCTAATGTCTGGATGATCTTCTGCTTAGAACCATTTTCATCTGAAAAAGCATAATGGCTTTGTCCCAATATTACTCCAGCACTGATGTGCAATAGCTTGTATACAAACAACATGATTTCTGGTCCCTTCAGATTCTAGAAGTACCTTTTCTTGATTCCTCTCCACGCCCACATCTTCCCCTGGGGACATTAACTGGTGTGTTTGGTATGCAGGGATGCCCTTACTGGGAGTCACTGGAGCTGAGGCACTCATACCTGTCTGGTTCTGGTCAACTGGGCTTTCAGTGCAAATAGCGGGGGATTTGTGCATTGTTAGATACCACTCTTGTCCATGGATCAGGAGGCTGGCATCAGATAAAGGGATCCTGCTGATTCCTTCACCCTGCATGCTCTCGTCTGCCCATCAAATTAAGGGATACGAGCGACGGAAGCAACATCGTTCACCCTGGACTTTGCCCGCATCAGCAGACAGCGCCTCGTTTTCCTGCTTACTAAACGTTCCGCGGCTCCGGGGCGGCGGAGGATCCTCCCCCGGCCCATCGATTCCTAAGTGGAGCGGCTCTGAGATCCGGGAGCGCTTGTGTCGGCGGGTTCCACCTTTCTGCTGCCTCTGACGAGCGCGTGGAGGTCCTGGTGGGTGGAGGTCCTGGTGGGTGGAGGTCCTTGCTGGCGCTCTCCGCAGCGGCACTGGTGGTTGCTGGTGGCCAGTGCCCCACGCCGCCTTGGTGGTGGTTGGAGCTTGTGGGGAAGCGTGAGCTTCCTGACATCCACCACCTCCAACCACCCACTTCATCCATCATCCAGAGTGAGGCCAGCGAGATGTCCGTGGATTTCATGCGGTGTCGTCATCTTCTCACGTTTGTTTTCGCTGCCCGGCTCTAGTAGCAGCTTGGGCGGGGTCCGCGGCCTGTGATTGGTCCGTTCGTATCCGAGGCTTTCTGAACTGTCACTGCCCAGCGAAGGAACAGGACCAGTTGCATTTCAGGGGCTGAAATGCAGCGAGCTAATGAGAGCGTGGAAGGTTCTGGAAGCTGGAAGGTTCTGGAAGCGGGACAGGTGCTAGTCGGCTTTTGTGCACACAACTCATAAAGTTGTTTATCGTGATCGTTTCAATCTTGCTCTATAGCTTGTAAATTAGTCACCTTTCATTTGTTCGTCTTTGTTTTTTTTTTTTTTGGTCAAGAACTGCATTTTGCTCAAACAGTTAACCACGCCCTAAATGTAAGCATTCCCATCTGTGGTGATTTCAGAGATTTTAAAGAACAAGATAAATGTTCTTACAGGCTACACGAACATAACGCCGCCGACTAAATATACACACCTACCTTAAATGATGCTTTGAACACTAAAGTTTAGTACATTTGCTCTTGTAGACATCGTAAGTATAAACTCTGGCATAAACATGAGCTGTGTGTGTCACTTGACTACACCAAGCCAAATGTATAAAGAGATCTGTCGTCCTGCCTGGGCAGGTGGATTTCAAGTTGCTTTTATAATATATAGTTCATTTACCTTCACCATCATATGATGATTCAGTTAATCTAGATATATTTATTTAATTTTGACTAATATTAGAAACTAGTCTTGGTTGTAATTCTATCAGCAGCAGTATAAATACAGGCTATGACGTTAGTATCTGTGATAGCCAGGCGCTTACAGTAGCATCTCTGTGATATGTTGGGTTTTTTTTTGTGATAATTATACACACAGACTTTACTGGCCATGTATGTTTGCACAAGAGAGGAATTTGTGTTTGGTTACACAGTAGTGAATCGGAGGGCAGATTTTACAGTACACAGACAACTGTTGACAGGATTAGTGCAAACATCTTTCTCTAGAATAAGGTTACAGGTAATAGTTTTTAAAACCTGACATGATTGAGGGACCATTTAAGGTCATTTTTGTTAGGGGTTTAGAAAGTGACTTGGGTCGCTATAGCACAGAGCTATTTTTGTGTATTGATTAGTCAACCCAGTTAAATAATGTAAGATAGAGACCTCTCTAATGGAGCGTTTAACCACTGTCTCTTGTTCTTTGCTAATAAAATTAAAGGCATAATGTTCGTTTTCCTTTAATGCTTGCGGACAGAACATGCAGAGGGAGTCTGTTCTTACGAACGATTGGCGAGCAAATGGACTCTGGTTCAAAGAGCCAAGCAGTGGAAGCTCGAGCCAATCAAACAGAAGAATGGTGGTGATGCTCTCTTGCATTTCTTCTTGGACCAGATCTGAGAACTTGAGAAAGATCTTTCAGCAAGATGTGGGAATCGGTCTTCTCTGAGACGTGTGTGTGTGTGTGTGTGGGTGGAGTGGAGTGGGTTGGGGGGAGAGAGGAGAATTGGGAACTCTACGTTGGCGTTCTCTTCAAATCCGTCTCCAGAGAGCTCGTGAGAGGGAGCTGAGAGATAGAGGGGAAGGAGTGAGAAAGCGAGAACGTGGAAACCCGGAGAGGCTCGGCGTGCGTCCACAGCTCCAAGCTCAGCCCGGACCGCCTGGAGCAGATCGTCCCGCCTCCTGCTCCTTCAGGACGCCCCGTACGGCTGCTGTCGCCTTAGCAGATCAGCAGTGAGCAGGACTACAGAATATCTTTAGCCCATTTTGCATATTGTCACATATGCTGTCTTATGTTGCATATGTGTGTGTGTGTGTGTGTGTGTGTGTGTGTGTGCTGGGCTCCATTGAGGGATGCAGCAGATCCGGGGGTGGGTGGGAGGTCGACTGTTATGCAACAGAGATAGAGGACTGCTGTGGAAAACTTCAGCAGAGAGAGACACACAGAAAAGAGACCTAGACACACACACAATCGCACAGATAAAGCCAGATGGAGTAGCCCAGTCCTCCTGGAACAAGAACTCTTTTGAGGTATATGTGTTAAACTTGAGTGCTAAACCCCTCTGTAAACCTCGGGAAACCTGAGCACCGGTATCCATGCCGCTCTCTGACATACAGGACACGTATGTGTAACGCTCGAGCTCGCCAATGCATCTAAACCTGCCAAAAGTGCTGCACCTCTTGTTTACCTGATCCAGCTGTGTTAGGAGCTAATAAACGATTTTAAACAAGTCTGGCATATATATTTTTTTATGCTGGTAAACTACTTAAAACATTTCCATCTATTTCAAACGAACCTTTCATGTAATGGGTGGGTATAGTATGGAGAGAAATGATTTGGCTGAAACTGAGATTTAGCACTCATGGTGAGCAGAGTTTGTACATTGTGGCAGTGTGACGGTGCATTCCACGGCAATTCCACGAGTAATTTTCCCCGAAGCTCTTTTTTGTGGTTGCCGAGTGACGCATACACTTATCTGCCGTACCAAAGGAGCAGAATGACCGACTGACGTTGCTTGGACCAGTCGGACCTTTTATCTAGCCTTCTTTTTAATGCGAAGCCTTGGGTGGAGAACGAGAAGCACCAACCCCAGCCAAAAAGGTCACAAATAATGATGGGGTGGTTTAGCTGTTCCGAAGAAATGTGCTCATCTTCTACTGGTTATGACCATATGCTGAAACAGTTTAGGACGGGGGGGGGGGGGGGTTGTGTAAACCCATCCCTAAAGTGAATGCTTGTGTGTTTCATGATGGTTATTCAAACCATCCATTAGCATAGTCTGGGCAATGCTACATACCTCACCTTTGGGAGGACCCAAATTGCTGGAACAATTTGAAGATTGGTGTAGGCATTCTTTAAATTGGTGTAGTCATTATTTTCAGGATTTGACTCCTCTTTAGTATTAAATGGTTATTCACCTCTGCACCTTTCTACACAAACAAATACAGATTGTTAAAAAAACAATTGCAGTGTTGTAGTCCCAACATCGTAAAAATCTACTCGCTCATGGTAGCTTTGTTCTGATGGACCGAGCAATTAACAATTTATGCGACTGGTGTAATAGACAGCTCTTTGAAACGCTCATCAGGTTTGATTTCTTGATCTTTATATCGTCGTTCTCGTGACTACAATGTCAGGAACGCATGTTAATGATCTCGGTGCACCGGGGGGGTCACGTTTTTTGAATGAACAGGTCTTCCTATGTACTATGTGTCTCCATCTAAACACCTGGTATCATCCATATTCCAAGAGAGTGTTCCAGTTCTTTTATAAACAAGGTTCCACTGGGTCGAACCTCTTTCCAAGATGCGTCCTATAATTAATTCAGAGATTTCACTTGTGTTTATTTAATACCCGGGCCAGGAATTGCAGAGTCTTGTAACTGACAGTCCAACGTCGGTCCTGCAGGAGGAGAGACGTCTCGTGGATGAGATCACGCGCATTAGGCTCACGCCACAGCGCATACTAATGCAAACCCTGCGCTCCGGGGTATCAAACCTGAGCTAAGTTCAAGCAGCTTTGGTGGAGTGGTCATGGGAAATCCCAACACGGGCTCCATGTATGAAATGCTCTCGTGTTGCACAGGTGCGCGACTGATGCTCTGCAATGGGCGACCATTAACGCGTTGGCTTGAGTTATCCGCCACTTCAACACACTCCAGGCTAAAAGATGTTTAAATCTCTCTGTAACACTTGAGAGATGCTGAATATCCACTAGAAATTAACGGACTTTATTTAAATGTTAATGACTTTGAAGCTCCTCCACAGTTGAATGGTTTACTGAAGTGATTTCAGAGAAGCCACTAATTACGAATACACTAGAAGAAACGAGCAGTTACGTTCGTTACGTCTCACGTCAAACGTAATCGCCGTTGCCCGGTTTTAACGTGTCCTTACATGCCAGGCTGTATCCGTGAGAGGGATGTTCTCAACTCGCAGCTGTTTTCGATGCTTTGTGTCACGGCCCTTTAGAGTCTCCTCGCAAAGCCGGGCAGAAGAGCTTCAGCTCGGAGAGCAGCCGACGCGTCGGAAGAGTCTCTCGTTTTGTCTCGGCGGCTTCCCGATGCACGTTTGGCGAGGGCGGTCTGCGCCGGGGGCGCTTGCGCGCAGTGTGGAAGCGCTGGCGAGGGGTTTCGACAGCGGGGCTTTCTAGAGAGGGTTGCCAGATTGAAGCGCAAGAAGGTTGGTGCGCTCCCGATGCCAGCTGGGAGAACTCGACGCCCAGATGTGTCTCCCTCTTTAGCTCCATCGCTCACACTCTCTTCAGCTCACTAGATTTTCACAGCAATCAGCTCTTCCCCTCTGTCCTCCCTCTGTAGTCTGAGGAGGAACATAATTAGTGTGTGTGTGGTGGGCACAGAGGATGTCACTTGAAGCTGATGTGCCGATTACCTGCTATAAGCTATAGTCCCTCTCACACACACACTCACGCATCCTAGCTCTTGCACACAGATGAACACACACACACACACACACTCTCAGCTATCTGTGGACACCACGAATATGGACACACACACACGTGCATACACATCCATCTCCACGTTTAATCACACGTAATCATGCATTAGCTCTGCCGCGTTGAGACGCGGTGTGTTGCGTGTTGCGCCTACACACTCTAACGGTGATCGTGTCCGAGGGTTCAGGCACACTCGTCTGGCTGTAAGGCCAGCGTCGGCGTCCACGGTGCGCTTGTGTCGCCTGTCCGGGTAAACTAGTTGCGTGGCTCACCCTTATCATGGCGCAGGGTGTGGAGTTTGGAACATGGCGGTTTCTCTTCTTTCATCCATCCTTCTCCCGCTCTGCTGAAGGTCGCCGTGTTTTCGCCCTGCCACATCTCATCAGCCATTTCTGCTCATCAAGGGGCATTTCGGGATCTCGTGTCGAAGGCTATTACGAGCAATTTGAGAGTTCCTCCATGAAAAGTATTACCTTTTCATCTTTCTCCCATCTGACTTTGAGTGCCTACTGACAATTACTTGCGGTCAGCCATTTTGGCTCTGACGGTCTGGGCCACTGGCTTCTAAAACCACGGCTGCTGTGGCCGAGGCTGTGTAGGGTGTAGGGTGTAGGGTGATCCATTTTGGCTCATCCGGGAAGGTGAAGAAGTGCAGAGGCATTGGGAAATTCTGCAAATGAGTGGTGTAGAGGTTGTAGCTCAGACCTGCATGTGTACAATAGCTGTACATTAGACCCTCTTATGGCCAAGGACTCTCTCTCTCTCTCTCTCTCTCTCTCTCTCTCTCTCTCTCTCTCTCTGTCTCTGTCTCTCTCTCTCTCTCTCTCTCTCTCTCTCTCTCTCTCTCTCTCTCTCTCTCTCTCTCTCTCTCTCTCTCTCTCTCTCTCTCTCTCTCTCTCTCTCTCTCTCTCTCTCTCTCTGTGACATCTTTGTCATAGTAATGGAGCTGGGATGATGCAGCGAGATAAATATGCCATTAAGGACGATGAAGGTACGATGTTTACCTCATTTCTTTTGTTGCCCCCCCCCCAAAAAAAATTGCGTTGGCAAGGTGATTTTTCTATCAGTTCTCAGTCTGGAAGGAAGCAAACTTGTCGAACCGGCGTGGATCTGTGGCACTGCACCTGCTGCCAGAACATGGTGTCAGTTTAGCATCGTGGTTTGAGGGCGTATGTGCAGGGATGTAGCCATAGTGACACAGCATTTCTGCATTTAACTAATGCAGAGTGGATTTCCAGTGGAGTGATTTGAGCAGAGCTGTTTTTCCATTTGAGTGCTGACTACTTTTTTTTTTTTTTTTTGTCGGAAATCAGCACAAATATAACCCATAATGCATTGCCATATATGGTGACAAGCCAAGAGTCCTTCATCGACAAAGTAACAATAAAACACGGTGTTTTTACTGAGTCGGTTTGAAAAAAAAAACGCCAGTATTTGTTCGGCGGTGTTTGCGTGCAGTTTGCTGTGCGATGAGCCGTGTCGCGTGGCCGTGTAGTGAGGTTTTGGCCTGGAACATCTCCTGGAGGCCTGCCAGACCTCGGAGCTGACGCCATTCTTTCCACGCTTGTTATGGCTGACGTTTCTCCACTGCTGTTTTCGCTCGACACAGTGTGAGTAAGCGCTGAGGCTCTTTTCCCCGACCCTGAGCAAATAATCGTACCTTTTCCCTAATTCCCCCCCACACAAATATGTTGTTTTAACCATGTTAACGCCTTTTCTAAATATCGTGCCTACACCGTAAAATCAAGGATAACCTCGAACGCATTGAATTTTCTCATAACGGAACGGTATGACCTGCCCACATGCGATTTGAAAGTTACCTTTGAAAAGGCGGAACCTTCTGGTGCGTGTAGCGCGTGCGGTCTCACCCTCGCCCTTCTGTTGGGATGGTGGGCGATCGGCTTGGCCGTCCGTAGCTGGCAGTGCGCGCTGGCTCGCCGGACGCGGGCGAGCGGTGCGCACGGCCGTGACGTCGGTCGCCGCACGACGCCGCATCCTGCCCCGGCATCTGCTCCCCGGGAGAGACTTGGACGGAGGCGGCCGGACGCGGCCGTGGACAGACCGCCGCTCGCCTCGTCCAAACCGCCCCCCTCCCCCCAGCGACTTTTTTTTTTCCCCTGTCCGCCATCTGGAGAGGACGTCTGCGTCCTGAAACGAGACGCTCGAGCTCGGACGGCGGCCAGGGACGAGGGGATGCACCTGTGGCTCGGAGGTTCGTCCAGGTCCACACGTCCCGAACCCGGAGGGACCTGAAAGCAGCGGGGTGACAGAAGCAGGACGGACGGCAGTGTCGCGTTTGTGTATAAACGCGTGAAAGGAAAAATGTGTGTTTGCGCATTTGAGGGGGCGTTCCTATTTGATGATGCACACTGTTACCCAGTGGTGTCCCACATTGCTAGCTGGTTTTGCGTGGTGCACGGTGGGGTGGACTAGTTCGCGGGTGCTTGGCGGGGCGACGGAAGCTGATTGTTAGCGCCTAGCGAAGCAGTGTTGAGACTTGTTCAGGCGTGTGGCAGTAGCACAGGGAGCTAACGTGGGGTTAACGTGCATTGCCGTGTAGTGTTTAGTCTACTGTTGGATTTCCACGCTCATCTCCAGCTCATCGGAGGTGGTGTGGAGAAAGCGAGATGATGCAGAGTTCTGTCGTTTCTGCACCACGTTAATGAGAGTATGTATGGTCACGTGGAAAGTCTTTTCTTAATTTTGTTAATTTACACAAAAGAAAAACCAGTGATAATTTGATGTATTAGATAGTCTCAGACTGAGAGAATGTATTTGAGCTGAAAAAAAAAGGACTTTTGAAAGAGATCATCTCATTATGACCCTCAAGTTCTGCTACAGTATCTGAAGTTGTATGAATTTATACTGTTAAAAGCTAACCATGTTCCCTACACCGGATAAATCTTTTGGTCTTTCAAGGTTTAGTGGAGTAGAAGTTGAGTTACTCAGGTAAAGTAAAGCCTAGCAAAAGCTGTTTAAGGGCAATAATAAGACAGATACACTCTGTTCCTTCCAATGCCATAACAATACACTCTCAGGAAGGAAATAACTTTATTTTGGATATAGCAATTTATTTCCAATTTGGTTGAAGGTCCACTTGTGAGAAAATGTCTGTGTGCGCGCACACACACACACACACACACACACACACACACACACACACACACACACACACAGTGTGGTCAGGGATCTCATCCACTGAGAAAAGCCCATTTTAGATGTTACTGCATTGCTGATGGATTCCTTCCTCACTCTGTAATGCACAGCTGTTTTCCCTTGGCATAACACAGTGTGTGTGTGTGTGTGTGTGTGTGTGTAGCACGGCTGTGCACAATATATTGACACGGCAGAATATCGTGAATACACTCTTACCGATATGTGAATCAATACAGTCATGGCTGTATCGATTTTTGACTTAACATTTAAATTCTTTACCCAGTGTGAAACCTACTGTACGCGTGTGTGTGTGTGCGCGTGTCTGTGTGTTCCATTTGGAGTGCAGTATTTAAACTACGCAGCAGGTGCCCCAGCAAAAAGAGAAAAACAACTGGTTTTAGGAGAAATGAACAATTGTGTCTGGTCTGAAGTACCATAGCGGAGCAGATGTGGTCTGTCCCTTCAAACTGTACAACTGGCATTTGGGTGAACGTGGATGCAAAAATGTTCATTTACTGCTAAGTTATAATTGCAGATGCTTCAGCATTTGTGAGTTTTAATGAAATATTCAGAGTTCAGTCTTTCCTGTCAGTGGGAGGTTAGAAGCTATTGGTGATATTCAGGAGCTGTGAGTGTGTGTTTCTTTTGTATTTCTGTGGTTTGTTTTCTATACATTACGAGACCTTGTGAGAATTTCTTTAAAAAACGTGACCAATTCACAAATGACTGTCATATTTGATAACTGCCAATCATACAGTCCAGCCTATTATATTATTATTATATTGGCTGAGACGATGTGATAGGTGGATGTCTGGCGTGACCAGTGAGTCCCTGGTGCTCTGATCCCTCCTCCATTGTTTACGTCATGGTGCTGTTGCACTGGTCATCGCTGGAGGGTTCTGGTCCTCTTCCTCCTCCGCGGAGTACGAAGGTGTGCTGCACGCTTTAAGACGCTCTTCGCTGACACACACACACACACACACTCTTTCTCTCTCTCTCTCTCTCTCTCTCCCTCCATGTTTGGTATATGTCTGCCCTCCATCTCTCTCGTTTTCCTTGCGAAAAATGAGAAGAGTCAAAGAATGGAAGATGTTCCACCCCTGACCTCTAACCCCTAACCTCTCACCTCCTCACCTGTCCAGCAGTGGTTCATAGTTCTGTTCTGGCCAGCTTGACTCTGTGTGTGTGTGTGTGTGTGTGTGTGTGTGTGTGTGTGTGTGTGTATTTACATCATCTCTCATCTGTCTTGTTGGGACCTGTCTATTCTCGTATTCTCGTACCTCTGACAGCGAACACCTACCTTTACATTTAAAGCTGTTCTGGTTTTGGTGTTGAGTGCTGAAATCCTACAGCCTGCAGCAACCACACTTGTAAATCAGGATCATTATCAGCAGAGCAGATGGCATCTCGCCGTCTTCCTCTTCCTGTTTAAAAACAAAGGTGTCTGTAGGTCAGGGGGATCAGATCTCCGCGCCGGACGTCTAACGCTCGCAGAACCATGAGCCTCTCTGGCTTTTAAAAGTAGGACCGTGTCTGCCAAGATCTTTGGGTCATTTTGTAATCGGCAGGTTTTATCTGGCCTTTAAATTTGAGTCAGAGAGTTTTTGGTTTTGATCAGGTGTAACATTATCTGGGTCTAAATAAGGCTTTCAGAGTATTTTTCCATGTGTGTCAAATTTTATCTGGCTTTTCTTTCCCTCTCCTTCTCCCTCCCTCTCTCTCTCTCTCTCTCTCTCTCTCTCTCTCTCTCTCTCTCTCTCTGTGTCTGTGTGAATGGGGGCTGAGTGGTTGTTCCTGGCGACAGCATGTCGTTGATGTATCTGGACGAGCAGCAAGACAACAGGAAGCGTGAGCAGTCCTGATGCTCCTAATTAAAGATGCACAAAAAGCCCGTCCCATTTGTGTGAGTGTCCCGAGCTTGTGCTTAAGAGCGCGCGTGTGTGTGTGTGCGCGCGCGTGTGCGTGTGTGTGTGTGCGTACGTGCGTGTGCGTACGTGTGTGTGAGCGCTATACTTACTTTATATAACTACAGCACAGCATACAGTTCGCTCAGGCTGAAAAAAAAATTATGCTGATGTTCACTGCAACTGTGTTTGTCTGAAGAAACTCCCATGATGCTCAAGGAAGACAAAAAAAAAACGTTTGGACGTTACTGACTGAAGCCAACGACCTTTAGGACCTTACGGCCTGTAATGCTGTCAGTGTTGTGTGCCTTCCACAGACGTTCTGAATCCTCCCTGTATCATCTGTATAATCAATTCGTGTGAGTTGTTGCGGTCTGTCACGTGCACCAGCTGAGCCATCAGCTCACTGTAGCAGAACCGTGATGAATTGTGGGGTATTGTGTTCCCTCACGCCTGACGCGTCCCAGCTCCTCAGGGCACTAATATATGGATGGCTGACGAGATTAAACGTTATAAAATTATGCATTTCCCCGCTGTGAGCGAGCATGCTACGGCCAGTCCTGTTTTTCTCGCTCATTTAAATGCGACTTGAACACTTTAAGGGCTGTAAGGACCTGCATGCGGCGTTCAGGACACGGCGTTCAGGAAAGCCATCCTGTTCCTTTGTGGCCACCATCAGAGAGACTGCGATGCTGACGAGCGGATTCGAGAACGGCGGTTGAACGGCCTGGGCCCGGAGCCGCGCGATTGGCCGCTCTTCCTGATCCTGGGTCTGACAGCTGGCGCACGCAGGGTTAAACGTTAAGCGAGGCCTCCTGTGACTGCATCTGATACTTAACGTCTGTCGCCTTGGGCTCGTAATCCTGTTTTGGTTTCAAGGTCTGTGTTGTCAGTTATCTTGTAGACGCAGCGAGGGAGGCGGGGGGAGCCTCAAAGACAGCGCTGCAGTTTGCAACAACTTGCTGATGCCCAAATGTTGGCGTTCATGGTCACATGACTTCCACGGACATTAAAGTGAAGTTCGTCAACATGGCCTGGATGTCACGCACCCGGGGACCTGGGGGGGGGGTCGGAACGATGACATGAATGTTTTTATCAGATGAGAGAGAGATTAACTAGCGTTACTGCTGGTGTGTGTATAAAAAAGGATAAATTAGACAAATAAATAAATAAATTGAATTTATTTATTTTTTTTTTACATTCTCACACAGAAGAGCAATGTGGGTTGCCAAGGCAACAGGCAGCCTGCTGCAGAGAGGGAGAGAGAAAGAGAGGGAGATGTGGGGAGAGAGAGAGAGAGAGAAAAAGAAAGAGAGGGAGATGTAGAGAGAGAGAAGACAGGAGAGAGAGAGACAGAGAGGGAGATGTAGAGAGAGAGAAAGAAAGAGAGAACAGAGGGAGAAGACAGGAGAGAGAGACAGAGAGGGAGATGTAGAGAGAGAGAGAAGACAGGAGAGAGAGAGAGACAGGACTAAGACAATCATGAACACGCATAGTAGGGCTTCATGAAATGGACATTATGTGTCCAGAATGTTCTTCGGCGTAACAGCTACGACGGAGGTCTTAGCTGACCAAACGTGTGAAGATTTCTTTGCAAGACAAGTGAATAAACGCAGCACGCTTTAGACGAAAACGCCGGCGTGTGTCAGACTGTCTGGATGCCCGTGATTGGTTAAACCGCTCTCCGAGTCCTCAGCGGGCGGCCGAGACTGGTCTCCGCGGTTTCAGCATGCTTTGCAGGCATTTGCTGTTGTGGGTGCGCGTGCGTTCGTGTGTGTGTGTGTGTGTGTGTTTGTTTGTGTTTTTTAGAGGGAGCGCGGCGGTGTATCGGCAACGGCGGATTCCAGTGCAGCTCACTCTAGGCGCTAGATTCACGCTTGTGATTGTATCGCAGAGGTTGCTTATTTACGGCAACGACTGATACGCGATGTGCTGAGTGCGAACTTGCATATGCGCCACACACACTCACACACTCGCACACGTGCCCTTAGCAATCTGTGTCTGAGGTCAGGGCCTGTTAGCAGGAAGGGGACAGGGTTGTTTGTGCAGATGGTCCTGAGGACAGTGGGCCTGTACCCTTGTCGGGCCCTCGTGGTCCGGCTCCACCTCGTAGAACCACCCCTGGGCTCCACCGCACCTTCAGCACCCTCTGTCCACACCGTCCCTTTGGCTATTGTTTTAAACCGTTCACCCATTTCTTCAGGTTTGATGTGTGTAGTGATGTGTGGTATCACGCCCCAGGTTTCTAATATCGTACGGACACCTCCTGTGGTGACTGCAGAGCGGCAGAGCGCTTCCCGAAGTCTCTCTGGAAAAGAGCTCCTTCCACACACTTCAAAACGCTCGGCAACGCCCTGCTCATTGGTCCAGGTTGTTTTCTGCTGTCCTGTCTGTTGTGGGACAGGCTGCTTAAAAGGATGACCCACTGCTAGTCCCCTATACACTGCTATCATCCCCCCCCCCCCCCAGTGTCGTCGGACCTCGAGGGGGAAAAGCTCTCCAACTACTGACAGGAACATGACGTGCCTTCGCTTTGAAGGTTCCCGGTTTCCCATCAAAGCTAGTGAAGTTCTCCTGCTGGATTTGAGACCCTGGGGGGGGGGGGAGAGGAAACCTGCAGACTGTGTTTTCTGCGTGACTTGTGTCGAAAACCCCTGCACCCATAACGGCAGCCCGTTCACTTCCAGCAACGAAATTCTGCCGGGCGATGCGTTCCACCAAGCTCACATCACCCCTCCGAGCTTTTCGCTATTCTCGGTAGCTCGACTTTGCCCGCATGTGTATTCCTTTAAGAGACACGACTGTATCTCTTTTGGAAGACTGTATCTCTTGTTTTGGTGTTTCTTCAAGATTTTGTACTTGCCAAAACAGCCAGGCGTGCGTATTGGCAAGTGCTGAATCTTTCTTCTTGTTAATCCCACATAAAAGCTTTGTTCTTTTGTTAATGACTCTCCTTCCCTTGCACACGCACACGCAGCAAACCCCTCGTGACGCTAATAGCGTTTTGCACATTTTCTCCATCTGCTGCGCCGCGGTGTGGAGGTGACATAATGCCGGCGACACACTGCTTTCATAAAGAAGTGCCATGGAGGTGTATGGTGGCTGTGCGTTCGGTAAGGACCCCTCCCCCACCCCCCGACGCTGTTGCACCGATTGCGATGGTGTTGATGTGCGTTCAAGTCATAGTCAGCAATGCAAACTTGTGCCTTATGACAAAACTTATGACATAACTGGTAATCGTACCAAGGAGCACCAGTTAAAAACCAGTTAAACATGCTGGAAAGTGCCTTTCGCCGCAACTGGTGTCCCATGGCCCACGGACTTCGCTGACTGGGGCCTCTCGACGAGCGGAACCCAGAGCCGAGACGCGACGTCGACAGGAACGTCGTCGACAGGCCCCCATAACTGGGCGTGCGTGCATCAGCTCCAATGCCGCCCTTGTCTTCTATTCCTGTCTTCTCGCTGCTGCTAAGATGGTGGTGTGTTGTGCAGAGGCAGGAGAGGAGTATTGGGGGGGGCGTTGGGTGGGCGGCATGATCCTATTAATGATAGTGACTACGATTGCGTTTGCCTGGTTTTGTGCCTATGAATTGTATCTGACTGCACGGGAGAGACTGTGATGTATGTGGTGCTGGAAACTGGGAGTGGTGTGCCAGAGTCCCCTCATGTGTTGTGAGTTTGCAGTTGGATTAAAAATGCAGTTACTAATCCAGGTATTAATGTTGCTAACGTGCTATTCTCTGGATTAGCAACACGTTTACAGCCCCAAAACACTGAAATGCAGCGCCTTATTCCCACGCCAAAGCTTCCCAGAAGGGATGACATTTAATCCCGCGAAACTTCATCGTGCAAAATTACGTCCTGGGAGTGCGTTGACGCTGATCAAGAAAAACGTTGCTTTTTAATGGCCACCATATGTTGCTGCCTCCAAGCTTCTGAATAAATACATCACTGTGCCTGAGCTATGTCAGCCTTCCTGTTCGTGCGGATTAAGAGAAGCAGAATATATTTCAGCAAATGACACGATAACTCATTGTGTTGGACACGCTGCTGACTGAATGACGGTTGAGCGTTCGCCTTTCGAGTGGATGAATTGGCGTCGGGGTCGGCAGAAAAAAGACGCCAATCGGAATGAGACGCGCCGGGCGACGTGCAAAATGCGCCGCGTGTCCGATCTCTCCAGACCACGTGTCTGATCTGTTCGGCCCGCGTGTCGCACATTTTGGTGTCCCCACTAACCGTGTCTTGCTTTCCGTTCCACCCGGGGAGGTGGAAATTCCTCCCTCAAGTTCCCCCGTTTAGGGTGAAGTATTTAAGCAGTTAGGGAGCTGTTTGCTGAAGCATCACATCACTTTCGGTAATAAATGGTGCTCCACTTTCCGAGGGCTCTTTTTGCCTTTGATAAATGATATTTTGGTCCTGAAATGCGCCTCCTAACTCAATATCTCTAATGATGCTGACGTTATGTAAGGCTTTTGCAGTAATACCGCCACCTGCTGGGTGTTGACCGCCATGAATAATGAGGGGCGGCCGTGTTGGGGTGAATGACTCTGCCTGGGACACAGTGGAATGTGGGTTCTTGGATGCGGAGCGGCCATAGAGCTGCAGCCAATCAGGAGCTCTTGTACTTCACCTGGTGTAGCAGGTGCCATCGGCGGGTCCTCATTGAGACGCCGCGCGAGATCCCCCTTCCGCTTTCACTCGTGCGAGCGCGCTGGCAGAAATAGGCAGCGTCTGTCCTGGCGCGTGCAGCGGCTGTTGTGCGTATACGTGGGCACGGCTTATGTTGGGATTTAGCCCGGCGCAGCGCCAGTACCGTGGCAATGCGAGACTCCGGCACGGGCTAAACTTAGAACTGCTCTGCCACTACCTTCCCTCCCAGCTGTTGGGCGTGCTCGCTCTCTCTCCCTCTCTCTCTCTCTCTCCCTCTCTCTCTCTCTCTCTCTCTCTCTCTCTCTCTCTCTCTCTCTCTCTCGTGCACACATGCGTGTGCGCAGTGTTTCCAAGATGACCGAACGAGCTGTTATAGTCCCCCCCCCTGCTGTGGACGGCCCGAGAGAGGATTTGACACGCCGCGCTCACCTGCGTGGAAACCCCAACGTGCTCCTCCCCCGCCCCCAGAGCCCGCCCAGCGCAAATGAACTCTCTGTGTTTTCAAGTGCTACAGTCTAAAAGAGAATGATCACTTCAGTAAAACGAGTGCCGCGCTCGTGCCTGTGGGGCCTTTTTTTTATTATTTACTATCCCTTTGTACTTTTACTATTCTCTCTCCTCCTCATGTCATTGTGTGTGTGTGTGTGTGTGTGGGGGGGGGGGTGTCACCTGGCGTGTCAGGACAAATTTAGCGGGTAGCCTACATAATCAGGGTTTGGCTGTGAGCTGGCGAGGCGAGCTCGTGACTCCCATTCTCCAGCGAGGGGACGTAGGTAGTTCCATTGCCCGCTGATGGAGTTAATGAGGTTTCGCTTCACCTGCCTCTATATTTATCTCCGTCAGGTGTGAGAAGGCGTGTGTGGGAGGTGTAGCAGCCACTGAGCTGACACATCCCATATCTAGCAGTGTTAGAGTAGCGTAAAGAAAGAAATCCCTGGTCCAAAAACACCAAGGCTGCTGGGAATGTAGGTTAGCGGGTACCGGTTTGTTTGTTCCACTGGCTCAAATAGCTTTTAAGTGTTAATTACAGCTGGAGGCGCTGGCGTTCGGTACAGTTCGGTGGTTTCTCTGCTCAAACAGAACCTGGCGATGAACCGCTGCCTGGACCGGAGCAGATTAGCTGGCGGTGACGC
Organism: Brachyhypopomus occidentalis; assembly: GCA_020368025.1. NCBI lineage: Eukaryota > Metazoa > Chordata > Actinopteri > Gymnotiformes > Hypopomidae > Brachyhypopomus > Brachyhypopomus occidentalis. The sequence goes on from JAGXOD010000159.1 coordinate 2,328,630, forward strand.
GGGGGTCCGGGTCGCGAGACGCTCTTAACGTTCGCCGCTTCCTTCGGTGGATTGCGAAGCGCCTGGGATACCGCGTCCTCCTGTCGGGGCTGTGTTGGTGTTTTTTTTTTTTTTTTCTTCACGTTCTGTTCATTTTTTTTTTTTTATTTAGTGATGGCCAGCAGGATGTGAAGAGAGTTTAGACTGTTGCTTTAAAAAAAGAAAATCACTTTAGCATTAGCATTAGACAAGCAAGGAAGTCAGTATAGAGTGCTGAAGTTTCGACATGGTTACTTGGCTTTTACTCACTCGCAGTGTTCACACGTTTGGTTCCCAAACAAGGCATTACTGCAGCAGGCAAAACTACCTTCATTCAAATACGTTTAACAGACGCGTTTAACTATTTGGCCTGACAGTCCCCCACTTTAGTAATTCCTAACTGAGACTCTGAACTGTGGAGTCTGAGTAAGAAGCTGCTTTGCTGGGAATTCTGGGTTGGCAATGGCGTGTCTCTGAGATTTTGCATAAAAGACCAGCAAGCTTTCTGTTACAACCCAAAAGAACCATTTGAGGATTGGCACAAAATGACTAGCGTAATTACCACACCTGAGCGTCATCCAATTTCCGAGGCAGGCCATGTCCCAAAGCGGTCCGTAGCACTTCTATCCAAACCACCTGCGATATATGAAAACAAAAAAGGGTTGTTTTTTTCTCTTTTATGACTCAGTTCAGGATTATGTAGAGAACCCAGGACTCACTATTGACTCACTGTTGTTGCACTATAAAGTCCTCAACCCTCCACTACAAGTATATGGCCTCCTTAGCTGTTTACCTGTTTGAATAGGCCATCCAGTCAGAGCCTTTAACACTTGAAATTAGCATAATCGAATAAGTTTACAGCACCGTATGACATCAGTTCACTCATTATGAAATTAGTATGCAAATACAATGCTCTGAGAGAAAATTACCATATTGGTCTTTTCTTCAATAATATTTGTCAGTGTTGGCGTAGGTTAGTAATTTATACACAAAGCCGTTGTTGTGACTGGTGCCGTTGTTTTTGTGGCCCCTGCTGTTGGCTTTAGTGTCGTTTCTGCACCATGGCTGGGGGAACAACATGTACGCCACAGCTGTGTCGTAGGAAGGCTCGCGCGTGTCTCATTCCCTACGGTTATTCGTGAGTAAAGGTACCACCCGCATCGTATCTCTGGCATCTTCCTTTTCGTCGTAACGCGCTCATTAAAGTGTTCAATAAACTCTTATTGCACCTTTATGACGCTTAATAAAGGCTTTATGAAGGTGTTTCAGGCGGACAGTTTGCCACACCCCTTCTGCAGTATTCCAGCAGCAGACTCGACTCCTGGTGGTAACCCTGAGGTTCATAATTGCCTTTAATCACACAGTGGGGGAGGCAAGCGTCTCCTCTCTGACATGAGCTGAGCTCCGTGACCTGCCATTATCGCCACGGCGCTGGGGACGCAGCGAAGTCTCAGAAACGGGAGTTTTGCTCTTCGTCTTCCTGGTGTTGCTCACAGTGGTAACCGCCGCTCACTTGCACGCCGCACTCTGTTATTAAGACCCTGCGAGTCCGCGGGGGCTTTGCTGATGGTGTCAGAGACCAAAAGTTCAGAGTCATGGTGTGTTCAGTTGTTGGGCTGAAGTGGATTAGCAAACTGGAGCTCTTTGGATGGGGGAAAGGGCCACTTATAGAGCGCGTAGCTGAAATCTGGACATAATCAGACAGGTGTGCACTGATGCGTGCGTTAGAGAGATCAAGAAACAATATTGCAAAAAGACCTTCCTGTTTTTCACTCTTTGGCTTTTTCTGTAGGACCCTTTGACCGTTTTGAATTTCTGCCGTGTTGACTTTCACAGTGACTCTGTGGACAGTGGAGTTGTTATCCGCGTTGGACAGGGTGTTGTAGTGCAGCGAGGCTTGTTGGGGTTGTTGGTCTGCCAGCGTTGTGCCATCAGGAATGATGGTTACAGTCTAAAGTTCAGACGACACATCATGGACACAATTGAAGCTATTGGTCTTCACAAATACTCGTCACCGTGCAAATGTCTCGGGCCACCATTAGATTTGATGTTTTTGATGCAACGGTGTAATGGCCATATATAATTTTTTCTCTGTCTCTTTATTACAATACAAATAGAAAACGCAGTGAATTTGTTTGCAGTATTAAAACATCAGCGTAGTATGTAGTGTGATTAGTGCCAAGTGAGGTCATACTAAATACTGACATTTGCCTGTAGAAGCCATTTTGTTCTGAAATGGGGTTTTTTTTTTTGGTACATATTTCTTGTATTTTCTGTTTGTGCCTTAATGAAGAGACCGAACAATCATTACACCACGGGTAAAACGACAGTGGCCTAAGACTGCAAAGGACTGTACGATCTGGAATGTTCTGTGAGTAGGCGATTCTCATTGTCATTAGTGTAACTTTAGAGAGGTGGTAAGTGCATTTGATGCTAACTGTGTGGGTCTGTCTGCAGTGACCTCACCAGTGTGCTAAAATCAGAGCAGTGCTTTTAATTGGGAAATGATCAAAGGGTGTGTGCTATCCCCTGATGAACTTCCATAATTGCTAAAATAACTTATGTAGTTAATTTCCTCAGTTTTTCCCCGTTGCAAATGTGATTAGTCATGCCAGTTAGCTCAGACGTAACCCTTGCCATATTATCCTCGGATTCACTTTACCTGCAGTTGTTGGATCGACTCCATTAAGACACGATTTTATTTCCTCGTAATTTTCTCCCAGTTTAATGAGCAGAACACAGAAATGCTAGGAAGAGAGTGCAAGCAGTCCAAGACCAGACGTTCGCCTGTGATTGGTCGGTGTCCTGCTAATCGAAAAGGCGGGAAGTTAAACAAGGCCCCCTTCCCGACCCAAACAGCATGACCAGTTACCACCAGGCATCACCTCTGGCACCCGTAGGACTGTGAACACCCAACACCACCTCACCTCTAACCCCACGATTGGCACGTGCACAACCAAAGGGCCCGCGTCTCCCGTCCTACTTATAAAAAAGCCTTTGGTTTCCATGACTTGCTTGGACCCTTCCACGCGCTTCCGACACTGGAGCGCTTTGCTGCGTGCAGTGGGTAATGCATTTCCATGGCAGGGTTCTCTCTCCTATTCTGTCCATCGCTCAAACGCTGCCCTTCGTGCGCCCGGCATTTCTCACTGTTTTTGATTCCCTTATTTTCTCCCTGTCTAGTAGTGCCTCTCTGCGCTGCCCTGTCTCCTGTCTTGCATTACCTCTCTATCATCTTCTTCTGTTGTTGTTCTTTTTTCTCTTTCTTCTGTCTCTCCCCTCCCTCCCTCCCTCCCTCTTTTTCTCTCTGTCTCCCTCTCTCTCACAAATGCACTCTCTCCCCCTCTATCCCTCTCCCTCCTCTATCTGCTTCCCTCTATCTATCTCTCTCTTTCTTCCCCTCTCTTCCTATCTCCCTCCTTCTCTCTCTCTATCTCTCTCTCTCTCTTCCTATCTCCCTCCATCCCTCTCTCTTTCTTCCTCTCTCTCCCTATCTCTCTTCCTCCCCTCTCTTTCTTCCTCTCCCTCCCTCCCTGTCCCTCTCTCTCCCTCCCTCCCTCCATCTCCCTCTCTTCCTCTCTCTCTCTCCCTCTCCCTATCTCTCCCTCTCTCTCTCTCTCTCTCTCTCTCCCTCTCTCTTCCTCTCTTCCTCTCTTCCTCTCTCTCTCTCTCTCCCTCTCTCCCTCTCTCTCTCTCTCTCTCCCTCCCTCTCTCTCTCTCCCTCTCTCTCTCTCTCTCTCCCTCCCTCCCTCTCCCTCTCTCTCTCCCTCTCTCTCTCCCTCTCTCTGGACACTGCTTGGCAGACACACAGCAGTCCCCTCATTGCTATGCCTGTTCGAGAGGAGGAAGACGAAGCATGAGAATGCAAATCGGCAGCGCCAGCCTCATCAAATGCCAGTGCGCTACTGCCCAGAAGATCAGTTCATCATTAAAACACCACCTGGCTTCCCCTGCTGCATTAGCCAATCAATTACAGGGACAAGCAAATGGAGTGGAGGAGATAGTTTTGTTTTCTGTTCACATTCAGCTCGACGTTCTCTTGTCCTCTGTTCTCCCACTGCAGGTTGCAGTAATCTGGGCTTCCGCACAACCTCCCTGCCTGTTACCACCCCCACACCCCCCCATCCTCCAGGAGAACTCTCCCGTTCTCCCGGCATGTCAGAGGGAGTGAGCACCGGGGGGGGCTTTGGGTGTGTGTGTGTGTGGCAGTTGTACTCTCACTTTGCTCCGGATCGTACCGCATCTAATTGCCCGAGCGGGCATGAGTGACAGCTCTACGCTCCAATGTCTGCCTGCCAATTTTGGGTCACGCTTTTCTTAACAAGTCCCGGCCATCGCGGGTTCTGCAGCTTGTGGGCTTGGTGCAATTTTTCTGCAGGATCCGGAAGATCCCGTCGGTGACGCCGTGCACGCGGGAAGATGGCAGATATGGAATGGTTTGGGGAATCTTCAGATTTCTGTCACACTGTCATTCCGATGTAACTTGCAGTTAGCAAGCAGGCAGTAACACTGTTGGAGACATGCTGGAATGACTCATATTTACCAAAGAATTAGTCATTTGCACCCAAGTCCCCCAAGACAGTCTCCAGGTCTTCAGATCAGTCTGTCATTCGACTGGTTACTTCATCACCACATAACAGCCATGATTCTGTTTTATCTTTCGACAGATGTGTAGCAGCAGGATGATGGGCTGTGTGAGTCATTGCGTGTTAGCTGTCACACCTGTCTCTCTCCCTCCCTGGCCAAATATAGTCTGCAGCGGTGAAATGCACCATGGGACACCTCACGGGACTGCGAGGTTGTAGCCCATTTCTTTGATCAACCACGAAAGTCTATTAACATTCCGTATGGTGACATCATGCGTTATTGATGAAGGTGGTCGTTAAACAGTCCAGTCTGAAGCACACTTCGGTTTGCATGGAACGTTCCTCAAAGTCACCTGGTATAAAATAGCAGTTCTTCTCCGACGTGTCAGACGTGACCTGTTGTAACGGACTCTCTCAAAGTGTGTTTTAGTTCATAAAATAAAAGGCAAGTGGATTCGTACCGGTGTTCAAAATGTCGTAACGATTTGAGACTTCCAATATTTGTCAGCCAGGAAGTGCCAAATGGTTATGACATTTTACATACGACTTGAACACAGATGCAAATCGACTCCTGTAACACCTTAAGTAGCACTGGGTGGGGGTGAGGGGGGGGGGGGGGGGGGAGAGAGAGGCTCAGAGCTGCAGCACCATCTGTTGGACAAGAACTTATTTCGGGCTGCTTTAATGGTGGCTTTCAAAGAAGGCAGAAATTACAAAGTATTCTGAGCCATTGACCTTTTCCCACCGGACCTGTTTATCAGCAGCCTTAACCGTCCCAAGAACAGCTCCACGAGGAGCTTATGAGGAAGCAAACAAACAAACCGCGACCGTGCGCTGCTCTGATGATCAGGTCGGAGTAGACGAGGCCACGAGTCGTTTCGGGGCCGTAGGTGAGGTGCCGGACGGGCTAGCGCTCTTCAGGCGCGTTCAGCTGTTTGCAGGAACAGCTCCCCCTGCTGTGCGGACCTGGCCCTGCATCCCTGCCCCTGGTTTTAGAGTAGCCCCTCTTCTTCCTGGACACGCTTAGTGGATTCCTGCAACTCTTCATCCCTCCCTCCCTTCTTTATTTCTGTCTTCATCTTCGGTTTGATCGATCTGTTTTTCTTCCCGGCTCTCTCTACTTCTCTCTCTCTCTCTCTTTCTCTCTTGTGCAACTCGTCTGTTCTCTTTTTCTTTCTTTTAATCCTTCCTCAGTGTGGATGAATGTCTTGGGCAGACTGGGAGATGTTCTCAGATGCTGGCTGTGTTCCTTTGATCCGTCCTCTGGACATATGCATGCTAAAAGAGAAAGAGAGACAGATAGTCTGCGTGTGTGCACGTGTGTGTGTGTGTGTGTGTGTGTGTGTGTGTGTGGCGTGTGCAGTAATGACACATGCTGCAGTGGAAATGAATTGGCATCGACGCTGCTCAGAGAGAACTGTGCACACCAGGCCCACGAAGCGTGATGCATCAGACGCGTGCTGAGATGTTGAGCCATCAGCCGCACTGAGTGGGTGAGCGGCCAGACGTTGGGGTCCGCCTACCCCACACGGCACGCCCGGCCTGCCTGAGCTCCCCAACACACGTCCAAGGTATCAGTGCTGGGATTTTTGTCAGCGAGGGTTTGTACTATAGAGGCGCACTGTAGTGTATGGTGCTGTCGATTGATTTTTGTGTTGGTGATTTTCATCTTCTGGGTACCGTCTCTCCCCATCAGTCCCAGATTGCCTGTGTCTGTCTCACTGTCCATCTCCGGTCCTCCCTGTGTCAGCGGCTGTGTCATCTTCATCCTCATACTCATCCTCAGTGCTTGGGATGGCAAACTGGCCCAGAGCGACGGTCTCAGTCCCCTGGGGACCAGTGACCGGCCTTCCTGGGTTGAGAGAGGAGGAGGAAGAGGATGAGGAAGAGGATCTCGTGGGGTTGTGCGAGGGGGGTACACGGCTGGTTCCCGCGCTCACGGAGATGAAGACAACTGTTCGTTTCGTCCTCCAGCACGTGGCTCCTTGCCACGGTCTCCCTCCGTCCTCCTACCCACGCTGGCTCTGCGTATCATCACGTGACTCTGCTCCGGAAATGTATAATCCAGACTCCACATTAACCTGGCAGATTAGGTTCATCATCCAGTGCTGCGTGTCACTGAGGCAAATCCGTGCCAGTATATCACATGACAGCACACATACAAACACAATCCTTCATGTATATCCTAGTAGATTTATAACGATGTCATATCAGAGTATGTACAGTATTGTTATAAATGACAAATTTAACCATTACTTTTTTTTTTGGAGATTGTATATTCATATATACTTCTTATTTCAAATATCCAAATATGTTTAAGCCATCACATGCCATATTTGGTTACAGACCCCATTTCACTACGGTTTAAATGTCATTTTCGTGCCAAGCTGCTATATTTCACATGCTTGTGCAGTGCTTTAAATTTAACTGCATACATTTAGAGGCTTGACCATGCAGATTCTGACCTTTAACCTCGTGTGAACACCACAGCGCCAGCCGATCCTCCTAACTGCTATAATAGCATCCATGTCATCGGAGCAGAGGTTAAACCCCTGGGCCGGAGAGCTTTGCCCCGCTCCCATAAGTGGCTGCCGCTCATTCACGGTTCCGAAACGCTCTGACCCTGACGGTTCCAAAACGCTCCGTCACCGTGCTTCACCGACGCTCGCCCGCCGGCGTCAGCGTAACTCCTGCCTCGCCGCGTGAGCGGAGGAGGTCGGAGAGAAAAAGCAGGAACTGCACGGAAGGAGGCGCGTAAGCACGAGCACCTATTTTCAGCCGTGCACGCTGATACCGAGGAGCAGCAGTGGAGCACCTATTTTCGGGCAGAGTGCGCCCGGGGCCCCTCAGTGGGATGGGCCGAGGAGCAGCAGTGGGAGAGAGGAGGCCGCTCCGGGGGACGGGCAGAGACGCCCGGGGCCCCTCTGTGGGACGGGTGGACACGCCCAGGTCAGCTAAGGCCCCTACGGCCCCCATCCGTGGCCGCACAGCTCTCACCCGCCTTCGACGAGGCATAGAACGAATGCTTCTCAAGAAAACTTGGTAAAAACAGTCAGTGGAGAGCGTGCTGGTTAGGCCAGTGGAGGTGAAGTTTTTCCCCAGTGTGGCCACCGATCACAGCTGGAACCAGGACACCAGAGCCTGACACTGATTTGGCCGTCAGAGTCCATCAGTGTACGCACGCACATTAGGATACGATTCCACGCTTTGTCATCGGTGATGGACTGCAGCAGACAAAGTCGGCCATGTTCACAACCCAGTGAAATAAACACAAATCATATCCGTAATAAAGTTTATTAACTGCATTAAAAAATAAGTCAGTTACCATTAAGTAGTGAGTTGAGATGCTCCAACAGCTATATGTACTGATTAGTTCTTAATATGACACCTCAATTTCAGTCTTAGACTCCTAATACACAATCATCATTTCAGAGCATATCCATAATCTACTAATTACTTTCTATTCCCCTGTTTATTGTTTACTAGTTTGAATTTTCAGGCAAATTAGGGCAATTTTTTGGATAAGCACCATAGCACATTATTACTGATAATATTCAAGATAATCAACACCCACTTGGCTATTTAAAGGCACATGAAATAATATAAATCAGAATACAGAACTGTGCGAAAGTTTTAGACAGGTGTGGGACGACATACTTCAGGGTAAGAATGCTTTTAAAATTCAAGTGTTAATGCTGCGTGTCTGTCAAAGAACAAAATGCATCTGCAGTAGCTAAACTAAGTGAAGTAAGCTGTAGTAAAGAGAGGAAGGTTGTGGAGATGATGTAGCTCTTAGGTAGTCAAGGTTTATAGAGAAACTGGACATTTCAGACAGCGGTCATCAGCTGCACAGAGCAGATGGATGAATGTTGCTCATGAAGACCAGAAGCAATTATAATGTGATCATAAGGGCATTATAGCCTTTTATAACTTGCTAATTAGCTAAATGTTAGCCCATTGACTTGGAATCTTTACATGGCATTTATTGGATTATGTAACTCCGGCTGGTGTTTCTAAAGAACCTTAGAAAGCCAAACTCGTTCCTGCGGTAGCAACAGGAAGCAGCTTGGGAGGACGCATTGCTGAGGCCTGAAGACTCGGCGTTAAAGTTGACCAAAGTTGGTGCTTGTCAGAATACTCTCTGTGCTTTCTTGGGAATCGCTCTTAAAAAATTCTGGCCTTTTACTTCCGGCTCGGGCTCATGGAATTGATGGCAACAACAACCCCCAGCTGATACGATAAAGAACAGTCACCATAACTTTGAAAACGACCATGAGATCCCATTGATTTCACAAATGACGTAACCTAATGCAGGCACTGCTCAGGCCTGCTGGGTTTCTGCGAGTTCGGCCAGGAGCTCCATGGTGGTTCGCCATGCTGGGGAGAAGAACCGACCGTTCCACGCTTCACAAAGCGGCTGAAGTTTGGGTCGGATTTTGGATCGGGCCGTGTGAGAGTGTCAGCCTGGTTTACGGAATTAGAGATCTCTGCGTGTGAGAACAAGTTGGTGAAAATGTCTTGCGGCTGTGGTTTTGCTTTTGGATAGGACATGCTGTGTAGTTGCATCCTGGCACGTGTGCGTGTTCTCTCTGTGTGCTGGTGGAGGCTGTTCTGGAGGGCGGGGCCCCTGGAGTGTGGAGGAGAGAGCCCACGCTCGCACGAGAGAGCACTGGAGCTCGGCTCGGCTCTCGCGCCCCCACCCCCTGGCTACACTCCCAGCATATCTCTCTCTCTCTCTCTCTCCCTCTCACTCATACTCACTCCTCTCTCTCTCTCCTTCTCACTCATACTCACTCCTCTCTCTCTCTCCTTCTCACTCATACTCACTCTTCTCCCTCTCTGTCTCTCTCTCCCTCACTCATACTCACTCCTCTCTCTCTCTCTCCCTCTCACTCACTCCTCTCTCTCTCTCTCTCTCCCTCTCACTCATACTCACTCTTCTCCCTCTCTGTCTCTCTCTCCCTCACACACTCACTCCTCTCTCTCTCTCTTTCCCTCTCCCTCACTCATACACTCACTCCTCTCCCTCACTCACACTTTCTCCCTCTCACTTATACTTACTCGTTCTCATGTCTCTCTCTCTCTCTCTCTCTCTCTCTCTCTCTCTCTCTCACTCTCACACACTCACTCTCCCTCTCTCTCACTCCTGCTAGGGCAGCATCCTCTAAAGTGCTTCATTTTATTTTATTTATTTGGTTGACCCGGTCACAACGGAATAGGACTCTGACCCTGCTGTGGGCTTCATGCAGTAACACTTGAGGTAACACGGGGAGGTAACACACGACACGGGGAGGTAACACACGACACGGGGAGGTAACACACGACACAGGGAGGTAACACACGACACGGGGAGGTAACGCACGACACGGGGAGGTAACACACGACACGGGGAGCTAACACACGACACGGGGAGCTAACACACGACACGGGAAGATGACACAGGAACACAAAGTCTCTTAGATCTGCTCTGTCAGGCTTTTGCCCCCAACCCCCACCCCAACCGGTTGCTTTATCCTAACTCTGTTGTGTTCACACAGATGTAAAGTACCTTAAGATTTACTATGAAATGTACAGAGAGAGAGAGAGAGAAGGAGAGGAGACAGAAGTGTCTCTCTCTCTCCAACAGTCTCCCACGGATATCCTCAAACCTATCATTTTCTCTGCAGTTGAAGGATTGTGACGCGCATGAGGCGGTAGAGCTGTTGAATTTTAAAGGCCCACCTACGCACGACACCACTACAGCAAGCATAATTACCAACAGCCCGCGATACTCCGTAGCCTCCGCTGCTTCTGCGCCTAGTGGGCGGAGCTCTACTGTGTGTGTGCGCGCGTGCACGTGCGTGTGCGTGCGTCCGTGTTCACGAGTGTGTCACGGCTTCAGCGTGTATAATTGCTGTGTTGTGATTTTTTTTTGTCCAAACTCCTCACAGAACATGAGTGTAGCAGAAACTGAACAACAGACTAGTTTGAAAGGGAAATCTTGCCTGGCCTTTTATGGTCGTTGTTTGACAGGGGTGTTGCCTTGACTCTTTTGGACATTTCTCTGTGAGACACTGTCCCAAGGAACTGTCAGTCAGATCAATCTCTCTATGTTATATAAAAGTTCACCTTAATATGAGTTTCACAGTGCATTGTGAATTCATCACTCGCTAATATGAAATCCACTGACGCTAGGTACACACTGTAATAGCCTTTTGTAATGTCTTTTTTTGTTGTCTTTGAAGCTGTCTGAATGTAGTTCCTGTTTTGATGGTAGCTAGGTAAACATGAAGGGTAACAATGTCATTAAATAGTTTTTAGTCTGGTATAACGCATCTAAACGAAGCACGGTGGAGTTTTGTGCCTCTGTGAGTCTGAATGGGAGGCTTTCTGGTTCCATGGAAACTGTCGGCCATTTTGGTGCATGTTGTCATGGTGATGCTAGCAGGAGAGGAATGCTCGCAGCATTAAGCAACGATTCACCTACGTCTCAAAGGTGTAGACGCGCGTGTGGACGTGTGGACGTGTGGACGTGTGGACGTGTGGATGTTGACGTGTGCGCGGGGGTGTACGAGTTCACGAGCACACGTGCTTTTGTTTTGAAAGACAGCCGGTCATCGCATCAGAGTTTAGGGGTTTGCTCAGCAGAATAGTTTAATAACTGATTTCCCCATGGTAACTTGCAGGAGGTTGTGTGTTATCGCGCTGTCAGTCACATTTAATTACACAGGGCTAGTGGTTGACTCACTGCTATAGGCTCGTGATTAGCTCTTCGCTAAGGGCCAGTGGCTGGTTCACTGCTATAGGCTCGCGGATAGCTCCTTGCTAAGGGCTGGTGGTTGGCTCTTTGATGGGAGCTTGTGTTTAGCTTACTGCTACCGAGTGGCAGTTAGCTTATTGCTGTATGCTACAGGTTAGTTTGGCGGTCCGTTTAGTATTAAGTCATGGTCTGGTGGTTAGGGAACCAGTCTTGTGATTGGAGGGTCGTGGGTTCGATTCCCAGGCCTGAGGCCATGACTGAGGTGCCCTTGAGCAAGGCACCTAACCTCAAATGCTCCCCGGGCGCTGGGCTAGGGGTGCCCACCGCTCTGGGCACGTGTGCACCACAGCCCCCTAGTGATCACTAGCGTGTGTGTGTGTGTTCTGACTGCACAAATGGGTAAAAGCGGAGGACAAATTTCGATTGGGGTGAAAATCACAATTGACCAATGTGGCAATCTTAAATTAAGCTTATGAAGTTGTTAATTTATGAAGGTATTTACATATATGTGACATACTTAACCCCAATTGCTAAGAATGTATAAAAATAAGAATTGTTGCAAGTTGGGGCGTGTGGTTGTGTGTGCATGTGTCGGGTGTGCTGAACACACCAGGAATTTGTCTCCAGGTTACAACAATAGGACAGTAGACATCATTTACATAACTATCCAATTAATATACATAATTTACATGATCATACAATTAACTAACGTAATGTAAAGCTATTGGTTACAAGAGACATTCACACTAATTTGTTAAAACACTTCCAATATAGAACACAGTTGGGTGCATCAATACCCAAGAGTACTGAACAGGATGCTGAGGTTACTGCAATTTTTTACTACATGTGCATAAAGTCTGAAAATATTGCACAGTTAAAATACGGTGCTATATAGAGTACGTGGTGTTCATGAAACTCAGAGCGAATGATTACAGCACATGAGCCTGCCGGATGCCGGGAGCACAAACCGACAGTGTCCTCGGTACAACGACTCCTCGGTAAAACAAGCCGCCTGCTTCCTGACCCAGGAAGAGTGCAGGTCCGGGAGGGAGGGCAGCTCTGTGCCGACAGGCTGCTCTGCGGTTCTGACTATCTTCTGGAGTCTGGACTTGTCATGCTTGGTGACAGAGCTGAAGCAGACAGTGATGGATGTGCAGAGAATGGCTTCAACGACTCCTGCGTGGAACTGAGACCCGAAGCTCTTTTGGGCAGGTTGTGCTTCCTCAGCTGGAGTAGAAAGTACACGTTCTGTTGGACCTTCTGCTTGACGGAAGCCACGTTTGACTTCTATTTCAAGTCCGTACAGGTGACTGCACCTCGGAACTCTGATGATTTTGTGATTTCCACAACGCAGTTGTGCATGGTGAGAAGAGGCGGTGGAGGAGGGTTCTTTCTGAGGTCCACAGATATTTCCACTGTCCTGAGTGTTAATTACGCAGCTGTTTTTGTTTGTTTTGTTTGTTTGTTTGTTTGTTTTTGTTTGTTTTGTCTGTGTTTGTTTTTATTGCATTGAAGTGTAAAACCGTAAAACCTCCTGATGCAGATTCCCCAACTTCTTGGAAGAGGTTGATGATGTGTATCGTCTGCAAGTTTCAGGCACTTGAAGGAAGGATCTCCGGAGGTGGTGTAGCTGGAGAGATAGGGACATTGGTGTAGCTGGACAGGTAGGGACATCGTGCAGTCTTTGAGGACGCTGGCGCTAAGACGAGAGCTGCTTGACGTGACATCACCCAGTCTCACCTGCTGTTTCCTGTCAATCAAGAAGTTGGCGATCCAGCGATGGCTTGGAACTGGGCGTGGACAGCTGGCCGAGTTTGCGGCGAAGATGATGTGGTGCTCGGGACGATGCCCTCGAAGGCCGAGATCAAATCCACCAGCGGTCCCTTGCCATAGGTCCCTGGGCTGTCGAGGCGTTGCATGTGGGTGTCAGTTGCGCTGTGCGTGTCGTACGTCCGTGGCTCCTCTTTGCCTTGCTGACTCGTGTTCTAAAAGTGTACGCTCCAGCACTTTAGTCATTTGCTTGTCACGTAGTCATCAAACGGCCCGTGTAACTCCGGTCTGACAGGCGTGGGCCTCCTCCTGGCAAAGCCACCTCGGGCTCAGAGCGCAACGTCAACGGGACTCGGAAGTGACGAGGCTATCGCAGCAGGTTTCATCCGCTCAGAATAGGCCCCTCTGCTGCCTTCCCCTGGCCTTCAATCCACCCCAAAAAGCGGAAGTCATACTAACGCTCCCGTGGAATGGGAGACTGTACGCAGTCCAACTTCGAGGGATCTTTTTGTTACGTTTTGATTCTCTTTAGTTCGTGTGGAATTAGCATGTGGACATACACACAGTGATCACGCACACACAATGTTCTTTGGCTCTGCTGTACAGGAGGTTCAATGGGTTCTTGGACAGGTGCATGTTTGTACTGGATTCATTGAGGGTTAGAGGTTTGTTCTGGAGTCTTTAAGGGGTACAGGTTTGTAATAAGGGCATTGGGAGGGAAAAAAACGTTTTAGCTCAAACAAAATCAGGCTCCACCTGCAGCAGTCTATAAAAGCTCTTCTGGGCAGATGTGTCGAAGATTAATCTATTCCTGAATGATGGAATGAGGAAAGAGAGGATGGAAGAGAAAGAACTGGCCATGATCCCAACGTTTCGTGAAACATGTCCTCGGAAGTGATAGACTACCTCACTTGGCATTGCTAACAATTTGACCAACATGACGAATTCTGCAGTGTTCAGGATCACCGCTGCCTCAACAGCACATGGTTCCTCGTCTTGTTGCAGAACTGTGACCTCAGTCATACTACTGGAGCAGCTATGGTGGCCCTCAGGGCCCAAAAGTCAAATGTCCTGGCCCAGTCTGACCCTCAGTGGCTATTGCATGCTACTGACTGAAGGCAAAAGGCTCCCAAACCACCAGGACCTGAAAATAGTCTACCAAAGTATCACAAGGCAACATGCCCTCTGTCTGCTGATGTCTTGATCTCATTGGTCAAATGACTGAGGTTTTGCAAACAAATACTAAACATGACCATTTTATTCAGTGCCATGCTATGCTAATTTATCTATTAACACACACACACACACTCATTCACTCAGTCTCACTCTGTCTCTTATATATATAAATATATATATAATATCTCTCTCATATATTGTGTGTGTGTGTGTGTGTAAAAGCTGCAATTTAAATATGGTTCACCCAGTATGGACAAAAGCTTTAAGTTCCAGGATTCTGGAACATTCTGTACTTTACTGTAGCTTTTTGAGTCCCCTTCTCATTTCACAGTGCTACAGTGCAGAAACAAAACAACTCAAATCATGGCGGTCCAGTTCCTGATGTACATTACAATCAACAACAATATCAGCTGAGTATGTGTCTCTTACGTCGGTGAAGACATGTGCACTTTGACAGCAAGAACTACTTCAATGGACTACTTCACTGTAGTCTATTAACCCTGCCCACCTTTAACTGGAGACTAATATGTATGTGTATTATATATACTATTAAGACTGGTTTTACACCCCTGTGGGGATCATTTACACAACTATTATTTTATACAAATGTCCAAAAATCCAGCATATCAATTAAGATAAGTTTGAGAATGAATGCAATTTTAATAGCATGTTCATTATGGCTCTGCTTAGTGTCTGAGTTGGTGTTTAATGGTTTCTTTGTCTGAGCTTACATAACCTTACTGCAGTGCACTCCCTGCTCATGATACTTAGTGCCAGATTTCCTTAGACAGTAGCACAGGGCTTCACCCTCACTCCGTCCTGTGTCTCCTCCCGCTGTGACTCCTTGTGTCTCCTCTTCCTGTGTCTCCATGTCTCTTCTCCCTGTGTCTCCGTGTCTCTTCTCCCTGTGTCTCCTCCCCTTGTGTCTCCGTGTCTCTTCTCCCTGTGTCTCCTCCCCCTGTGTCTCCGTGTCTCCTTTCCCTGTGTCTGCTCCCCTTGTGTCTCCCTGTGTCTCCTCTCCATGTGTCTGCTCTCCGTGTCTCCTCTCCTGCTCATTCTGTCTCATCTGCTCTTTGTTTTTCTCTCATTGTTCTTTCTGTTTTCTGTCTTTCCTTCTCTTTTCTGCTTTCTCTTATTCTGTTTTTCTGCTCATTCTTTTTTCTTCTTTCTCTCTCTCTGTGTGTTCTGAGGGTTCTCTGTTCCTCTGTGAGGCTGTGCTGTGTGGACAGCAGTCATTGTCCGTACGCTTATGTAATGCAGTGCTGTCTACTCGCCTTAGCTGTCACTAGCATCACTCTGCCAAGCCCTCTCGTACAGCTACGACAGTCATTCTTACTGCCTGAAGATGAAGGGGGACTCGGACACCTGCGGCCTACAGGGCCCTTAATCATGTCTGAGGAATTACATTAGACACTTAAAGCCTTTGGTCTTATTTGTGAGTTCTGTGACAGACAAATACATTGAGTGTGACAGTTCTCAGCAGTTGAGGGATGTTACACTCGAGATACCAACATATGTTCCATTAGCAAAGAAAAGAATAGCATATGAAACGGGTCCCAAGAAAGTTCTAGAAAGTGTTATCTGCCTTGAAAAGAGATTGTGTTGGTACTATTCTGAATTCAAGGCTCTTACAAACTGAACTGTGAATCGTATGACTGCCCCCTAGTGGGGTAGTGTGGGACCGCCCACTGCGAGAGGACTACCTCAATATCTTATATACAGCTTTTTTGTATTTTGGTTGTACAAATGACTCATGCCTCTCAGACTCCTGAATGCTTCCACACTTTACTCACATGGAGTGCAGGAGGGCAGGAACGCAGGTGGACCTTTTAAAACCGAATGCTGTTTTCGTTACCACATACTGAGTGAAATCACGTACCGACGGCGGTTAGGTCGCGGCGGCTGCATGCAATTCCTCACCTGTGGTACCAAGCTGCGGTCAGATTAGAGCTTTTGCATATTAATTAAACAGGACTGCGCGTAGCAGATGGAGACTGATCCCAGAACAGTGGTCGCGCCTATTAAGAATCCTGGTGTAGGGCTGCAGTACGGAGCTGCGATAGTAACAGCTGGCTTCATCGTGAAGAAGAAGAATGAAGCGCTAGTTCTGCTGACCCCCCGTCCATGTTTAAAAAAGACGTTTAGAGAAGGAGGGGCGAAGAAAAGCAGCCTAATTATTTGACCTTAATGAGTTTCTCCATAAAACTGTTTTAATTAGATTTGCCGGGCCGATTTCCCCCCACGGTTCCCAATTACAAACGCGCTCCCCAAAGACGGTCGGAAAGAATGGCGTAAAATGCACTTCTGTCAGCCTCCGTAATTAAAACAGGTGGAAGAGAAAAGGCGCGCTCATGTGTTTATTTTTGCGTCTCGGGAGGGCAGGACGCGGTTTTGCTCTGATCGCTCATCGTTTCAGGTTCGTTTCAGGTTCGTTTCAGGTTCGTTTCAGGTTCGTTTCGCAGCGCTGGCGACGTGTGCCGTGTGTTTGCAATGAAACGTAATGAGGACCAAGCTCGCGGGCCTCACTCTGTTGCTTCAATAAAGCCCTACCGATTAAATCAGCTTCAATTGGAAGGTTTTGTTAAATGGCATTAAATTAAGATCATTTAACACCTCTGTACACGTTTCTGAACACGGAAATTCTTCCATATAATTTAACAATTATGGACCTGAACTGGACATATTTCACATGTTAAGTTTTAAATGCTTGTTTTTGTAAAAAAAACAAACAAAAAAAAAAACACAAACAACAACAAAAAATCGTTGTGATTTAGTGTCATAATTAAGAAACAAAACAGCAGCTTTAAAACTTTATCTGTGCCTTTGATTACATGTCTGTTAAAATGGTTGCATCAAAAAGCTACGGTAGACAGTGATTGTATTATGACTTATTGTGCTAGGTAGTATTGGGGGAATTAAAGCTCGGTGAAGGAGGTTAGGAGGAAGGAGAGAGAGTCGCCTCTTCCCCTGCCTCCCCGGGGGCTTCTGCATGTGGAGTGGTGGCAGCCATATGCTTATCGCCGTGGTGCACTGGGCGGGACCAGTGAAGGGGTCGCATGCATACTCAGACGCGCAGAACCAGTTCCTCCTCGCCTTCTGCTCCAGGAGCCTGTGAATAGCTGCGTCACTCCACGTGTGTGTGTGTGTGTGTGTGTCTGTCTGTGTGTGTAACTCCAGAGCTATAACGCAAGCTAGAGCTATCCGCGTTTTCATGTTGGTTCAGGATTACCGTAATCCGAGGTTGACTGTGGGTAACTCAGTGAGGCCACGGCCCCTTTACACCTTTGAGGGATTAGACGAAGTGGAGATGTCTTCCTGCACCTGACACCTCCTCCTCCACCCCCTCCCTCCCTCCCTCTCCTTCCCTCTGAAGCAGGTTCAACAGGTAGAGAAACCCATACTGTTGACCTCATCCTTGTAAGCGCTCAGTTTGTTGGGAAGACAGGTGCGGCCGCACCACAGTCTCCCTCGTGTGCCGAGTACCGGGTCGGAACCGCGAGCGGATAGGTCGAAAATGAGCGGGAGGGCAAAAGGACGCACTGCCTCAGATGGCCAGCCGAACCCGGGCGCCGTAAGGACGCGTTTGATTGGACGAGTGTGACCGCGCTGTCCCGTTCGCAAAACCCCTGCGCCGGGGGGAACCAAGCAGACATGCAGTGTTTTGGATGCCGGCGGCGGCCCAAGCTCGCCCGTGGAGCGTGGGGTGAGGAAGACCATCTGATTCCCGCTGACGTCCGGGTTGTGGCCAACCCCGGTTTTGTAGATGCAGGTAACGACGCAACATTAGACGATCGGGTTCGAACATGAAAGCTACATGATGTACATTAGTGTGGCAATCAGGGTTGTTTCACTTTGTGCTGGGTTTCAGATGTAATTAGATTTGCTTGCTCATACAGTAAGGTGTTTCCTTTTACATCAAGCACGTTGCTGTTATAATCAGGTTCAGTTAATGCTAGACGTGTTGGTCCATTAGTGACTCATGCACATAATGGCTGAAATAGGTGCACAGAGGAGTCATCAGTGTTGAGTAAAGTCTTCTAGTGTTAGCCTTGAGCAGATGTAACTCTGAAGGAGGAAATTTGCACTCTAGGGGGCCATTATGCACCACTGATATTTGTTTGTTCGTGATTTTGTTGTTGTTGTTGTTGTTGTTGTTTCGTGCTTCCCTTGGCACAGATTTAGGGGACCTTTTTGCTTTTGGTCCTGCCCAAACCCTACCAGGAAGGATGAGGTTCCCGTCCCCCGAGGCTTTTGTCCTGAGCCTTGCGGGACTCATAGACGACGACGTATGGAAAACGTTGACGTATTTGCCTTCAGGCCGATCAAAGTGCCATTTTAAATTATGGATTAAGTTTGATTGTTTGTGTGAGCGCATTATTCATTTAGACTGCAGGAGGCTCGGATCCGCATGGCTGAGCACACGTGCAGACCGCACGCCCGTCGGCACTGCCGCTCAGAGGTTTATGGGGATTCGGTTTTAAGGAACGCCACCGCTGACGCATTTGACAGGTCCCTCTTCCCTAAAAGGTGGGGCTGTTCATAATGGCATCATCTGCAAGAGTCACTGTGTAAAATCAGCAAGCCTAACCATTTCCCATGGTCTGACCAATCAGCTGTGTCTGCAGAAAGGCAGAAGGAACAGACACACTTTCACACTTGCATCATTATCTTCCGTGAGCAGGTCCCCTGAACTCTGACTCACATGTCGTGGCACGACTGGCATTAGCTATTAGCAGCTATTAGCAGATTCTTAGTAAGAGACTGACACGGTGGTTGAATGTGCTCGGTGAAGATGGATGTTTGAGAGGGTTTTCCTTAACTGCGCAGACTGTTTGTCTTCTGTTTGGTATGCTTGTGGAACGCCGAGGTTGCGGTACGAATCCAAAAGACTAGATCTAAATCTCAGACTTTAGATTCTCTGCGATTCTCCTCACATGGTATGACATTAGTGGGTCTCCAAGGGAGGGAACAGAACCATCTGTTGGAAGATGGATTTCGGCTGTGTCGAAAAACTTGACGGGTTTGATTTGACAAGATTATGACTTTCATGTTGTTTCGCGGGGCTGCTGGGTTAAACGAGGGATCTGAGAGAACGCTGAATTTTGGTGAAGAACTGCAATCGGCACCCCCCCCCAAAACAAACAACAACAACAACAAAAAGTACAGTGAAACTGTGGAAAAACACAAACTGAGGGTCGATGGGCAGCAAGAATCCCAGCTCCCCTGTCAAAGCCTCGGAGCCATGAAGCTCGTCAGATGGTGGACGTGCTGTCATAACGAAATAAGACGGATTAGGCCACAGATTGTGTGGATCTGTGGACCAGCGTCCTCTGTGCTAGTGAGGGAGGGAGGGAGGGAGGGAGGAGGAGAAAGAGAGAGAGAGCTTTGCCCTCTTCTTCACGGCAGCTTGCGACGGCTTCTGCTTGGCATCGACCCACAGAGGAACGGTTGTCTCGCGTCTTGAGTGATTTGCGGGGTTAAAGAGAGTGTGTGTTTTCAGGAGACTTGTTGGAGAGGATTGTACATTTAACCACATTGTGTCAACTCTTGGTAATGGCCGAAACACAATGGTTCTGAGATGGGCTTTGGAAGGCGTTGGGGGTAATACTCATTAACACCACTAGAGTGCACTACTGTGTCACAGGCTTACACACGTTCAACACGTAAGGGTATTAGGTTTGGGCTGCATGGTCAGTGCTTTGGGGCAGTTCATCTGGATTTCATTGGCTCCAGTTTTATCCAGTCAATATAAAATACCATGTGAAAAAAGGGCCAGAAATTCCAAAAATGAGTAATATAATATAGTGAAGTGAAGTTGTGATGTAGCAATATTAAGTTATAGGTTATAATAATAAGTTATTAGGAAAAGATCCTAGTAATATAGCTTTCTTTTGATTTAAAGAATACTTTTGTTATCACAACTGAAAGTGGTAATAAGTATTGTTAAAGTGTTGAAACTTTTTTTATTTGTGTTGAATGATTTTTGTTAGTTTCTAATGACCTTCTTCATTATTTGTGATAAATGCTTTCATACTAAATGCATTTGCGGTGGGAATGTCTGCGTATGAAGGCCATGACCTCCGCCACGTGCCTCCTTCTCCCTCTGCATCCTCATTTTCCCAGTCGGTGAACCTCCTCTCCCTTTATCCCAAAATACGGTCGTCCGGCCGGCCCACCTGCAGGTGTTCTCCCCATTGGCTCGGGGCTCGGGGCCGTAGCATTTCACCCTCTGCTCTTGCCACTGGAAGCTTTGGAATAGAACCAAGTTTTTTTGCCTGGCGTTTAACCATCTCGTTCGGTCGGACAAGAACGCGGGGAGGGGGCGTCTTACCCAGAAGCCTTTCGGGGGGGTGGTGGCCGGCCTACTGGTATCTTACCATTGTCTCCACAGACCAACCTTGTGTGGGAGTTCCTTTGCAGTTCCTTTAGACGAATCCGTCCCATGTTTTACCGCTGGCCGGCAGCGGAGGGGAAGTCGCTGGGCGTCTGGCCTCCCGGCTGGGAAGGGGAGGAATGTGCCTTCACGCTCTGCTCTGCACACTTAGCCTGCGGAAGAAGACGCAACTTTTCTGGTGTTTTTTTTTTTCCCTGCCGCCTTGCTGATGCAATGAGCTCAATTCACCTCCATATTTCCCCAAGATGATTTTTTTTGTTCCTTTTGTTTGTTTGTTTGTTTTAACCCCCGACACCTTAAGCTCTCTGCTGGGTACGGTGGAGTACAACTGCAGTGAAGGGTTTTTGCGCTTCTTGCTTGTGCCGTTGGCTCGTTTTTGACGCTCTCTTGGGGACCTGTTTGAGGTGTTGGGGAGGTTGTGCCGAGGCGTGTCTGGTCCAACCCCCCACCCCTCACCCCCCGCATGGACCTCCACCCCACCCTCTTCCTTTCTCACGTGTCAGAATTGAGTGTTTGGAATGCGACCTGGAGGTGCAGGCCTTTAGAAAGAAGCCGTGAGCTGCATTGTGTTGGCGGGGGGACGGAGAGGGAGAGAATCTGAAGGCGAGACCACAGAGGATCTTTTGCAAGACCGGACTTGCGGAGGTGCAGGGGCGTTACCGCGCTGGTCTAGAGCAGACGGCTTCCAGATGTGATTAACAAGGGCACGGCAGTGTCAGCTTGGCACCTACAAGCTGGGGCAACTCCGTGCAAACTTTGGGCCTTCTCAAGGAGGAGAGGGCGGGACCAGAGAAGAGGCCAAGCCCCCGAGAGGTGGGGCCCCCACTGCGGATAAGGAAGAGGAGGAGGCAAAGTGGGAGGAGCGGAGTGAGAGCCTGAGGCGAAGGGCGGCCAGGGAGACGCCCAGCAGGTGGCCCATACCTGCGCGGCACAGGCAGGCTCGGGAGAGGAGGGAGGGGGCTGGAAGAGCCAGGAATGAGGGCCGACCGGTTCCCTGCGCTTCTCCAGGACGCTCCCGCGCTCAGGCTGCCTCTGCCAGACTTCCATACGGCCGCGGACGAGAGCACGCCGCTGACAAAGGAGCCGTGCGCCGCTCCAGAGATACGTCGCCCACCTGGGAAAGGACTCCACCATGCCGCGCCCGGAGAGGACTCTGCCCCGCCCTGCGCGGCTGTGCCGCAGTGGTGTGTCATGGGGCCGCGTCCCCGTGCCAACAGCGCGGCGCTGAGCATGCATGGCTCACCCAGCGAGCCCGGCGGGCAGCACGTTACGGCGGTGCACCTCCGCGAACACTCGGTCAGACCTCGGAGCGTGTGCGCGTTGGCGAACGCGGACAGCGGCGGGGCGTATCGCTCGGGTTTCGCGCCGCCTCGCAGGACCGAGAGACCGGCGGACGGATCCCAGACGGACGGACCTCACGCATTCAGGCTGCTCCCGCACCCGTGGCGGGAGCCCCCTGCCGTCAGAGTCCTGCGTGCGGGCGGGAGACCCCGGCCCGTTAGCATGACCGTCCTGGAGCTGCGGGGCGGCGGATGCTCCCAGGACGAGCTCGCGAACCGCACGTTCAGCGACGCAGCCGACCTGTCGCGCTCCAGCTTCCGATGGAGGCTGTTCGGCCGGCAGCCGCGGGACAAAGAGGCGCGGGACAAGGATTCGCGGGACAAGGAGGCGCTGCCTGCTGCCACGCCTCCCAGCACCAAGCCGGACCGCCCGAGGAGGTTCGACTCCTTACGCCGCAGTCTGAGCCTCCGGATCCGGCGGAATCGCAACCAGCCTGAGCAAAGCGCCCCGCAGGAAAGGATGCGAGCAGGAAGCATCGTGGAAGACGTGTCCCGCTCCGCCCGCCCGTTCTCTTACCTGACCGGCAGGACGCTGTCTCCCGCTTACGAGCACCAGAGACGCCGGCAGCGCGCCGAGGTCCGGTCCGGGGGGGCGGCCCCGGTTATGGAGGTCCCTCCGGCCCCAGCCAAGCTCGCCAAGCCCACCAAGCCTGCGGCAGCCTCCGAGCCCAATTTCTGGCAGCTCATCGCTAGTCGCTTTAAGAGAAAAGCTCCGTCGTCAGGTAGCAACCCCGAGCCCCGCGCCCAGACTCGACCAGCTGCCAGCGCTCCCCCGGCCAGGGAGAACAAACTGCAGTCCGTTGCCATAGAGACACTAACTGGCATTGACTCCGGTAAAGGTCAAGGTAAGGTTTGCGAAATTCATGACTCTCCTACCCAAAAGCCCCAAAGCCCTCTGACCCCTCAGTGAAGAAAGGTTCTACTCACGCAGTAGACCCTGAGAGAAATGAATGCGAGTTAAAGATCCTGGCAAATGAATGCAGCTGTATTTGGTAACTGTGGCTGGTGAGGAGACACTTCTAGAGGACAGATGTTGTATTCACTGTAAGTACATTTGGCTAAGGGTGTGCTTTGCTAGTTTTTGGGCTCTGAGAGTTTCTCAGGCTGGAATTATGCTTTAAATTCATTCCAGCATCATATCTTCATTGATTCAGGAGTTCATACATAGTTCAGTGATACAGGAATTAACCGCCAGACTGAATGTATGTGCGTGTAAAAGGGTGAAGGAGTGAGAGTCAGAGAGAGGCTGCAGCTGTTGTTCTTATTATCATTATTATGATTGTCCTTTTGCCTGCAGTCAGATATATTCAGCTTCTCAGGAGCTGTTCTGGTCTTACGTTTCTTATCCCACCGAATATCACACAAATTACAAAATGGCTGATCTTGGTTCAAAACTGTAACTTCTTCATAATGGTTTTAAACTGGATGAATAATGAACAAGCATTTCTACATATGCTCGTTGTGGGAATTTGGCAGGTGGTTCACAGTTCCCTGAAATCCGAAGCATGTTTTTACCTGTAGGCCAAACTAATAGTCCCAGCAAAACATGTCTGTGTGAACGAAGTCTCAGTAAAATACTGATTCCTAAGCTCATATTAAAACAAAACAAAAAAATATATATTCCTACATTTTTGGTGCAGGGTTTGTTTGGTTTAGAAGCTCTGAAGATTAAATGTTGAAGAACTAGCCAAAGCTTTTTTTTTTCCTCAGAAAAATGGTCATGGTGTTGAGTGATCAAAGGCGTTGCATAGATTTATTTATATATTTAATTAGAGAAACTCATTGAATTTTATAAAATGGTCTGTGTTCCGTAATTTCTCAAATGAACAGCACATTGATGACCAGACTTTTAACCTTTTAGCTCGTTAGTATCCAACTTTTTTCCATAATTTCATATGCAAGTCATTATCTGTGGACTATCGCACAAGCACGACGTGGAAGGCGGGATGCGGAAATGTGCGGTTGCAGACAGTCCTGTCCTGAGGGTGGCCGTCCCAACACGCGTCAGTGGGGCAAAGGCTGTTGGCGTAGCAGCAGAGACCAAACCATGGAGCAAAACAGCACAGCCAAGGCGGATTTATCATTAGAGTGTGCGGTGTATTACACGTCTGTGTGTGTGGACACTGTGTGGTGTGTTAAACATTAACCTGGCCTTGTAGTCAGTGTGTGGTTGAAGAATCACTTGTCTAGCAGTGTAGACAATGTGGGGTGTAAATGTTACTAGATAGTGTGGGGTGTAAATGTTACTAGATAGTGTGGGGTGTATTAAACTTTACTAGACAGTGTGGGGTGTATTAAACTTTACTACACAGTATGGGGTGTAAATGTTACTAGACAATGTGTGGTGTAATAAACTTTATAAAACAGTGTGGGGAGTATTAAACTTTACTACACAGTGTGTATTCAACATTAGTAGATAGTGGTTGGTGTATTCAACATTAGTAGATAGTGATTGGTGTATTCAACATTAGTAGGCAGAATGTGGTGTATTAAATGTTAGTAGGCAGCATGTGGTGTATTAAATGTTAGTAGGCAGCATGTGGTGTATTGTATCTAGCTGGAAAGTCTTGTTATTGGAACTTTGTCACCAAGATGAATTACATCGCCACCGAAGTGTTCCAGCACACATGCGTGCGCACACACACACACACACACACACACACACACATACTGTCTCTCCCAAAAAAGTCTTCTCTTTCTCTCCCCCCCCCCCCTCCCCCCTCTTTCTCATGGCTTATTCCCATGTTCCTGAGAGAGGCATGTTGTATCAGTCCGACGGTGCTCTATATCGTATATTGATAAGAGCAGGACTCTAGTGCGCTAACGAGAACATGTTCGAGTCTTGCGTAATCGGAGGCATTTCTAACACCTCTCCATTGACCTTTTGCACAAAAACGCCTTTAGAAACCACCTATTGACACAGTCGTCCGGGAAGCGGAGCCGATGACCATAGCCACACCGACGCTCCCCGTTGAAACGGCGACTCAGCACTTCGGCCTAAATGCGCCTCCTTTGTGCGTTTATTTTGCCGGCCGTCTCTATAGAGACTCCCTGAGTCGGAGGCTTGCCCCGGCGTGGCCGCGTGAGAGCGCGGGGGCACGGCGATCGGTGGAATTTTGGCACGCCCGTAGCACCGCGGACTCTCCGTGCAGAGCCGAGGTGTGTGTGTGTGTGTGTGTGTGTGTGCTCCACCGGGCCGGGCCCTGGGCGGGCCTGTCCCGACCTGCCACCGCTGCTCCTCGACGGGGCTGTTAACGGATCTGGAGGAGCTGCTGCTGTCTGTGTGACTAAAGCCAAGAGCCTTGTGGGAAGGGGGGGTGGTTTACCTGTCCTTACGTGCTACAGGGGGGGAAGTGACTTGCAGATAGAGCTGCCTTCCACCCCAGTAGTACGTCTTTAGCGGCTCAGTGCTGGTAAGGGCTGTAATTATAGAGTGAGAGTTCAGAGGGTACGGGACGTGAAGTGCTCTGATCTTTCTTTTCTTTACCCGTTTGAAAGGAACATTGTTCTGGGTAACGCTTTTGCACAATTTCAGGATAAGCCCATCTGTCCACGATTCGGTGTCCTTTGGAAAAAGGAGCATTACGCTTTTCCGTAGGACGTCCACATCCAACAGTCAACCACAGCGTTAAGGAATTGTGGCTATGGGCTTTATAATGTCAGCCGTAGAAACTCCACGAACTGCAAAAATGTCAGGTGTTTTTTTAAACGCCCAGGGCCCTCATACCTGTTCAGCGGTGTCTGAAACCAGCAGAGTGAGCACGCAACACCTGACTCATACTTGTTGTTTCAAACCTTTAGTCCAGGGTGCGTAAGGCTTTGAATGACTGACATAAAGAAATATGTACCTGAAGTCTGGAGAATGAGTTGTCGACCGTGTTGGTCGGTTAGCTCCGTTCCAAGGCGTTTTCTTTCCTGCCGCTTACGAAAGATTTTAAAAGATGGCGTTGATTTGATTATTTAATGCTCTTGTTGTCTGTTGGTGGCCCCTCGAGTTTTTGCATCGACTCAGATCGGCTTTGACTCATATCGCCTTTGAGAGGTGGGCACCGGCAGGAGTGAGAGCCCTTTACTGCACACCCTCTAACCAATCACCATCCCTCTAAACTCCCTCTCAACCAATGACGCGTTCGCCTCCTCCGGTGCGGAGCACACCGCCGTCACCGTCTGACGGAGTGGAACGAGCGGGGAAAGTGTCTCTGAGATCGTGCTGTTCTGCTCCTAGAGGGAGTGGGGTCATCACTGCAGATGACTAAGGTGTTACGGAGGGCTAAAACGAATTGTGAAAACGAAGTTTGCGAACTCTCTGGATTTCTGCATTATTGGCTACAAATCTGATACCGAAGGCCAATAGTGCTGCACAGTGCTGGGCATGTTGTTTTATTAAATATCATTGTTTATTTATTTGTTGTTTCATCAAATCTTGTTATTTATTTGCTGTTATGACTTCAGAGCACAGTTCGGATCACATTTTAGAAGACAGCGATTGCAGATAGCTCCAAGGAGTTCACAAACCGAAGGGGTTCCTCGGCTGCGTTTTCTGTCAAACGAGTCGGTTGTTCCGAGTTTGCCGTGCGCCATTTGACAATTAGCATTTATGCAACACAGCTAAGTGAACTGAACGTTTCAAGCAGTGTTGGGAATTACAGTTCCCTAAGGTGCTGGGACATGTATCTCATTTTAGATTGCCTGAATGCCTGGCAGAACTTGTTCTGCAAAATTTAAATTTACAATGTCTTGAGAGTTCTCTCTCACGTGCTCTCTGTGTGTGTCTGTCTCTCTCTCTCTCACACACACACACACACACTTTCCCTCTCTTCTGTGATGCATCTACTTTTTTATTTTGGTTCAGAAAGAATAGGCCCATGCCTTAGAGTAATATATTTTTTTGATTAAATCAGACAGGACGATTTAAGTGAAGACTGGCACAAACGACTCAAAAGACTCATTTCACTGTGTGCCACCTGTGTCCACACTGGCCAGAGAGGCTCGTGGGTGTTCTGCACGCAGAGCCGATGCCGTCTTCCCTCATCCGCTTCCGGATGGTTTTTTGGCTAGGCCGCGTGCCGTGCGAAGTTCATTTTTAGGCGGTCCGCTTCCTGTCACGTCATGCCAAGAATCATAACGCTTAATGGGTTTGGAGCTCGACCGTGTTTGTGAGCACAGGGCGATGGATGGATCTCGCTTGACTTGCCGCATCCAGTCGCACCCAGCAAGGCTCCGTTAGCGAGTCTCGTCTCTCAGTTTACGCGTCGCGCGCACGTCTGTGTTTTCGGGGCATGTTTTGGAAACTGGCGTTTCAGTGACTCAGTGCCGGCTCATTGTTAAAACCTCAGTCATGATATAATTGCTGAATAAAGCTCCACCTATACACACTGCAGTGTTCTCCTTCAGTGCACACGTAGGACCTGGCTGGTCTATTGTGATTAATTAAAACGCCTTGACTTGGATTATACTTTGGATTGAAAACTGACCTCATGTCATTGTTGTTTAATCATGGGTTAAGACTGCGTTACATAATTCGCCGGTCCCAGCACCAACCCCCAAACATACATCTTTTGTTTTGAATATGTACTCCAGGGACTATTCAAGACATTAGCATTTTAGCATTTTTCTACGGTTGGCAAATTATTTCATTCTGCATGTAAGAACAGTATTGTAGTGAGGGAGAGCGAATGTGGCAGATTTTCTGAGGTTCGCCTATAAATTGGACACAGTACTCCAGCAGTGCAGTAGTACCAGTTTAAAAATGTCTGTCTGCTCTACATTTGGAGCCAGTGTTGACAAAAATCAACACTGTTTATGAAAGAACAGGACACAAAATAAAGCTTAAACAGGTAAACAGGATCCTGGCATAATAAGCTAATATGAAAATTAGCTGGCTGGTATTTTGGAGTCGAAGCCTATGCTATTTTGGCACGAAAGACATTATGATAACTGTACTTGGGAAATGCAAAATTCAGAAGGCTGTTGACTGTAGAGAGAAAGCAGAAATAGCTCATAAAAATGGATGTAAACAAAAGTGGCGTGTTGAAGAGTCCTGCAGTGGCTGGTTATCTCTGAGTCATCACTCACCTCACCTCACACCCATGATCATCTTGAACTCTAACCCTGCCTCTTGGCACAGTCTTATTCATCGAGTGTGTGAGTTTTTCGGGGTGTTCGCCTGAGGTGTGGTGTTCCAAACTGCCAGGCAATGTAAAAATTCTTTTGTGGCTGGAGATTTCAGTTTTTTTTTGGCATGTAACTGCCCATACAAATGACGTGATAAGCTACCCCCAAGGAGGCAGTCGAGGGGGGTTGTTACCAGAGGAAAATTATGAAAATAGTTTGTATAAGCCATGATTTGACAGAAAAAAAAAGCATGAATAACAAAACAATAGTAATTACCACAAGTACAGCAAAACGCCGTGTGTGGGATGCAGTAGTCAAAATGACTCCCGAAGTCACGGATTGTTCGGTAAAAGTTCGTAGTGACGCTGCTGCTTTTCAGAAATGTTCTGGGGAGCTGTGTGTGGGCCACGTGTCCTTCCCACCTGCTCCATGGAGACACATTGTCTGCACCCCCCACCGGACAAAAGATACTATCTGTAGACCTTTCATCCCATTTGTGAAAAAATCACTGGTCTGGGATCAGTTTACAGAGGCACAGGAAGCTCCAGTAGCTTCTGTGTCATATTGGCACCCTTATTTTGTGCATCTGTATGGAGAGGGTGTGAGTTTTGTGATTTGTTTTTTCCCTCTGGTGAAGTTTAGCTGTTCCTTTATTGTAGACGGGTTTTCCGGACCAGTTTTGGTGAAAAATCTGATTTACAAACCCCGAAGAAGTTTTGGGAATGTATTTTAATTAAAAATTGTGAGTGAGACTGACTTCCAATATGTTTATACTGTGTGACTCCAGTGTGCTATTAAAGAACACCAAGGACCTCTTGGCTGGTCGGCTACATTTAGCCGAAGTGGAAAATTGTGCCAGTTACATTTTTTGCCAATCCATTCCTTAAAATGTTGGACTAAATTACCCTGGCATTTTTTTTTATTGTCTGTTTGTTGTCTGCTGCTGTCGCTTGTCAGATGTAGCACCGTGTCAAGATCAAATTGCATTTTGTTCCTTACTCATCTGTGCAGAGCAGGAAGGACTAAATTGACTGACTAATTTTCGGCTCTCTCTCTCTTAGCATGACCAGGGCCCAAGATTTGTTGAAAACCAGCTTTAGACTTTTCTTAAATTGCATCTCCTTCTGTAGTCGGTTCCTGTAGTCGGTTCAGTTATATCTCTCCTTAACTTAACCATCCATCCTGGTTTAGTATTTTGTGCTAAAACACATTATCTCCTGTTTTGCAGATTCCTTTGTTAACAGTCAGGAGTGGACACTGAGTCGGTCAGTGCCAGAGCTCAAAGTGGTAAGTTTATCCTCAATTTCTGTTTATAAAAATGAATTAACCTGAACGCTCAAACAGACGTCTTGCTGAGACAGCCCAGCCAAGCCTCTTTCGGGGCTTGTGCTGAGCACACTGTTGTTGTGAGGTGGAGTGTTTGGCTAGGAATTCACTCAGGTTGAGTGTTTGGCTAGGAATTCACTCAGCCAGAATGTCGGCCTGCACGATAAGAAAACATGCAATTTGTGATAACGATGATGATATGACTGGCTATAAATGAACAAATATTTAAGTGTGCATTTTAGATTAATTAACTTAAATGTTAACTAAGTATTGTCTCCTAAACAAAAAATGTCACGGTTGTTAAACGTGGATGTGTACTTGAGTCTCCAACTGAAAGCACATGGTTAGGAACTCGCATAGCTAAAAAGATCTGCAACGTTTTTACAGAAGGCTCTGTTGCTTCACACAGTACATATACATATAAAACACTGTTGAGTGTTCAGCTCCTTTAGTGTATACCCAGCAAGGAGACACAGCAGATGTGCCACTGACAGAGAGTGACACTTTCAGGTTGCACCGCTGACAGGCACTTCAAATCATGCACCTGCATCAGTCATCGGAGTTCTGTGCAATTTTTCTAACCATATACTGTCTTTGCAGCGCAAGCTCAAATAGTGGTTATATGCTACTGACAAAAGCAATGGTGCTAACCATTTGATCGCACGCGTACATATACGCGATCTGTGCATGATGCTCAGTGGATTTAAAATGCTTTGAAATTGGTTTATTGATCAGATACTGTATGATTTTTTTATTAAAACCCTTTGTAGAAACAACAGTCCTTATTATGCATAGAAAAAAAAAACAGCATATGCCAGTAAAACATTGAAATCAGTCATGCTTGAAGGGAATATCTACGGCTCGTTTGCATATGAAACGTCGATCCGCGGCTGGCGTAATCAAGAGTGCGTTTGTGGCGTGATCGTCGCGAAGGATGGGTCCTGATCAAGCTTTGTCGAGAACGTGTGGCGTTCACATCCCGTAATTAACACGCCGTAATCACCCACTTGCGACCCGAGGAGTCGGCAGAGACAGGATGTTTGTGCTGCCGGCACCTTTGTTCCTCTTGAACCCGTCTTCCTACACGTCCTCCGAGAACACGGCGCCGCCCCCCGGAGGGAGGGGGGGGGGGATGGATCGGGCTCGTCCCTTCAAAGCTGCAGTCAGGGATTTCGGGGCGTCGAAGATGCAACCGTGGAAATTAATTTTCTCATCCACAGCAAGCCCCCGTCGAGTTACCCATAATGCCCTTGAAAAATTCACATGACAACTTGTGAAATCCTGGAGGCAGAGATGATGGCATAAATAGTGATTTAGAGCGCGGATTGTTTCATGTGTTGTGCTTAGTTTTAACTGTGGGGGTAAAGAAAAAAGTCGTTTTTGTAGTTGCACTTGATAAATGCATATCAAGGAATATTAATCAGGGCCATCAAACCTTTGCCCCAGAGGCTGACGGCTCCTGTGGAGTTCACTTTAGCTATAATGTGTAATTTGGCTCAGGAAAGCTTTGATAATGAGCTGATGATCTGACTCAGGGGAAAATGGTAAATTCATCAGTGTTGGGGCTCCTGATTTAAAACTGAAGAGAAGAAATGTTCTTGAGCCAGATTTAGCCTAAAGGGTAAAGCACTAGTTTAACGTCAGAGTACTAACCTGGTGGAAATGAATAGAATAGTTGAAAAAAGTGGAAAGATCCTCTGTACGTTGAGGATTATTACTGTACATCAGCAAGTCCATGGCTAAGATTTTTTTAGGCAATAAAGTATGAAGTGCTGACTGGGAGCAAATTTTCAAAAGAAACTTACATCTAACAAGTGGGGGCATCAAAACTGAGATTCTAGTGACTATAACAATTTAAATGTAAAAATACATTCATGTGACCTAATATTTTATAGATAGGGATAGGGAACTTTGTAAATAAGCTCCCTGCTCTGCATATTTAGTTGTTTTGTTTTGCCCCCTGCCCCAAACACACATTAACCAACGAATTGCCTCATTAACCCCTTCCCGAGCTGGACGGAGTGTGTCAAGGCAGCTAAACCTCTAATGTGTGCAGAGCAGAAGGCCTCTAGGACGAAGGCTGGGAAACACACATTAGGCACGTTATCTTCGAGGAGACCTGATATAGACTATACGGTCGTTTTCGAAAGTATTGCTTTCTTTTATTTCAGTGTTGCGAATATTATAACGACATGTACACTTTAAAGGAGTTCTCTTTTTGTCCTCAGCATTGTCATGGCTACCTCAAGGCCTAAAACTGACAGAAAGTACAGTAGCTATATCAAAGTGCAGGGGTTCCGTGAATGGTCCACAACTAAATCATCCATCATGAGTGTCTGACCTCACTAAAATCCACAGCGATTTTCCAGCCATTAAAGTCTCGAAGAGTGGCAGGACGAAAACCAAGGATCCTCAGCGATGAGAAGAGGGAACACCGAACTCCTTCCGATGGCCTAGCGCAGTGGTATTAGCGCCCTCATTTCCATGAGTTGTGGTATTAGCGCAACTCATTTACCATGAGTTGAGGGTAGTCGGACGATGGTTTTCAGATTTAAAAGCTCACAAAAGTCATGTGCTAGTGAGTTACAAACACTTTGTGTGTTAAATCAACATTAAGACCTAAAACCTATTAAAATTCATACTATGCGCATTATGTGATTGCTAACTACTATTCAAAGCTTCCGCATGCCGTCTAACTAGCTAGTTACCTCAGGAGAACATGGGTCTGCTTCTCATTGAGCTTCAGTTTTGTATTGTCAGTGATGCCATTGTGTATTATGCTATCAAAGTCTGGAACGTACTGGAAAGCAAACTGCTATAATTACTGTTGTAAGCGGCAGCTAACTGTCCAGTGCTGTGATACTCATTATAACTGACATTTATCATCACCCAAACGTAGTGAACGTAATCGGAACTCTTACTACTCAAATCTTTATGGAGTGTCCAAATATCCAGTTTTTCATTTTGGGAAGATTGGAGAATTATGCTAGGTGACACCCTGATACAGAGCAAATAGGTGAATGGTTAATAGATGTGCTTTCAGTAGTCTTTATTACAATATTTATCATAATGGAGACCTGATTTCAGAGAGGTATAAATATAGCTCAGTGAATCACTGAATTTGGCGCATGAGGTTGTGGCTTCGAATTAATGTAACGATCAAGACATTATAAAATATGATGTACCGAATATTAAACTTCAGTAGCATCAGTGAGCAGACATAATAAAAAGAATTCTCCAGAAATCAACCAAGAAGGTACATATATTTTGAAGCAGTAAACAATGGAATACGTTCTCATAAAATCAAAAGAGTTTGGATTGGTGGAAAATTTCTGTGTGGACTCCACCTCTCCGGTATTTACACCAGTTTATATATTAGGGAGGTAAAATAAAAAAACTGTGTGTGCATGCAAACCCCAGAAGAGGCAAAGCATTCTGTCCCTCCTGTCACATTAGGAAACGTAATTTTCTTTTTGTGTCAAACTCTAAATGAAACGGTTTTCTCCCCCAGTTCGGAGCTGGAGGGTCTGCATGCTGGGCCTCAGATCTCTGCAGGGTGGGGAGGGTTGTGCAGACGAGGACGCCGTGTGTCGCAGCAGAATGAACCCCACGTTCCGCACTGCATCACGCGCACCGTGCACACAGGACTCGGCAGCGATTAGGGAACCGCATATGTCCCCTAAATACTGAACCTGGTCATTGTACGCCTAGTGAC
This sequence comes from Brachyhypopomus occidentalis, assembly GCA_020368025.1. Classification (NCBI taxonomy): domain Eukaryota; kingdom Metazoa; phylum Chordata; class Actinopteri; order Gymnotiformes; family Hypopomidae; genus Brachyhypopomus; species Brachyhypopomus occidentalis. The sequence continues at coordinate 2,361,808 of JAGXOD010000159.1, forward strand.
TACATGCGGGTGAAAATTATGTAAAAACAAAAAAAAAAAATCTAGTTAGTTTGTGCAGCAACCTCAGATAAGAAGGATTTCTCATGCTCATTCTTCTGATACTGATAGTGATACTGCTGCTTTCAAATTCTCACCTCTCTCCTTATCTGTTATCTGCTGTTGCTACTGAGTGTGGTGGAGCGAATGCCACAAAACCAACAAGCCGAAGTGACGCAACCCTGAAGTTGTTCTCTCTCCGGAATGTGCTGGATTTCTTCCGTGCCATTTGAAAAGCTGCGTGACCTGACTCTCGCTCCTGCGTTGTTTTTGCAGGGCATCGTGGGTAACCTGTCCAGCGGGAAGTCGGCCCTGGTGCATCGGTACCTGACAGGAACATATGTCCAGGAGGAGTCTCCGGAGGGTAAGCGATCGAGGTGGGGCGGTAAGGGGTCAGGCATCCAAGCAGACCGCCTGCCGTACACCATACCCTGCGGCTCACGTCTTTGTTGTATGTGATTATTAAAGCCTGTGCTGGTTTAGCAGAGAAAACATAGACGTTTAAATGTAGGAGACGTGATGGCACACACACGCACACATTTGCACTGTGGTGGTAAAATGATTTTCAGTTAAGTGTGTCATAGATTTTTTTGTGGGGCTGAAAAAATGAAAGCAAGTAATTCTTCAGACTACACAGTGGGTTAACAGTCCAAAACTGTTGAAAACACTTTATGTCAGAGTGCTTTAGACAGGAACGATCAGCAGGGGGCGCTCCAGTTAGGCCACCAATTGTGAAACCAGCATTAAACATGCATCAAATGATGTCTTCAGAATGTCAGGCTATCAGTACAACTAAAGGAGAATATTTTGAGGAATCAAATCACAGCAGTTTTAATGAGTTTTTTTCAAGTGGATTTATTTTTAGAAAGTTAGTGTTGCCTCCAACGTGGTGGAGTTCACGGTTGTTTATCCACACGTTTCCCCACTTCATCATCATCATCCTTCTTCTTCTCAGATGTTTAGCTGTCATGAGCACCAGTCGAAGTGTTTTGGATTCCAGATGGAAGCCCTCACACTCGTCTGCTCTTTACGACTTTACGATTTTCCTGCTGATACGGTTTCCCTTCGCCGCCCATGAGCCCCAGTTAAAAGCCCCAGTTTCCCCCTAGTCTCACACCTACTGGAGTTTATCATATACCAGATTTTCTGCCGACCTCTGGAGATTGGCAGTGTATTGCCGCCATGCTCCTCGCAGTGTCCCGTAAATGTCAGCACCTGCTCGGTGAAGCATTCTCGCCACTGTAGGGAACACCGCGTCTGGAAGAACTAACTGTTCAGCACATTGGCTGAATTGCACTTAAAAGCCTGAATAGGTGGAACAGTTTTTGTAGCTTGTATGGTTTCTGAAATCGTCATTTCTTACGAAGCCTATCGCTGTCCTTTGCAAAATTCAGCCCCTGGTGTGGTACTGTGGGCTGTGATGTTAGTAAATATCTAAAACCTAAATCTGTAGACTCAAAACGATAGTGGAGTTAAAGAGTCCTGTTTAGATCGTTTTATGCCACTATAGCCTGGTTCCCTTGGTTACCCTTCTGGATTCCAGTTAGAGTTTACACATGTGATTCTGTTTCACTTTTAGGACCATTGTAAATGTAAAATTTACATGTAAAACTTTAAATGTAAAATGCATTTATATTGTATGCCCCTTTTAATTTGAACTGTTAGTTTTGTTTGCCTAAACTGAAACAGCGTTTTGAAAGCAGCGGATATTCCAGCCCACTTTAATGTTGCTCTGGCGGTGGTTGATTAACGAATGACCCTTAATACATCGTTATTGTCCTGGATCAGTGGAGTTCCTACTGCACTGGCAACGTCTGGACTGGCAAGCAGATAGTTCAGGTGTTGCCGTAGCAACAGAGGGTCAGGCTGGTGTTGTGGTGCGTATTTTGCTGTGTCAAGGTCTAAGACACAGGCGCGCTTCATCAGTCCTCCGATCTCCCCCCCCCCATGACAGGCAAACGTTAGATAAAAAGCACTACACGAGTAACATTCGAGCAGGATAAATGAAATTTCATTAATCAGCACGGAATTTGTGAGACGTGAGTATGTCGATTAGAGACCGTTCAGTGGAAACCTCGTGTTCCTTTAAGTATATGTGAAGGAGTGAGATCTGAATCTGTGGGCTTGCTGGTGCATCAGTCAGTGATGCGTGTTGGAACTTGCCCTCACAGATAGACGATAATTATCTGCTATCGGTTAAGACACTCGGTGCTTAGTAGTGTACAAGACGGCAATTACACGAAACTGCTATTAATGGCTACATAAGATGTCCATTGTTCAAAAACCAGCATTTAATCATCCAGTCCTTTCTATTCTTACTCTTCATACTCTAAAAATGCCAGTGAAACATGATATATAATCATATATTTTGGCTTACTTTACACTCACAGTTTATATAATCTTCAGTTAAGAATCTTGAAAGTACCATCTCATCATTGTAAGAATAGCGTTTGACCATTCTTTTCAGTCTCCTCTAACTTTAAGGGTCCTTAAAGAGGAAGGTAGCCTGTTCCCATGTTAAAATGCCCAGCGACAATGCCCACATCTAGCGTGACAGGCTCTCTACAGGAACAGCCTTGCTGAGCGGCTGAACATCTGGAATATTAGTGACATTTGGATTTTCGTATGAGGAACCTTCAGAAATTTGACTGGATCTTCTCGAGTGAGCTACGAGACCACGAGTCCATTCCATCAGGTGGTGACAACGCTTTTGGTGTGGTTCCTGTTTGGACTGCATAACCCACCCACCCCCCAGTTGTGGACTGACCCAAAATGGATGCTTCCAAGACATCATCTCAGATCTTCCTCTAGTATCACAATGGTCTAGTCATTTGATCTACTCTCTTTGAGATGACAAAGAGCTCTCTGTCATGAAGTGTCATGACTAAAAGCAGGAATATAGGGTTGATGAAGCAAACTTCAGTAGACTCTAAGACGAGCAAACCAACCCTGGACTGCATTCATGTCTCGAATAATGCCAAGAATCACAAACATCTCAAAATCGCCTACAACCTTTAAACACTTTGTGAAAAGGTGATTCATAAAGGCGTATTCACAAAGATGCTGTATTTGCTTCATTGAGTTGCAGTGAAGTATTTAACACATCGCAACTAATGCCAGTGCTGGTCTCTGTTAGTAGGTCTCACATGACATTTTGGTTGACTAATCTTTACTCCACTATATACAGAGTTTCATAGGCCCCCTGCAGTTAACCTCCTTTACTTCTGAGGGCCGTTCATTCGTGAGCACAGCCCCCTTCATCTCTCAGTGGCGCCAACATCATTTGTGCTTTAACCACGGCCAAATCTCATTCACCATCTTCTGATATGTGAAAAATTCAATGTGTAATTCGAGGCATTCCCAAAGGCCCCCGTGTTCCATTGGTTTTAATAGCTGATGGCTCAGGAAGGAGGAAAAAGACATCTGTTGATGAGAAAATCAGAGCTATAAACACATCATGTTCTCTTGGGCATGACCCTGGCCAGCAGGGGCTCAAACTTTTTTTTTGTCTTGGGGGGTGGGGGATCCAATTCTGCTCTAATTCTACACCTTATCAGGTTGTTATGAATGAATATATAAGCAGGTGACAGTAAACGAGTTAGGATTGCAGAAACCAGAGTGAGATTTATTTTATATCTTGCAAGAAATGATTGGTTTGAGCACGTTGGGGAGTCTAAAACCCGTCACCACACATGCAGCTCCGAAGAAGGAGTTCAGTGGCTCTGCGTTTTGGAAAATATTCACTTTCTTTGAATTTATCCATTGAACCGTACCTCGCAGCAAGCCGTGCGAACGCAACCACGGGTGCATGGAGGTGTTCGTTTGTTTGTACGCTTCACAAATGATGTCCTTTCATTGCAGTCTCTGTACTTACCTCACGTTCATGTGTCCCCCTGCAGAGGTCTTAGCACCCCAACCAGAGATTTACACAGTCACTATTAAAAGCCCGTCCCCACCCCCCCTGTGAAAAGGTGTAGCTTTGTCTTGGATGCGACATTACACTGGCAGATGTGTGTTTACGTGGGCCACAATCTGCGTTGTTATACGAGCAGAAGGGTCTAGAGGTTAAGTGCAAGTTTGCTGGCCTGTGATTTGGCTTCAGGGAGGAGCTTCTGCAACTCCCTCACCATGCCCTTTGACCTTTGCCCTTCCTCTTTGTATTCTTTTCCATGTGCCATAGTTTTTTTGGGTTTTTTTTTTGCCGCACGGCTCATTAGCTGAGAGACTCCGGTTGACCGGCGGCTGCGTGCGACGTGCTGCTCCTCCACCATGACTGATTTTCGTTCTCCCGCAGGAGGACGCTTTAAAAAGGAAATGGTGGTGGACGGACAGAGCTATCTCCTGCTGATCCGAGACGAGGGAGGACCTCCGGAGCTTCAGGTATGGCTCCAAAACATGAATCAATGTCTCGCTGCCTATCCACACGCCTGCTTTATCTGGGGCGGTTGTCTCAAAACGACTGCAAGGATAAGGTCATCGCACAATAGATCGGAGTGCGGCTTCCAGCAGCTCACGTGAGCGTAACGCGGCGGTTCCTTAGGGAAACCAGTACCGCTCGTTGTACGTCAAGTCTAGAACACCTCGAATCTGTCTGGTCCATCTGACCCCCAGTGGGCTTCTTTTAATATCTGAAGTCTGATCTGAAGGACACGGGCGCGTAAAACACTATCGGGCCCGATCGTCCCCGCCCGTCTCTGCTGCAGAGCGAGCTGACGATGCGCGACCTTCGCCTCCGCTCTCGCCGCTAGCGCTCTCGCCGCCCAGCCAGCCTGCGCGAAAGCCGAGGAGAATCAGCGAGGCGTAACGGCAACGGGGGGGGGATGATGACTCGCGCCTCTCACAGACTCCCTCTTGTTTTCCCTTTGGGCGGGGCTTGGTGGGCACCGCCCAGCAGGAGGCCCCTCCCCCCCTGGCGTTCCAGGCCCGCTATGACTCGTTGTAATTACGCGCTGATGAGGCACTTAGATCTGCTCTCGCGCACAGCAGGCAGGAAGGCGGTGATGGAAACCTTCCCGCGGGGGGTTGTTCTCGGCGACGCCCCAAAGGGCTGGTTCCACTGCGTCTTCTGGCCACTCCTCCACAATGATGGCATTATGCAAATGAGTTGAGAGATTAAGCTTGGAATGCGTTTGGCAACATGGGAATCCTGTAGAGCATCATGTAGGAGTAGAAGCTGCCTAACACGCTGTAGAACAGATGGTGCTCCTGCACTATGCGAGGAATTCAGAGGTGTGTAAACTGTCATGCTGGTAATTAAAAAAAACGAGGGCAACGCTGGGCACGATGTCCCAGCAACCAGCGGCGAAGTTCTGGGTGGATCTTCGGCCATTGGCGAAACGACTGGATATAAGGGCTGTGTGCTCCCCTTCGCAGATGAATGACCTCATACGTCCATGTGGTCCCAACGTTCTCAGGCAGATCGTGTTTCGTGGGTGTTTCAGACCAAATGTTTACCTGTTTGCTCAGTTCGCCGCGTGGGTGGACGCCGTGGTGTTCGTCTTCAGCCTTGAGGACGAGATCAGCTTCCAGACGGTCTACAACTACTTCCTGCGTCTGTCCAGCTACAGGAACACGGGGGAGGTGCCCATGGTGCTGGTGGGGACGCAGGGTGGGTCCTAACGCCGCCGCGCCGCTCAAAACATCCAACGTCTCAGAACACCGAACACTCAGCGTCAGCCCTCCAGCTCTCGGTGTTATTGTTACACCTTAAGAAGACAAACACCGCCAGCTGCCGTTCATTACTTCACGATCAACACCAATTCTTACAAACATCGAACAGACCCTGCGGCTAACATTCTCAGTATTATGCCATGAGCACTGCTTTTTTCTGTGTCTTACCGAAGTCTTATATTAGTCCCTCAGTTGACTGAGGAAATTCAGCTATTTGCATAAATAAATGAGTTTATACTGGCCTTTATCCCAACGACATGCATTCACGAACTGTTACTTTTGCATATATTTTATAAAAAACATACACAACCGCGATTTGCACTTCCCCAAGGCTGAAGTTCTTTTATTACAATTGCAATTCATTGCAATTACGAATAAATAAGAAATGACGGCTTTGATTGCGTTTGTCCTACGATTATCTGCTTATATACGTTCACGTCTCATAATGAAGTTAGTGTCGATTATAGGACAGATTAGGATATAGGAAAATCACAAACAGTTTCAAGCTAGCGGCAGCACTTTGCAGGAGGAGACCTAAAACCCTCTCTGTCCCCCCTCAAGACGCCATCAGCGCCACGAACCCGCGAGTGATTGACGACGCTCGCGCTCGCAAGCTGTCCAACGACCTGAAGCGCTGCACCTACTACGAGACCTGCTCCACGTACGGCCTCAACGTGGAGAGAGTCTTCCAGGACGGTGAGATGCGACTCTTTGCCCGTGTGTGTGTGTATGTAGTGGGTTCACGCTTGGATTTGGGACCTCTCTGTGTTTGGGGGTGTTGCTTTAGCCATTTGGTTATGCCCTGGTAGGGGACACTTTCCTTGGGCTGCTGAGCTTTTGAATCTAAACTGGGACTAAACATGCTTCAGCTATTCAGTCCCAATTCACGCTCAACCCCCCCATGCCTGGGTAAAGTGGTACAGGCCTAGGAATTCGAGAACTGGATCATAGACCTGAGCAGTGTGGGCACGCTAAGTGGCAGGTGAAGTCAACACACTAATGCCTCTGAACGCTGACCCTGAACCCCTGACCCCTGACCCCTGAAATGTGTGGATTAGGGCCTCTTTGGAATCTCAGCAGTTGAGCAAGGAAGGAAAGTTGCTGAGTTGTTCCTTGTGCTGCTCCACCACGCATCACTGTTGCCCCGAGCACGTCTGCCTCTTCTCAAAGCGCCGCCCAGGGCCGGGGTGGGGGCCGCAGGGGGGGTAGACAGGCGGATTTGCCCCCCTGCTCTTAATTGCCTCCGTGGGTTGCGATCGGAATAATTAAAAGAGTGAGGCGCCTTTGCGTCCTGTTGGCCCCTCCTGAGCGTTCAGGCTCACGGCAGCCTGGTGGGCTGGTTCTTATCCGCAGTGTCTGGGCATCCATATTCTCCCTCCCTCTCTCTCTCTCTCTCTCTCTCTCCCTAACTCCCTCTCTCTGTCTCCCTCTTCCTCCTTCTCTCTCTCCATCTCCCTCTCCTCTCTCTCACCCTCTCCATCTCTCTCTCATTCCATATCTCTCTCCGTCCCTCCCTCTCCCTCTCCCTCTCCCTCTCCTTCTCTCTCTCCCTCACTCTCCATCTCTCCCTCCCTCCCTCCATCTCTCTCCCTTTCCCTCTCTCTCCCTCTCCTTCTCTCTCCCTATCTCTCTCCCTCTCCCTCTCTCTCTCCCTCCCCCTCTCTCTCCATCTCTCTCCCTCCCTCCCTCTCTCTCTCCCTCTCCTTCTCTATCTCCCTCTCCTTCTCTCTCCCTCCCTCTCTCCCTCTCCCTCTCCCTTTGTGCCATCCTACCCATCTCCACACTCCTACAGTCGTTTTTCTCTCATCTGTCTGCCGTATTCCTGCAGTCTCTTCGTCCCTCCACTTTCTCTGTCTTCTCTCTTTTCATCTTCTTTTCCGTCGTCTCGTCTTAAAACTGTAATTCCAGCACCATAAAGAGCGACGACGCGCTTTCCCTCCCTGATAGATGAGCTTGCAGTGGAGGATCTTGTTTAACGAGGGAACCACCGCACGGGGCTTGCAGGTGTCATTTACATAACCACACTGAGCAGAGAGCTGCCCACATCTTCCCCTCGAGAGCCACCGATTGGCTGATCGCCTCGTTTCGCTTTTGTCATTGACAGTCCTAATAGCCGCTAATGGTTATTTACAGCAAGCACTGCCCATTAGGTTGGAGGAGCTGCTGCTCGAGAGGCCTTGCTGTCGATACACTGCACCGTGCAGTACGCTGAGTAGTTAATGGGGGTAATGATGTTTGAGGTTAGCTCGCCCCCTGGTGGATGAATTTGTCACAGCAGTACACCACCTTAGGCTCAGCAGTGTCATATAATGATGGAGGACTGTGATTGATGGATATAAGTACTGCATAAATTACTTCATGTTGCATGAAGCCTTGATTACCAGCCTGCCTCACTCTGACCAAAATGATACGTTTGGATCGTGTAAATGTCATGATTCATCAGACATCCCACAGAACTCTCATCAGGATTGGCTGAGATTGGTCAAGATGCTTGTATAATTAAAGTAATAAACGTGTGTTAAAGGGCTCATTTGCATATGGCAGCCTTCTGCAGTTTCAGTATTTCAAAGGGTAAATCTGTAATAATTAATAATGATTGAATGATTCATTACTTCGTCCTATTACTGTGCTTTCTAATTAATATCTACATGGAGGTAGCTGATTCCAGATCAGCACATGTACTGTTATACTGCTAATTGCATGCAAAGCACGATAGTTAGCCAATTATTCTGGGAGTTCTAGATAAATTCAGTACTAGAACGCTGAAAAGGTCCTTCGTTTAAATCTTGTATTAATAATGTTAAAGGTGCCTGGAATCTGCCACAAAATGTAATGAACATGTGAAATTGATCACACCTACACCCCAACTCAAGGGCAAAATGGCGTATTGCGCTGTTTTTCACGCCACAATGACACGTGCTCCCTTCCATGTGGGTGTGGTTTGCATGCGGGTGGGTGTGTCCACAGTGGCCCAGAAGGTGGTGGCGTTGAGGAAGAAGCAGCAGTTGGCCATCGGCCCGTGCAAGTCCCTCCCCAACTCCCCCAGCCACTCGTCCGTGCCGGCCGCGGCCATCCCCTCCGTACACATCAACCAGGTGAGACCTCTGACCTCCGACCCCTAACCTCCTGCATTACTCCGGTGCTCCTGTACCTCCTCTGGTAGAGCAGGTAGAGAGTGTAAGGTAGATTTATACAGCTTCAAATTGATCTGAACAGCTCTTTATTCTCAGTGCTTTGGATCTAAACGGCTCTGTATATTCAGTACTTCAGCTCTGGTATTCTCAGTACTTTGACTGGATCTGGACAACCCCACGTTGTCAGTAGTTTGACCTGAACCTGGAGGCAGTGTTTATGACGGCTGTGCCTCGTGAGAGCCGAGATCGCAGGGCTGCCATTTTGTTGTGCTTTCAAACCCAAACCCATTCGTCACCAGTGGAGTGACTGTAATGTTTCCCACGATGCCACACACGCTTAGCACAGGTGTGTCACACCTCAGATAGATCCCCTCTCCCCAGTTACCATTGCTTTATGGTCTTGCATATGGATCTGTATGTTCTCTTTCTCTCTCTCTCTCTCTCTCTCTCTCTCTCTCTCTCTCTCTTTTTCTCTTTTCTCTCTCTGTCTCTCCATCACTTTCCTCTCATCTTTCTCTTTTGCTAACTCAATTTCTATTATCTCCTCCTCCTCTATATCTGATCTCCCACTCATGCGTGCGTTTGGCTTCTGTCTCCGCCATCTTCACTTTCATCATCTCTCTCCCTCTCTCTCTCCCACACCCACCCACCTCCTCCTCCTCCTCCTCCTCCTCCTCCTCCTCCACCTCCTCCTCTTCCCCAGACGGCTAACGGAGGGGGCGCGTTCAGCGACTACTCCTCCTCCGTGCCCTCCACCCCCAGCATAAGCCAGAGGGAGATGCGCATCGAGACCATTGCCGCCTCCAACACGCCCACGCCCGTCCGGAAGCAATCCAAGCGCCGCTCCAACATCTTCACAGTAAGTATGCGGCAGCTGATGCACAGCACGGCACACTCGCACTACTGAGAGGCGGCGGGGTGGCGCCCCCTAGCTGCAGGTCTCCGCACAGCTCCGCACCTTTGAACCGAGCGGTTTTAAGCAAGCTGGTGACGGCGGGGAGGCTGTCCCTAGATCTGCGGTTAGAGGACTCTCCTCCAAGGCGCCCGCCTCTCCACCCAGGTGGCGCTATATCGGCTTCCGACCACCAGAGGGAGCAGCTGAGCTCTGTCTTACCAAAGCCCTCCTCTGTCCACCTAAAAGCTTTCCATAATGAAGCACCGTAATGAATAACGAAAGGCTAGAACCCGATTATGTCCACGAGGAAAAGGGCGAATATTTTCGTTTTACATCATAAATACTTTATTTTCTTCTTATCTTCCTTTCTCTGGAGCTCATTTTTTTCTAATGTAAATTTTTGAGGCTTCCCACCCGAGCGGGGGTTCCTAGCTTTTTAACCGTTTTGAAATGTGCATGTTGCTCCTTGGTTCCTGCGTTATGAGAGCATCTGTTCATCCTTCACTTTGCCCTCCCTTCTGTCACTGCATCAACCAACAAACCCCAAGCCCCTCCCCCTTCTGTTCTCACCTTAACAGACGTTCGCCTAGCGTGGCTGTCTGCTGGAGCAAGAGACAGGGGCAGAGCTACACACACTTTACTAGCACCACCCCCATACTCCAACCTAACCAATCAAGACCACCCTGGTCCATTCAGCCCACAGCAGCAAGCTTCTCACCTAGTTCAGGCCCATTTTTTTTTTTGGTCGTCAGGTCCCGCCCCCTACGTCCTGCCCCACACCCCCTCGCTCCCTCCAATCAGGCGGCCCCTGGAGCATGATTGGCGGCTGTTGTGCTAGCTCCCCTGTGCTGTTTTCTCCCTCCCTCCCTGCTAGGTAGTGTCTAGCCACGCCCACGTGGGCCATGAGCCGCTGCCGGGGCGCGTGATGGAGCAGAAGCACGCCACGTACCCCGTCTGGGTGCCTGAGTGGCAGAACGAGCGAAAGTTCCAACTAATGACCTTCTGAGGAGCAACGAACCTGCCCGGGGGGGGGAGGGATGGGGGGGGTGCGATACGGGGATGGGGGGGTTTGGGAGGAGTGGGCGGAGCCACGGGCGAAGAGACAACTGAGACGTGCGGCGGGGGTCTCGCTCAACCTTAAATGACAAACGATTCCACCCGGCCGGCCCCTGACGGGAGAAGATGGCAGACTGACGGGAGCTGAACCGCTGACTCCAACTACGCCGCCGTCCTGGGTACTGCTGGCCTGTGGGATCCCCGTGCGTGAACCCCACGGGTCTGTGGGCGTAGATAGGGACCAACCTGTCACACTACCTGTCCATCCATCCCTTTGCACAGCTTGTCCCTCATGGTTTTGTTCGTTCGTTTTTTGAGGTCTTCTGTTCGTTGCTCTTTCACAGCTGCACATAAGAGTGGCCTTACAGTCTCCGGAGTACTTTTCTATTTATAAAAAACAAACAAAAACAAAAAACAAAAAAAAAAAAAAGCGAAGGAAAAACAAACACAATGGCTGTCGACAACTGTATATTATCATTTATCGAAACTCCAGTCAGTTGTTTTTCCGCCATCCGAACTATTTAGGCGAGGAAGATTGTCTGAAAAGGCACAAAATTCGATATCCCAACAGTCACCTGATGCTCGTGAGCTTTCCTCCATGTGAGAAATCCCCCCCCCCCGGACGGCTCCGTTTTAGCTTAAATCGCACTGCCGTTTGCATTCGCCTGTATTTTAGCAACACATTGGGCTGAACATCAAGCTAAATGGGCACAAGCATAACGCCAATTACTGGCAAGTTTATCCAAGATTTACTCTGTGAACAAACGGCCTACAGCTCCACTTTGTGGGCGATTTGCTAGAAACGGATTTTTTGCTGGCTGCCGTTTCTGGAGAAAGACTCTAAATTTGGCGTCGCTTTCTTGGTAGCTTCTGAGCGCGTATTCGCTAACAAGCATGAGAGGGCAGTGCTTTGATTTAAAGAGAAGCTGCACTGTTTCGCCGTCGTAAGCCTGGCCGGTCGACAGCATCACTTCCATCCGTTCTGCACCCCTGCCTGTCGTACGTTTGTGCGTGTGCGTTGTGTGCGTGTCGTGCCACTAGATGTCAGCAGAGGACAGCAAACCAATAGTCACACAGTGCTTCCATGGTACGTGAAGAACCGCGCCAGTCCATTTCCTGCTGGTGTGCCGTGCTGTCAGCTACTACCGCGTCGGTCTTTCGTCTCGTCGAGTTGTTATTTGTGCGCGAAAGTAGCGCGAGAGCGAAGGGGCTCCCTTCTCCTCCTTCTCTTTTCTTTTGCTGTCTTTTTGTCGTTAGTACTAGTACTTGTTTTTCATTCTCCCTCATCTCACTATCTCACCTGTTCATGGCACCTTCGACTCCCCCCTCCTCCCCCCCACACAACACACACACACACACACACAAGCCCATCGTTAGTTTCCCTTTCAGCAAGTAGAAGAAGCTCCATCTGTGTCCCATCACCAAAGTGTTGAACTGCTTCTGTCGATATTTGCAGATTTGCTCCTCTGTTTCCCACCTTTCCTCAACCAAAAGGGCTCTGCAGCTTCTCGTGAACTAGAGGAGCCCATGGCGGCGTAGTGGCAGAGTTCACGGGGCGTTCACAGCTCGGGGCGACCTCTGAGAGGAGTCCAAACACGGCGCCTCCCACAGTCCAAAACACACACACACACACACACACACGCACGCGCAAGCCCCGCTAAACATGCTGCTTTACCCTTAGTCCCTGGCCCCTCCTCCATCCGTCCCCAAAGCACTATGGGTAATGCACCATGGCATCTTGCACATGTCTCATGCCAGCCATATTGAAGGTCTCGACTGTTGGGAGGGGGGAGGGGGGGGGCAACAAAACAACACAAACAGAAACAATTCCATGAACTTACACCACCCCGAACTCCATTGCAATGGTTTTGTGGCGTTGAACTCTTCAAGGTACACCCCGCCCCATGCTCAACTGCTTTGGACCCAGAACCCCTTTCCTGTCCCATCAACCCTTCAGTCCCTGTCCCACTGGACAATTTTTAATCACCCCCAAGGACTCTGAACTCTGACATGACATCACACTGCCTTTCTACCGCAAGCAAGGACTCTAAAGATGTGCCAAGATACTTTGATTTGTTTCGTTTCTTTATCTTCCCTGGTTTCTGTTGCGTTTTCTTTCCTCTTGATTTGACTTGGTCTCCTTTCCTTTGTCTACCCTTGTGTTAAACTATACATCAGAAAGGAGGTGAGCAGAGGTCAACCCTAGGCGAATGGGAGGAGCTAAGCGAGTGGGAGGAGCCAAGAGAGTAGGAGCAGTTAGGTGACATTCTTCACACTCCTCCTCAGGAGTTCGGAACGCCGCCCTCCCAGGAGCGCGGGACCAGCGAGAGCCTTGGTCAACAAGGCCGCGGGCTTTTGCGAGACGGCCGCCCTGCGGGACGCCCCCGCGGGAACCCGGCGTAGCAGCCCGGCTGGGAGTTGTGGCCCCGCCAGGGCTCCGTAGCTCAGCCGCTCACTGATATGCCGGCACCACCGAGGCTACCCCGCAGCGTCCCGCGGGGTCTCCGCCGTAAAGCCGTCGTGTCTTGTTGACCCGGGTCCCGCGTGTCCCTAGGGCTGGGGGTGGGGACTCTCGAGGTGAACTGTGACGTGTTTTATGAAGGCCTTCATAAATGTAGACGAGTGCTGGGGGTAAGTTAGCCTCTCGTTAGCCCAGGGGAGAAAAACCTGAAAAGCCTAGAAATCATGGTTTGCACTGACTTGTTGAATGTAGTGTTGTTCCACAGTACCATTTTTTATTTAAATCTCTTTGTTGGTTTGTATTTGTTTATTTATTAATTGTTTACTCATCGAGCTGTGGAAGGAAAAACTGTTACAGAGACATTTTTATGACCATGGGAATATAATGGACAAACATAGACTGCCGTATATCTTGTATTGAAATTTATTTACAATGGTATTCAATAGAAAGTATATTCTATAGATATATGAGATCTCTAAACAGCGCCTCTGTTGTCCTCCGTCGGAACTGCAACGTGTGGTTCAGCTTGCTGATTCTTTCCAAGTGAACCTGTGACTTGATTTGTATGGTGTCTGTATATACAGTATATATATATAAAAGAGAAATAAAATGTTGAAAAATAAATTCACGGCTGTGTCTGTTTGAAACTCTTCCTCTGTCTTCCTGTGGCGAATGAGTGTCCATCTCACTTTGAGTGCGCCCATAAACTTTCCGTCTGACGTGTGAGTGCAGACTCATTATGTGGTGTGTGTATATGTGTGTGTGTGTGTGCGTGTGTGTGAGCGCGCGCACATGTGTGTGCATGCAATTTTTTTTTCCTTTTTTTTTTTTTTTTCTTTTTTTCCTTTAAATTTTCACTTTTTTCAAACTTTTTTTTTATTGAACTTGTTTATTTTGTTCTGTTTGGTTGGGGCATTGTTGGTGATCTGCTGTATTAATAAACTTATTTCCCAGTGCTTCTCCTGTTTACGGCGACTCGAGTCTCTGGGGGACGCAGGGGCGTGTCCCGTGGAGATATGTCCGTAACTCCTGAGTTTGATGCTCTTAACTTTTAAATGCTTCTCTGTTCACCCTAACTCTGTTAATCCTAACTCTGTTCACCCTAACTCTGTTAATCCTAACTCTGTTAATCCTAACTCTGGGCTGTTTTGTTTCAAGGTTTGTAGCAGGACATGAAAGTCATATGCAGGGAGACTCCGCTGACGAGGATGCGAGATTCTCATGCTTCATCTTGTATCTTGCTGTGCTAACTTGTCTTTCTCCTTTCATTCCTATGCGATGGAGTGTGTTTTTTTTTACCTTGTGGTTTCTTAATCTAAGAATCTTAAGACTGTTAGTTTTGACCAATGGTTGGTAATACCTCATGTGAGGTCATCAAAAGGTGGCAGTGTTCAAAAGGTGGTTTTATGGGTGGAGTCGCGACTTCTTGTGTGTGTTTACTGGTCCAACATGTGGGGATTGTGTTGTGTGTGTGTGTGTGTGTGTGTTCTGGTTTGCCGTTGTTCAGTGCGTGTGTGTATTTCTGTATTGCACGCTCTGTGTACCGGCTGTCTGTGGCACTGTTTGGCTTGACCTAATTTTGGCCTCTGGAGAATTTTTTTCTTTATTTTATGGATTTGTTCGTTTGTTTATTGTCGAGTTATTTTCCCCCTTCTTCCATCCCATCTAACCCCACAACACACACACACACACACTCACACACTCATATACACAGTTCATGATGCATCTCCCCACACACCTTCCCACAAGCCCCCCCCCCAAACCCTTGCCTACATGGTGTGTTCTGCGGACTGATTTGCTGTCTTGTTTCTTTGCAGTCACGGAAAGCCAGTGAGCAAGCAAAGAGCTCTGAGTGTAAAACTGACAGCATAGGCAGTGGAAGGGCCATTCCTATCAAACAGGTAGGTGCCTTGCCAAAACAGCCCTTTTTACTGTAAGCTGGTAAGTATGACACTGTAGGATGAGACCTCAGTAAGTTCAGGTCATGACCACTAGATGGCAGCGCAGTATAAGATTGTAAAGTTTATAACATCGCCAAAGCGGCACCACAGGTTACCGACTGAAATTGTATTGTCAGCTGCAGAGGTTGGAGGAGCACGTTTAAAGGAATGATAACTTAATAATAATACCAATGATAATGAATGAAATGTGACCACAGAATCAGAACTGCGTTGTTCCTAATCACTGGTTATTATGAGCCATTGATTGTACAGTAACGGCATTCTGATATTTCTGTTGTCTGATATTTCAGTTGGTGTCGTCCAGATTGGGTAGTCCGTCCAACTGTATCGCATTTTGAAAATGTTAATTAATGTTAAAAATGTCTTTTACTTAATTTGTCATTTTATTTTAATAGCGTATTGGGTGTGGGAAATGTGCATTAGAATTTGTTATTATTATTATTATTATTATTATTATTATTATTATTATTATGTTTGTTCTCATTGCTACTTGATGGTTATTTACCATCCAAAATAATTTATTAATTTACAACATGTTTGGAGTGTAATAGTCCCGTGTAATTCTGTATATAACAGGATTATGCCATAACAGTCAGATCACTTTGCACTGTTACCTTGAAAGCATAGACCCCCCATCCCAAACACACACACACACACACCCATAAACACACACAAACCACACACACACTGTATATCAATTACACTTAGCCTTTCAAGATAATCCCTCTTAAGAAGTGTCATTGTAAGCCGTGTGAATGTGTGGAGCAGAAGAGAGAGAGACGGAAGGTGACCATGGCAGGAGACCCTTTGAATGGCTCTGATTGGCCGGCCAGTCACATGCACAATCGGGAAGATCAAAGTGCCAATGGGAGTATAATTGCCTCCCATTGGGCAAATTACACACTGTGGGCTACTGCCCCCCTCAACCCCGCCCCCCCCACACACACACACCCTGCCCCACCCAGTCTGTAAAAATGGTAAACAGCCCAACAAAGCAAGGGGCAGAGTAGAGAGCCTGTCAACACTGAGCTATTGTGCTTATCAGCAGTAAGACCCCTCCTGTCCCCCTTGCTTGTCTTCTCCTTTTCTCCCTTCTCCTCCCCTCTCCTTTCCCTCTCTCCCCTCCCCTCCCCCCTCCTCCACCCTCTGTCCATCAGTCACCCCCACCACCTCCAGCCCCACCCCAGGTCACTGGTGTTGCACCCGTCCTGCTGACAGGATATAAACACTTTCATCCGGGGGTTGTAAGAGGACACGAGTCCACCTGTCTCTAGCATATCCCCCCGACTGCCGCCCCCCTGTCCTGTCCTGTCCTGAGCTCACCACGGGGACACAGTTGTACTCTGTGCAGCCGATGGACCTAGACGGAGAAGGACATGGGCTTAAACCGTCCTCCCCTTTGTTGATGTCGTACAAGTCTTTATTCCACGTATTCATGTACCGCTCCTGATAGGTAGCCTTTCTGCGCATGACCAACGGCAAAACGCATCGAGCAAGATACTCATAGAGCAGGTTGATGAGATGAGTGTTGCCGGGGGCTTCCGTCCCAGGTCATCACGATGGATTAACACGTGTTCTAATCGCACAGTTATTGATGCACCAGACGCTCGACCAGTCTTTGTTTTCTAGTTATGCCATTGATTTCTTCATCGGACTGTGGGCTGTGATTTTTATCGGTGCGGGTATGGATTCCAGGGGCACTTATTAAGTGCAGGCAGTACGTACCACGGGTCCTGAAAGACACGTCTTTAATTAGATATAAAAAAAAAAACGATAGGTACAAAGCGTCAAGTCATGTTAAATTGACGCTCAGCGCGGCGTTCCCGCGGTCGAGCTAAACCATATGAGTAAGCGTGCGTGGAAATGTGGGTTGACCTTAACGCTCGTGCTGAGGACGTGTGAGGACGTGTGAGGACATGGGCGTCCGCTGGCGTCCGCCGTCCTGGCGGCTTTGTCGGGGTCTAAGCAGGCCGTCCCCTTCGGGTGGCGACCTGTCCTGTCCTGTCCAGCGGCCGCAACGGAGGTTCCTGTCGCCCCTCGACGTCTCGCAGCTCCCGTCGATCTGCATTTGAGCGTTCACCTGGTTTCTAAAAGACGAAGCGTCGCGGCCTTTTCCAGGACGGGCGCGAGGCGCGAGAGAAAACGCCCGCAGGTGTTGTGGTCTGGCGTAGCTTGACTGCGTTCAGCATCAGAGATGCGTGATTAGAGCGTTTCGGCGCAGGAAGACGGCAGAGGGGGAGATCTGTGTGTAAGGATGGGGGTGAGGATTAACGTGGATTGTTGGGTAAACAGCCTAATGCCCAGTTGACCCAGGGTCGTCTTGTAATTGAGTCTTTCTCAGGAGTGAAGCCCCACAGGAAGATGGCCTGTAAAAACAGCCGAGTCGCCATTCACACACATACAAACACACATGCACAAATCCCTTACTTGAAGTGGTAAACAGCACAAGAAATCTGCCCTAATCCCCTGATTAAGCAGCAGATCCTCCCCCTCCCCACACACACACACACACTCTTTTTGAAGGCCCCTCATGTTTGGCCCCCTCCGGCTTGCACCCTAGCATTGTTTACCCTGGATGGGCTGGAGGAGATAAGGGAACAATCGGTCCTGCCGCCCCCAGTGACTGTAGAGGGCCAGGGGACGCGGCGCTTTGAGACGCCCCCGTGAGCACACGGGCTAATCCCACCTGCTCGGGGTCTGCTGGAGTTCACCCGCACATGAAGACATGAAGAGGGGTCTACCACACTAATAGGATTTGGCCTCCCCTCTCCTGGCATGGCGAGGGGGTCGAGTCTGGGGGGGAATTGAGGGTAATCTGAGGGGGGGGGGGGAGGTCGGTCCGTACATGCAAGCACTCACAAACTGTATATGAATGTTGTGACATAATACTGAAATAGCAGGTGTAGTCAGTCACCAGATATTAACGGACCTGAATGACAGTCGTCAGAAACACGATAGCGTCCCAACCACTCGTGCCGCGCGTGAGCGGGTGAAGGATTCGTCCTGCTGCTGTTATTCATCCCGCTGCCGTCCTGCTCCGTGTTCCCTTCTGCAGGGTATTCTGCTGAAAAGGAGCGGCAAATCGCTGAACAAAGAGTGGAAGAAGAAATACGTCACGCTGTGCGACAACGGCCTCCTCACCTACCACCCCAGCTTACACGTGAGTGACGTCTCGCGCCTGCTCGGGCGCACGTCTGACGCAGGGGCCTCTAGGCGCAGAGATGTCCGCGCGGACTGCGTTTCCATAACGATGTGCTTGGAGGCGTCCGTCTGTGTCAGAAACCCCGCCGGCCGCGCCCCTGCGCTCTTCATCGCTCTTCGTCGCTCTCAGTGGGCACCTGTTCCCGCCTCCCCGTCATTATCGACCGCACGATCTCTCACTGGCTCCGCCCCTCTCCCTACGTCTCCTTCCCTCTGCGGTTTGGGCCCGATGGAGCCTCTGCTGTCAGCTACGCCCCTGTGGCTGATCCCAGATCAGTTCCCCTGTGCACTTGACCCTAATATAAGAACGAAAACGGCTGCTGGATGTGGGGCTGCACAGAACGTCATTTGTTAACTGTTCCCACGTCAGTTTGTGATGCCGACGTACGCAAAAGATCTAACAGCGCAGGTTTTAGTGCATTGTGGGTATGCAGAACAATCCCAGACGTCCACGATAAGTGTTTCATCAGCACTTCTCTGAATCGGGACGTTCACGTTTGACGCTGACACGTGCAGTGTTCAGCACTTTTAATGTCGCTGTCACGTGAAGTCGTCGTGTAATGACGGTATGGTACGTGTTTTCCCCTACACCCTTTCTCGGGTCAGAGATGCTGGTTTCTTACTCCGGCCCCACTTTGGCACGTGACGCTTGTGTTGTCACGTGAAACGAGTCTTGTCTCACCATCCGGAGTCAGAGCGCACGTGACCGGGCGGCTCTTGTGCACCGCAGCGATGTGCTGCACACGCCAAGCAACTTTTGGCCCCATTACTGTTACTTTAGCCGTTAGTGACGAGACACCTGTGGCCTCGCATCTCATAACTTCCATGAGTTACTCACACCATTTAACTGCAGTGAGCGTGCTGAGAGAGAGAGAAAGAGATGGATAGACAGAGAGAGGCAGAGACAGAGAGAGAGAGAGGGGGAATCTGTTTAATTTTGCATTGCAGCCAGCAGAGCTATCCCACAATCCCCTTCTGTTAATTCTGTCTGCTACATCAATTAAATTGTTTGTAGAAACTAATTGAATATGGCTTAATCACACATCTTAATAGCTTTCTGCGCCTTGAACTGGCTGTTAATTCCTGCAATAAAGTGAAATGAGAGAGCTTACTGGGTAATTAGCAGCGAGGCTTTTGAAGAAATTAGTGCTTTATGGTGCGCTGTAAAAACGCAGACGAGTCGGTGGGAGGCTTCCGGGGCCGAAATCTCCACGCGGCTTTTTTTTTTTGTGCTGATCGGGGTGATTTTCACCTTGGCTTACCCCATTTGAGCTGTGCAAACTCCCATCTAAATGGAATGGCCGGATTTAAATGGGAATGAGGCCATTTGTGATCATTACCGCTAATTCTGCGAATCGGCAGAAGCAGAGATGCAGGTGAAGTTAACCGCGTGGGCATGTTGTTTGGGAGTTGAGTCGTTTGATGTCGGGGTTGCGTTGGCTGGGAGGTGGCGGAAGCGGTTGCTCAGGAACGGCACGGTGGCGCGCGTCTGAACTTCCGCTTGG
Organism: Brachyhypopomus occidentalis; assembly: GCA_020368025.1. Taxonomy (NCBI): domain Eukaryota; kingdom Metazoa; phylum Chordata; class Actinopteri; order Gymnotiformes; family Hypopomidae; genus Brachyhypopomus; species Brachyhypopomus occidentalis. The sequence continues at coordinate 2,381,727 of JAGXOD010000159.1, forward strand.
AATCACGCCAGGCTTCACGCGCATCTTGAAGGTTCTTGGAGAACGCCCCCGCCAGAGTTCAGTTTATAAAGATGTCTGCTTTCTACAAAAAAAACCCCGTATTTTTTACTACGTTTTGTGACATTTGGTGTGTAAACTTCATCACCCTCTTCAGAAACGCCCCCCAAACCTGTAAAAACTGCCGTCTTTCTTTTCCGTGCGTTCCAGGATTACATGCAGAATGTCCACGGCAAGGAGATCGATTTGTTGCGGACGACGGTGAAGGTCCCGGGGAAGCGGCCGCCCAGGGCCGTAGCTACGGTGGCTCCTAGCGCCAGCCCCAAGGCCAACGGGTTAACCAAAGACCAGAGCTCCCTGCAGCTGGGCATCTGCTCCACCGGTGGGTGACGCAGCTCACGCACACACGCCCTCCACACCACAGTCACTGCAGACTGAGCGCGCTCAGTGTCCAAGCTGGATTTCAGTGTATAAAGTGCAACATTTTTTTTCTAAAAGCTTTCAAAGGGGACGTTTGGGGAAAGATATTATATTAGTAAAAAATATATATATTGTGGTATCTTGTAGTGGTGATAATAGTGGTGATGTGTTTTATTGTATGCTGATATGAAATTAAGTCTCACATCAGTGCTTACGATGAGAGAAAAAAATTATGATTAATGGAGATTCACTCTCTTAAAATTCACTCTCTTTGTAACCTAGAGAACATTTAACATTTTGCTGAAGTTTTAGCTCTCATAGCATCTTTTTGCCAAAGCACCTTATGAATATAGAAATATGAATTTCTGCTGGTGTTAAAATGGCAAATTCTGCCTAAGCAAAAGTTTTTTGTGTTCATTGAGCAGTGTAGAAACAGACACGAGTGGTCCGCTACTCTGCGCGCTAGCCCAGTGGCGCTAGCTAACTCTGAGGTGTAATTGGATTTCAGGGGGCTGGCATTAAGAGTAATTAATAAAAATGAGATGGTCTGTCCTGTTGGGGTTCAGCAGTCTGGCGTGGCTGCTATGGGAACAGACGTGACCAGGACCTTGCTGTGGCTTAGCCTGGGCTAATTGCTTTTCTGCCATTAAAGACAGCACTACAGGGGCTTCTGGGAATTGCAGTTCTCTGGATCGAGTCCAATGACCTGGGCTCAATAGATGGGTGGGTTAATTAGTCAAAGAGAGGAGGGGAGAGAGCTGTAACGTGTCCAGGCTGGGCGGAGAACTTGTGGGAAAGGCTCAGGGATTGGGAGGTGTTGCCGAGTTGACTAATGACTAACCTTCACCTGACCGTAGAGGAGGTGGGTGACGCTGTGTGGACCGGAAATAGTCCGCACATCTGGACTGGTCTTTGCCCACAGAAATGGCCGTCGTGTCTAGGTAGGAGGAACGGGAACGGCCTCAGGCCGAAAGCGTCCGGTCATATTTTTAGCTGCTTTTATTTTTAGACTCTTGTTCACAGAGATTGTCGGAAACTGAGCTTGAACATTTTATTGCCACATTATTTTCAGATTTAATTCTTCATGTTTTAATGTTTTGCAAGTTACATTTAAATCCCTTGAAATAAAACACCTTCAGCTAAGCTTTATTTAAAGATCTCTAGACACAGATTTTCTATAAAAATTATCAACTTTATTTATATAGCTTTACATTATATATTTATATTTGCTTTACAAATACAATGACCAAAGAAAAAAAAAATTTTGTAAATATATCATTTGCTCATAAACATTTTCAGGAGTGCTATATGTAAGTCTAAATCACTACAAGCGTTCAGACGGTATTTCTAAGTGTGTTGTACTTGAGTACGGCCCCTAACCTAAAGAGCACTTGAGTACGGCCCCTAACGTAACGGGCCTCCACACTGGGTATCGGGCCTTTATCTTTCCTTCCACTGTCACTCTTCGTGATCGGCGACCCAAACTGCCGCGTGCCGGCCGGTTCCGTCTCCGGCCCAGCCGAGATGGGGGTTATTTCCACTCGAGGGGGAGACGGAGAAGGTCGCGGACCCCACCGTGAGCCTTCCTCGAGCGGAGGGCCCCACACTTGATTATGCAATCCGATTTTGATTTCATTAGGCATGCAGTTGATGCGAGGGAACAAAGGAGCAATTTTTCATTCATGCCACTCTAGCCGAGCCCTGTCTGCTCGTTTCCCCCGTAATTCATTCACTTCCCGCGAACTGAAGACCATTAGGGGCGATTTGGTTCGGGGGTGGGGTTGGAGAAAGGATGGGGGGGGGGGGGTAGGAAGAAAGATAGAGAAAGAAGAAAGAGAGGGGGGGGGGGGGGGGGAGTTGAGCGAATGAAGGAGGGTAAATGAATAAACGCATGTGTCCAAGAGTAAAAAGGAGTCTGTCTCTACGAGGCCTGCTCTAATCTTTCTGCTAAGTACTCACTGGAACCGTTTTAAATATGATGGTTCTGCAGGAGAGCGCAGGCTTGTGTCACCACGGACAGATGTGTAATATCAGCGTGCTAATGTTCTGCCCATCAGCTTTAACCAATGACACCCGGCTGAGAGCTACCGGGGTGGGCCTGCATGCCTTCACACCCGGGCGTCTGCTTGCACGGGCATCATGCAAGTTTGCCACATTTACCGTGTGTGTGTGTGTGTGTGTGTGCACCCGTGTGTGAGAGATGTCATTTGATCTCATTAACCATTTTTATATTTGTCCTTCACATCTGACCTACACACAAGCACGACCCATACACATGCACCACACACACCCTACTTAACGTTCCTCCTCACATCAGGACATGGAGAGTGGGAAAGGCCAGGCGGCCTCTTGATCTCGCGGCCCAGGCTTGTGTCAGTCTGGCCCGCCGAGCCGTCCGCGTCCTGCTCCACACACACGCCTCCTTAGGTCCTCGCTCACACATGATCGCAGGGGTCAGGGCTGCATATGGCCCCACGGCATCACGCCTCATCAGGCGTGTGAGAGGCCGGGGGACATGGGGGGGGGGTTGTTGTAGGTGGTGCGGCCCAACACAGTGTCTCCACCCACTGATCATCCCCACTCCACGACCCCCTCCACCCCTCTTCCACTTCTGAAAGATGAAGTATGAATGCTCTTATAAAATCGTGTATGGATTAAATGATGCTGTGAATTAAAACTATTATTAGCATATGATTAAGACGTCTAAAAAATTCTAATACAACACAACTATTAAACTAAAGTACTGAAGCGTGAACTAACGTGTGTGTGTGTGCGTGCTTGTTCATGTGCGTTTGCCAGTGCCCCATACGTGCTCTGGGGTTAGCACACGTCAGTCAGTCTAGTAGCTCTGGTGCTGTAATAACCCTCGTGGTGCGTCTCTGGAGTGGCGGTGTGGTACAGTGTAAAGCTCTATGTGCCATTTTCCCTGATTATCCTCTGCTTGTAATTACATTATCTCTCCTTTTATGCAGAATTGTTCTCTGGGGACTAATTGATAGAGACATGTTTAATTCATCAATCATTAGCATCAAATTTGACAATTAGAGGTGATTGTTGAATTCTTGATGGAAATGAGGCGAGGTTAGTCAATTATTTGTGAAGGGTTTTTTTTTTTGTCAGTGTCAAAGTATTGCATGCATTATTATGGCACAAAAATTAGATTTTAGTTTCCTTAAAATCTATTCAACTCAACAATTAATTACTGAATAATTAAAAGGTGTGTCCTGTAATGCCACCTATGCCCTGTGCGACAGACGGGAGAAAAACTTTACGAGACACATCATGATCATGTATTTGCTCACGTCATCGATCCGCCATTGTTCGAACTTGTATACCGATGTATTTATTACGGAAATCCCACAGACGATATTCAACACTTGATATCAAATTGTGTTGAAATGTTGAGAATCCTTCATATTAATCAAATATTTTCTAAAATGTAGTTGAAGGACAGATTACAGGCCTCAAGAACAAACACGTGGTCACGTCTTGAATGGGTGACATTTAATTTTAGTAGTTTGTGTGTGTTCTTCCACTCTTTATAGGCCGGTCTTGTCTTGGTTTTATCATACTACTACCTGATCTTCTCTGTAGCTGGCTGAAGTGATTTTTCCTTTTTAAACTCACTGAAATTAGCCCATTGGAATATCCAATTCCTACCCCAGATGAGAGATAAACGAAGCGGCGTGCGTAGTCTCCCTTAAAAACTATACACGGTAATTACCAGCGGTATCTGCCGCGTGGCATCCAGCAGCAGACAGCACTTATCCGAGTAGTAATAATCGCCCCGCAGCCTTATTTAATCTCATCCGTTCACGCTTAAACATGTCGCGGGAGACGCGCAAGGAAGCAGTCAGGGGCAATATTATGACAGAAGTAATAAAATCGTCCCGTCAACAATACCGACGTGATTACACGTCTCTGAACTGACAGACATGAGAATACCCTCTATTCTTTCAATTACTAACGAATTACTCCTGATTGTGTCGAGGCATCTTTTTTTGCTCGCGCTTTTATCTTTTGGTGTAAAGTAAACTCGCTAGCACGCGCTCTTGTTAGCTTAATGCGCCTTAGCCATTAGCGAGAGTAATAAGTGTATCAAATTCACATAATCATGTCTAATTAGTATCGGTAATTATCTTGTTGGGCGCGAGAATATTAATCTCGCGGTGCCCGCAGGGGAAGCGCGCCTCGCGGAGGGAGGGCGCGAGAGAGCTCCTGTCTCACGCAGAGGCGCGCGCTCGCTAAATTAGCATGTCTTCAAATCAGAGCGGCTGCGGCGGAGGGGCGGAGGGAGGGAGGGAGGGGGACCGGAGAACGACAGGAAGAGGGAGAGAGAGAGGGGCAGGGAGACGAGACAAAACGCAGACAGGTTAAGTGTGAGCTGCAGACAGATGGCCGATAACGCAGTCTCCAAGTTCGTTTCGGCTTGTGCGAGGCTGTTGTGGACAGGTAGCGGTAAACTAGTAGTTGAGGTTTGATGGATGTAAAAGCAGTGGTTAGTTCGTCCTGTTAACGTTCACTAAATTAATTAATAACACAACTTTATTCTCAACTTTCTGTTTTAGCCTGTCATTTATGACATATCTATTTTTTTCTTTATTTATCCTTGTTCAGACAAGCTACGAACTTATAAAATGTATAGAAATTCTTTCTATTTTCGTGTCAAGGAAAAAGGACAGACACCTCTTGATTAGTTGTGTAAATACATCATGTATTGTCAGGTCTGGTGTGGTCCTGATTTGCTGTATTCAAAGACTTGTGTTTCCAAACTCTTGATTATTACTGTTCTTGAGAGATCGGTTGCTAAGTTTCTTGGGAGCAGGTAGGGACCAGCGAAACCCTACAAACCCGGCCTAAAATAACTCTACCCGACCGGCGAGACTAGCGGCCGGACCCCTCTGTGGGCGCCGTCTTTCTGAAACTCGGCAGCTCTCCTGGAAGCGTGAGGTGGGTGGTGTGTTGAGGTGGCTGGTGTGTTCGGAGGCGGCAGGGGGCGGGCAGAGAGGGGCCCCGTGCCCGCCCTCCCCGCCCCACCCACACCCGGCCCCTGCGTTAACTGCAGACGGCTGCGGGGGCCTCTGATTGGAGGCAGGCGGGGATGCCACTGGGGTAGATGGATGTGGCAGGCAGCAAGTGGGGGAGAGCTAATTACCGTTCCGAGTGTATCTAGTTAATTAAGGACTAATTAGTGGTAGGGATGGAGAGAGGAAGAAGGAGGAAGAGAGAGAGAATGAGGCAGGATGGGAGGGGGTGTTGGGGGGGGCACGAGGCAGCGACTGCTCATGTAGCGTGGAGAGATGAACACGCGGAGGTGGCAGACCCCATCACGGAGAACAGGCGGGGGGAGACAAATGGAGACGAGGAGACGATCTGAAGGGCTGAGGTGTAGAATCAGACCGTGATGCCACGCAGTTCACGGAACACAAGAAACCGAGTTCTTCTTTATTCTGTGTTGCGTTACATGCATGTTTTTGGACGTCTGCGTTCCAGCGCTGTATGTGTCATTCTGGACCGGTTTTGACTCGGTTACTATCTCATGGTCATTGCTGTTATGAACCAAATCGCATTTAATGACATGAGATAAACAACGAGAGGGCATTGAACGGTGCGTTTTTGTGGAGATTTCAGCAGAGATGAAGGTTCTCGGCTACAGGCCCTGATCGGTGTCCCTCGTGCCCATTCTGGTCCCTAACCCAGGGACTTATGGGACCACTGTGTTCCTGTCTTGGACAGTAATGCCCAGACTGACTAAAGGAACCAAACGAACATTCGTAGGCAGAACTGTAGAGAAACAGGACAGAGTTATTGTTTTTGGGCTCAATTAAAATTTTACGTAACTTTGCACACAGAACAGAAGGCAAGGCTGATCTCTCTTTCTCTCTCCCTCTCCCTCTCTCTCTCTCTCTCTCCAGGTGCTCCTCACTCAAACAGCAGTACCTCTCTGCAGTCCGGGGCTCCAGCCCTGGGGTTGGGCATGACCTCTGTGGGCGGAGCTAAAGAGGGTCTGCACCAGCGTTCCTTCTCTGTGTCCAGCGCCGAGCAGTGGAACGAGGCCGTCAACCCAAGCGGTACTACAGGTCTCCCCCTCTCACTCTCTCCCTCTCTCTCTCGTGCATACACACATCCTCTGTGGCCACAAGAAGTGATTCTACTTGTAATGCCCAGGTGTAGTCAGGCACGAGAGGGAATTACTGTTACTGCAGTCCTCATATCATCTCTATGAACAGACTGTGAATGTCTTGAACGTGTAGACATGAGTGTACAGCGATGCCACTCCCCCAGTGTAACGTCCCAGTAATAGTGAGGCGTAATTATCAGTGTGTTTCATACCTCCATCATTACACAGTCAGAAGCACTTCAAAGAAACCTTCTAGTACAGTCACAACATTTTCTTGACATTATACGTGAGCTGTGTGTGTGTGTGTGTGTGTGTGTGTATGTATGTGCACTTCTATTGTATTTTGCAGAGGTGGAACATCTAATCCCTAATCAGCCTAATTCAGTAATTGCAGCTTTGATCACAGCTCTGCCGCCCACTATAGAACAGTGTTTGTTCCCTCCATCCTCCTCTCTCTCCCTTCATCCCTGTCTCACTCCCACCATCTTTCCCTCTCATCCCTCTCTCTCTCTCCCTCCGTCCCTCTCTCTCTCTCCCTCTCTCTCTCTCCATCCATCTCTCCCTCCATCCCTCTCTCCCTACCTGATGTCATCCTTTCTTCCGTCCTGTCAGTGCACTTGACTGAAGTCAAATAATATATCAGCCAGGCGTAGCAGTGCAGGGCTTTGGGTTTTCTCTCTCTCTCTCTCTCTCTCTTCCCCTCTTCCCTCCTGTGTGGGGAGAATGGATGCTTTACAGGGGTAACATTCATCACTGGTTATTTCCCTCTCTTTGTAGGCTGGCAGTAAAAAAGCACTTAAACGCACATCAACAGAATAACAGTCATTTCCATGCATGTTTGCACACTCGTCGTTCTCATTAGTGGCTGCTCCGTCGAGCTCACTCTCTCGCTCACACGCACACACACGAACACACACAAGCACACACGTACACACACACACACCACCACCTCCACCCTCCTCTCTGCATTTGGGTCCCAGGGGCCGTGTTTAAAGAGTGGCCTTTCTGACCATGGTGGAGGCCCCGCCGTGTGGCCCTGTGGTGGCACAGAGCGCATGAGATGCTGTGCTTGTCTCTCCCCTCTCTCTATCTCTCTCCCTCTCTCTCTCTCTCTCTCTCTCTCCCTCTCACCCTCTCTCTCTCTCTATCTCTCTCCCTCTCTCCCCCCATCCCCTCTCTCCCCCCCCGTCCGACAATCAATTTCAGCACTGCAGCCCATAGGCCCCCTGCCTGCACCCATCAGCTCCACACGCCCCAAAGCAGAATTACTCGCAGGGCCACTGCCCTCTGAATGGGCTGTGTGTGTCTGTATTTGTGTCTGTGTGTGTGTGGTTGTGTGACAGACTGTCTGTGAGTGTGTGTGTGTTTACAAGGTCTGGCATGAACCAATTAAAAGCATGGACCTTTATGTCAAACTGGGAGTTTTAGCTTCATTACATTTTATTGCATCGAGCATAAATTTGTTTGATTTTGAACAGTCTCTACGTCCTTTTATTTAATCAAAAACTAAAAAAAAAACAAATAAACAAGTAAAAATGTATCCAAACACGAAACATATCAGAGTCGTGACAGTATAGCAGATGCACGCGTATCATCTTGCTCAGCAAACGTCTCGCCTTCTCTCACGGACTCGAGTGGCGAAACGGTAAACATGATGCCTTTCAAACAAAACCGACGGAAAAACGAAATACTGCGGTCCAGTTTAGCAATCTTGACCCGCGTCGTTCGGCAGCAAACATCACGCTCTTCAGGCGTGGGCGGAGCGCGAGTTGCAGTGGCGCGAGTTTTAGCCGTTTAAAGTGGGCGTCGGCCTCTGCGGTTGAAGGTCGGCATGTGAGGCGCCGTCCTGATTGGGGGGATGATGAGCCGCTGCAGATTGATGGCGTCCTGACAAAAAGAGCAGCGCGTTAACGAAGTCGCTGTCTCCGTCTTCTTGGAGGGGTGTCCTCATTTATAAAGTAGCGTCAGGCAGAGGGCCGGCCCGGGATGTTGGGACCGGACAACGGCTTTGGAATGTTGAAGAAGTCGGGGTTTCCTGATTAAAACTCGTCTGCCGCGAGTCTTAATCCCGGAGTCGCTCGCGTAGGATACGATATCCTACATGCCGCGGTGCGAGTGTGCGCCCAGGCGGGCAGGGGGGGGCCTGGACGCAAAGGCTCGCCATGGTAACCGGCAGTAAACGTCACGTTTGTGTGGATTAGCCTCATCGCGAGGTCGCAGAGTGGCCGGATTGGTCCCCTCGTGCCACCGGCGACCCGTTAAAAACGCAGAACTGGCTCTTTTGTCGCACACTTCTCTGCTGTACTTTAAGCATCCTAGCAGGTGAAACTGATCCCAGATCAGGTGAGCTAGTCTGTGTTCTGGAGGCGGGGAGGGGGTGTTGGGGGCGATGCCCCCCTGCGGTGTGTGAAGAGGCAGTGAGCTCGCGGAGTCTGATTCCCCCCCCCCCACACACACCCCCACTCCTCCCGGTTGTAATGAAGTTTGACATTTCGTTTGCAGAGAGCAGCGGTGTGTGTCTGCCCGTGCCTTGATTAGCCTGCTCTAATTGACTATAATAAGAAGGAGGTAGTGATTGTGTTCACAGAGTTCTTTTTTTCTATTTCTTTTTTTTCCCTCCCCCTTTCATTAATTGCAGCCATTGCCTTTGATTAGGGACGGGGGGTTGCTCTCCCGACTGCCGTGGAGGTGGGGGGGGGGGGGGCTGGGGGTCTTTGTCGAAAAATTACCGCTAGCACCCAGCGAGCTCTCGAATTACCGGAGGAAGTTTGTCCTCGCTTATGGAAGGGCAGAAAATAGAGAGAGAGTAAAAGACGAGAGAGTGAGTGAGTGAGAGAGAGAGCGAGAGAGAGCGCGCGACAAAGAAACGAGTTAACATCCCCACCTTTCGCCATCGCCCGCGGTCCTCATCACCAGAGCCTGGGTTTTTAAGCTCCGCCCCCTGCCGTGACTGTAATGGGCTGTAATTGCAGGTTAGCTCTCCGCCTTGTTCCTCCACCCTTTATCGGAAAAGACTCCACTTCGGCTCTGGACGTAACACGACCGCCGACCCCTCCCGCACTTCATTATACGGCGCCGTAACGCTGTGACCCCCCTCCCCCCCACTTCCTGCTGAGCTGGTCCGGCGGCCATTTTGGCTCTTTCTCTGAAGCGGTTTCCGTCAGAGCATATGACGAGTAATTATGCAGCTCAGAGAGGCCTTATGAACACTGGGCAAATCGGGGTTATTTATTGCTAACCAGGCCATGTGTGATCTTCCACTTGGTTCCTTCTAAAAAAAAAATACAATAATTTACCTCAGTTCTACATTATTTTAAAGAAAAAAAGATTTTTTCAAGTAGCACGAGTATGAATTCAAACAAAATAAAAAAAAAAAAAATACTGCTTAAAACTTAAACGCCGGAGTTGCGCGTGAGCCTTCGCGTCGGTGTCGTAGAGGCAGAGCTGAACGTAGCAGGAGGGGCTGATGGTTCGTGAGCGTCCGCGGTTAACTGGCCCGGCGGCGGCCTTAATGGCACGGCACGGTGGGCGAGTGGCTCGGCTCGGTGAGAAGGCAAAAGCAAAAGTTACTTCATGTTAGAGGAGCTTGGTTAGGTCACGCAAAAGTAGCGCGAGTGACGCGGCTTCAGGGCGCCGCTTTGTTTCCAAGGTTTTTTGCGCACTGTGGCCATGTGAGCTGTGGCCCAGTGGGCTACAAAAAGACGTTTTTGGGATTAAAAACCGCGTCCGTTTTTCCTAGGCGACTGTTTTTGGGCTATTTTTTTTTTCACCCATTCTCGCTGTTTGCAGTGTCCTTAGTTTGCGGCCCTAATAGCCGAGGTCAACCCTCCCCTCCCTCACCACCACGGCCCTTATTGACTTTGATTGTGTGAATAAAACCGTATGAATGAATTCGAGGTCTTCAGAGGTCTTGAGTGAGAGACAGGGGCAGTCTTCTACTTTAACCTCACGCTACAGCACACAATACACCCTCTGGCACTGAACAGGTTGAGTGTTCTCCCCCCACGCACCATACGGTGTGTGTGTGTGTGTGTGTGTGTGTGTGTGTGTGTGTGTGTGCGAGCATGTGTGTGCTCGTGTGTGCGCACGCATGCGTGAGCATACATACATGCATGTGTGGGAGTGTGCAGGGGTGCGTGCGTGCGCGCGCGCGCGTGTGTGTGTGTGTGTGTGTGTGTGTACGGCACTCTCAGAACTCTCCTCTGCCCCCAGCTGTCTGCTGCGCCTAATGATCAGTCCCAGGGGGGCTACTGGGGATGAGGAGTGTGGAAATTGAAACAGACGTTTGCACCGACGCCGCATCGTGTGTGGCAGCTGTGAGCTCCCTGTTCAGGGCTGGAGAGGACCAGTGACACCGCACAGCCATGAATATCAACGACGACATCGCCGTGGCAGCGAGCGAACGCCCTGCCCTCCTGCTGGCCCTGACGTTACACTACCCACTCACTGTAACAGTGGGGCGGGTCAAATTAGCTTAACGGGCTTCTGATTGGGAGTCGGATTGGGCCGTAAAGATCGAGAGTAGATGCTGAAGGAGAATCCCCAGAACGCTGATCTGAAGTCAGATAGATCTGAGGAGACGCTGATCTGAAGTCAGATTGATCTGAGGAGACGCTGATCTGAAGTCAGATTGATCTGAGGAGACGCTGTTCTGAAGTCAGATTGATCTGAGGAGACGCTGATCTGAAGTCAGATTGATCTGAGGAGACGCTGTTCTGAAGTCAGATAGATCTGAGGAGACGCTGATCTGAAGTCAGATGGATCCCTCTTCCTTTGCCTTCGCATCAAGAGATGTTTGTTTCAGCTCCATCGCTTTAGTCAATTGCAGCCGTATATTGGCGTTGATGTTCTGTGCACTTTGTGACGTTTCAGTGCTAAAGGTGAAGAGTTGAAACGGCATAGTGAACCGTAGTGATGCTACAGCGGTGGCCGCGTAATTGTTAAAACTGTTCAAATTGTCTCTTGTCGCATGTAATTAAGGTCAAACTCTGACCTTAGCGCGGCATCTGTGAATTCCACTGTCCCATTATTTATTCGTTGTAACGCAGTTCTAATCGAGTCGGATCTCCGCAGAATTATTCTTACTTACACCATCAGCTTGTTCCCTTCCCACTCCCAGTACATCCACCTTCGCCTGCTCACGGCCCAGACGAGGTGCGTGGGGTAACCCGCCCCGCCCTGAGTGAGCGTGGAGGCGTGTCATAGGGAGTCGGGCGTCGGGGGGGCGATGGTGCAGCCCACATGGGCCGCGTGGAGCCTGGGGCGGGTGCGGCGGTGGAGGTGGTGTTGGAGGCTCCTCCACCCCCCCGCCCTGCCCGGACCGCTTAAAGAACTCCCTGAAGGGATCAGCCAAATTAGGTCTAATGTTCCACGCCAGCTAATGGCCGCCACTGCCATTAGAATATGCAGCGCTTGGCACCGCGGGTTTTCGGATGTTCCCAGACCACTGTCCACACACACACACTCACACACACACACACACACCCCAGGCCTGTGGAGATGAATGGAGTTTGCAACACCACAATGAGCTTTTGATGCCAAGACAATAGAGGGAGCTGCCAGCATCTGACGCACAGTGTGAATGTGTGTGTGTGTGTGTGTGTGTCGGTGTGTTTGTGTGTGTGTGTGTGTGTGTGTGCGTGTAGGAGGTTTTAGCAATATGGGGTTCACTTTGCCAAGGCCTTCTGCCCTGGGGCTTGGTGAGGGGTTGTGGGTAATGGCATCCTAGGGGGACAGGAAAGTGATGTCCAAGTGTCAAGAGGCTTAGAAGGATGACCATAGTCTCCCTATTGACACCAGACACACACACACACACACACACACACACACACACACACACACACCCTCCACATACACATACAGCGCGTCAGGTTAATATCACATTTATATAAATCACACCAAGCCTGTATTACTTCTAACCCAGCGTGACTCCTGGTCTGTCCCCTCACACACACGGAGCTCAACCAGGCCCAGGTTCTCCATCGCGTATCCTTCCTCTTCTGTGGCAGAGGTGCCACCTCTCAGGAGACTGCGCTGCTCTAACGAGTTCCTACGGAGCTTTAGAAAAGACACTACCAGACATACTATCCTCTATTTCTCCCTATTCACCATGTGCCATACTCAATCGAGTCACGTGACTGTCATTATTTCATTTTTGGTAAACACCAAATGTGTCCCCCTCCAGCCAATGGGGCGATGGATCCGGCCGGCGGTGTCCCTGGAATAGGCGGAGCTACCAGCCCCAAGCTGGAGCCGCCCCCATCCCCCCACGCCAACCGCAAGAAGCACAGGAGGAAAAAGAGCACTGGCATCTCCAAACCTGACGGGCTGTCGGCGGGCAACGAAGGTAACACACACACCCACACACACACACACACATCGCTCTCTCAGGAGCTTGAGATTCCCATGCTGGGCAGACAGCAAGTGGACATTTCGGAGTTGATCAACTTCCCCTTTGGTAAGCGCAGATCACCCTTTCGTCTGTTGTTCTCGGCGGAGGGGGGAGACGGAGCCAACGCATCACAACCCTTCACCCCCGTGTGCAATCAGCGCGGCCCCCGTGACAAATGGAGACGCGTAATTGGGTGGCGTTTTGAAAACAAAAGGGTTCCTCTCGGGCCGCTCCGCGCTGAAGGGGCCCGATCAATCAGCCTGATGCGCGCCATCCTCCATGAAGGTTGTCATCAGCGTAACGATGATCGTTTCGCTCGCCGTCAATTCCATCGGCTCGGCCCGCAGTCGAACCAGGGCCCGTCTGTCTTTACAGTTTGGATCCCTTTCAGGCGGGCGGAGTCTGGGTCTGGCGCGGGAGCGTCGCCGAGGCGTCTGTGGAACCCGAACGACTCGGTCAGGGCCGCTGGGAGTCTGGTGACTGATTGAAAGGTGTTAAGGGGGTATTAATGGGCTTGGAGTGAGTGATGTCTGACATTAAGGGCTCGGGGGGATTGCCGGCTTGGTGGATTCTCATTGTTCCACTGTATTAGGGAAGGGTTAGCCCTGCCCGACACCCGGTCCGTCCCATTACACATGGAATAATTGACGTTTCGTCAAGAGCCCAACGCCACACCCGCAAGTCTCGGAGCTCCGAGGCTTTGTGGGTAACGGCAGCTCGGCAAGGTGCGAGCGTTTGCGTTCGCGTGCAGCCTGAGAGACGGAGACGGAGAAGGGGAAGGGGCGGCTCTCGGAAAAACTTTCTGTCATGAGCCGCGCCGTCCTCCTCAGCTGCGTTTCCCGCCTTTATCCCTGAAAGGTTCTATTAGCGCGCGGGTGTCTGTTCTAGCAGGCCGCGTGCCGAATACAGACATATTGCTTAAGTATCGGGGGCAGTCAGGTGGAGACGGCGAGCTGCCTCAGAGAGGGAGGGAGAGGGAGGGAGAGAGAGAGAGAGAGAGAGAGAGAGAGAAGGAGGGTGAATCTTTGAATAAATTGCTATCAGTTTATCTCATTTACGAGGCAATCAGAACCTCCGAACGTTGGCAGAAATTGAATTTTAGTTGTTTTGAAGCATCATAAATCAAACGTGCTGTAGTTTCTAAAAGGGTGGAGCAACTTTTTTCCCCCCTTCGTTTCCCCACTCTGCCAAGTCCGTGATCTAAAAGAAATCCACTGACAGCTAGATCTAGTCATCTTCCTTCCCTCTGATTAACACGATTACGTTTAAGATCTGCCGATTTGACGCCGCTGGACTGACCGATCATGAGCAGAAGTACCTCCTGTCCTGAGTGATGTGTTCTGAATTTTTAGTGTCATGCAAGGACACGTGTGCGTCACGTGTGTTTAATGCATGATGCGGGACTCCCAGTCAGCTGATGCTTCTACCAGCGCCCCCCCACACACACACACACACACACTGCTTCTCCAGTAACACATTAATACTCATATTCACACACACACACACTCTAATGTAAGTTGTTTTCCCACATGCTACGCTATTGCACACAAGAAGAGTGCAGGCCAGTGAAGACAACAGTATGTTGAGTGGTATTGGAGGGAAGGTCTGCTAAAGCTCTCGGCCTGAATGTTTCACGCTCAAAAATGGATCATGAGTTTTTATTTCCCTTTTTTAACTCTGGGGCGTAAGGGGATACTTGTCATTCATAGTCTCATAAACCCAAAGAAATGATAAACAGCATGTATATGCCTTATTATTTATAGCAAGAAATTATGTCTACAGTAGGATTGATGATATGGGGTGGAATATACAGTTGCTGTTTTCTGAACATGAATTTCTACATGATTACGTGATTGTGGATTAGAATGTCTTTCCGACGCTCCCTCTGTTTCAGACGCTCTTCACGCCACTAGATGTGCTGATGGGTCTGTATTTTACCCGCTATAAAAAGAAGGCTTCTACATTTCCAAACCCTTCTAACTTACACTCTCTCAGCTCGCGTAACTACGCCGAGCGACGAGCATTTCGAAACCACCTGCAGGATTTGGTCCCGGGGCATTAGCTGCAGGCAGGGAGGGTCTGTATCCCGCGAGTGTCCCGTAGCACTGACGGGACACACGGACGGAGCAGCAAAACGCACTCTCGAAAAACAAGGAACCCCTCGAACGTACCTTAAGCGTGTGAAATCGGTACACGCTGGTTCTGTTGGACCGCTCCGACGTATCCTTTTGGGTTTCGTAGACTGTGACCTTTAATCTAAATAATCTCTTCTGCAAATGGAGATTTTTTTTTTTTTTTTTTTTTTTTGGTCCACGTTAAAGATCTGTTGGCTCTGGCACGTGAAGGGTTAACTCCTCCCACGCCAGGCGTCCACACTGCCCCGTAGCAAATGAACCTTTAACTGCCTGCCCTAATGGGGGGTGTTTATCTCAATACTCCTGTTTTGTCGTCCTGCGAGTCGCCGTCCCCCCCCAGGCGTTCCCGCGGGCCCCCGCCTCCCTAATGCAGCAGCCGCGGAGAGTCGCACTTTGCGGGGAGAAATAACAAGATTATCGTTCGCATGCCACGGGACGCGTTGGGGTGGGACGCGCGCGCGCGCTCCAGGACGATTGTCCGTACGTGTCGTTATAAGGACATGGCGCGTGCGTGTTTGGCGTGAGTGTGTTTGCGCGTGGAGGCTGTTTTGTGCTCTCTCCTCTGTGTTTGTCTGCTGTCCCCCCAGGCTTGTCTCTGTAATGGCCCTGTGCTGATTGCTCTAATACAGGTTAGGAATATTGCCTTTAATGGTGTGTAAAATGAGCACGAGCCAGGCCTGACGTTTACAGATGGCACCGGCAGCGCCGGTTCCTCCCAACTGCCTGTTAATTCACGACAAGCGACCGTCTTCCCGGCGCCTGCGGTGGGCGAGACTGCGTCCCGCACGCGGGGCAGTCGGGGTCGCGGGGCGGTAGAGGCCACAGGCTGCCGTTTAATCAGGGGTCAGTAGCAAAGATGCAAAGGCCTCGTGTCCGTTGTGGACGGGGCGGGGCCGCTCTGTCTCCGCCTCGGACCGGACTTGACGGATCGGCTGTCGCCGGTGGCGGCGCTCCGTCGGAACGCCAATCGGGTCAGACCGGCCGGTCCAGCTGTGGCCAAAGCCGACACACCCGGCCACCGGCCGGGCCCTGGGGCAGAGCGGCGAGGGGCGGGTTGGACTCGGACGCCGGGCATCTGCTGCTCGACCGCAATCAGACGGGTCGGCACTCTCACGAATAGGCACTGCGCTGAGACTCTAACCCACTCACCAGACACACACACACACACACACACACACACACACACACACACACCCCTCCTTCGCCCCCATCACCTACGCCGCGCACAACTTAGCAGCTTTGCTGCCATATGTCTCCAGAACAACACCGTGTCCCGAGATGTCACTGCGTTCGCACATGGTGGTACGGCGGTGAGCTCGTGTAAGGTTAACGACTGCAATTACATTCAATTAAAACCGCTAATAGCCTCTTATCGCTGTAGTAACAGCATCACCGGCCGGACCGAAAAGCCGTCCGTCAGCCCTGTGAAGCGTACTGATCTGGCACGGAGCCACGGAGAGGGAGAACCCCCCCCCCCCCTCATCGGCATTATCATCTTCGCTCTCTCTCTCTCTCCCTCCCTCTCTCTTTTTTTGATCTCCGGGTGTTAATGAGGGTAAATGGCACCTGGCCCTTCTCAGCGCTCCTGGTTGTTAGATCGGATCGGGCCGGGCCGAGACACGGCGTTTCCTCGGCTCGCCTCTGCGCACTTGTTGCTAAGTGGAGATCGGGCGTGCGATTCCACAGCTGGGAGGGCTGATGCGGTGCGATGCCGGCCGTGTCGTCCTGCTGCCGCTCCGCTAAAGCCGTTGGCCCGCGTTTACACAAAGTGCTCGTTTTCGTGAGGAAGACTGCGGCGGAAAACGTATGATTTTCGCTCAGGATAAACAAAGGAAATCGTGGAGACCAGATGCGTAACTCAGAACTACTTGTACTTACTTGAAGAGCAACTTTAGAAGCAGTTTGTGCCTTAAGGCCCAGGGGTGTGGCTTTGGTGAACATGGGCGTGGCTTTGGTGAACATGGGCGTGGCTTTGGTGAACACGGGCGTGGCTTTGGAGAACACTCTCTGGCCGTTTATTTCCTGTGGATTCAACCCATTGGCATTAGAAGGTTGATCTTTTATATTTCCATATGGAAATTACCTGTTGTAATGGCAGTGTGATTTCCAGATGACCGGCCAACAAAGTAATTGTCTGCGCTCAGATTCATAGGTGTGTAATTATCGGACTCCGCGGAATTCCAGATAATTATGTTGGTGTCCATATTAGCATTATCAGAGCCAGCAAGCACTTCAGAAACACACACCTATGTGTTACTGCAGGAAGAACCACTCACGATTGCACAAGCGCGCATATTAATTCACTTGCAGGTGTTTGCACATCTTTTCCAACATAACGCTAGTTTATTTAAAACAGCTACTTATATCTTTAAATATAAAGTACTCAGGATATGAAAACACGTTTGCTAAATTAATAGCCTGAGCATAGCTGAGTTAATTGAGATATGTCTGTGCGTGTAATTAGTGATCCCTGAACGCACATGATAAAACGCCTCCTTTGGAGCCAAATTTATTTCTGGCAAATTTCCATTCATTTGTTGTCATAGTAGCGCTTCTTTAAGCCCCAGACGGCACAGAAAAGTAAACAAAGGGCTGCGATTGGCCGGGGCGGCGACCACTCAGCATTTCGATTCGGGGCTCCGCCTCCAAGCTCTTCATTGATCCCCGGCGTGGACTCGAGTCCCGTCAATAAATCTGATAATTGAAGACGGTGTAGAGCTAATTAGATTATTGTTTTTGGCTGGAGGCCATGTGTCGGCGGTGCGTAGCAGGACTGTGTGTGAGTAGTCAGACATCTGGTATTCCTGCCCCACTCTGCCCCTCTACCAGGTGTCACACAGAAGGGTCAGGAGTAAAGTTATTGATCAAGCCAAGGTGTGCGACCGGTGTAAAGGAGACTACAAAATACAATGTTCTGCGATTGGCCAGATCTCCAGTGCATCTGAATACTACAGCTGTAGGATACTTGAATTATTATTCAATTAATTAGCAATTGAAAAGCTGAACGTGTTTGCTGGTAGAGTGTTTCATTCATAACTGCATGTAAAGTCAAGAGTTCGAATTTTCAAAATGATGTGCTGCGGTACTTCTCTGTCTTTTCTGAACTAAAAGGCATGAATTGTTCATAAATTAGGGAGGGCTGATCTGTCATTACGATGTTGCTATTGCTGTTTGAAAGTCACGTCCTTGATGAACTGAAGCACCTTTTCAGCTATACTGGATGGTACTGGATTAGGTTTTCCCAAATGTTTCGACTGAATCATATAGAAAATATTGAAAATCAGGCACAAAATCACTAGTGCACCTCACGCCACGTGTATGGAAGCAAACGTGAACAGGCTATAATTACAGTCTCGCAGTGTTGCACTGATTGTAATAAATGTCATTAACAGCATAAACTCCATATATATATTGCTATTTTGTGCTGTAATGTGTAGCATAAATGGTGGCGAGACGTTTTAATTTAACGGCGTGTCCTAATTGGTGAGCGCTGCGCTGTCTCACGCAGGCGCATTAACCCCCCCCCCCCCCAAAAAAATCCCCCAACGCTCGTCTAATCATCAGGAACATGTTAAAGTAATCATGGCTTTAAAATGATCATGGAGCAAATGAACGCTGAGCTGATGGTTTTACTCCTCACCTTTCACCTCTCGTTGGGACGGATGACGTGCGCCTTTGTGTTTGTGGTGAGGAAATTAGCGTGACCCAAATGATTAACCCACATTAGATTCCAGTTAGGCGGTTTGCTATGTAATGCAATTGGATGGTAATGAGATAAATGCGCTAATGGATGTGTTTACCTTGTAAACGGCTTGATTTTTACGATGCCGATCTTCCACCGTAACTGGGATTGATCAGAGACCCCTATACGTGCCCTCCGTTGCCTCATGCTGAGGTTCGCCGTCTGCGTCGTGCAATGCGTGATGCCCCGCGGCGTAGAGAGGCCGGTCCAGTCACCTGCAAC
Organism: Brachyhypopomus occidentalis; assembly: GCA_020368025.1. Taxonomy (NCBI): domain Eukaryota; kingdom Metazoa; phylum Chordata; class Actinopteri; order Gymnotiformes; family Hypopomidae; genus Brachyhypopomus; species Brachyhypopomus occidentalis. The sequence continues at coordinate 2,400,755 of JAGXOD010000159.1, forward strand.
AGTGTTCGCCGCAGTATTGTGCTCAGTTCACGTTCATATACCTTCAGCGATGACCTAGCCAATCGAGCCAAGGTGTTGAAATTCGCCACTGACATTCACTCATGCCTTTAAAGGGAAGTTTTGATACACAATACTTTTTCGAGTTGTCCTCACATGTCTATGACTTAAGACTGAAGGACAAATTTAAGTGCCTTTCAAGTAATGGTAAAAATGCTTCAGACTGGCTTCTGGGTGGTCAGATCTTCTCAGTGATCGCTGAACACTGCTGACCAGTACGTGTTGCCGTTTCAGAACAAGACGAGTCTTTCGAGTTCATCATCGTGTCACTGACGGGACAGACGTGGCATTTCGAGGCGTCTGTGTATGAAGAGAGGGAACTGTGGGTTCAAGCCATCGAGAGCCAGATATTCGCAAGCTTACAGTCATGCGAAAGCACCAAAAATAAGGTGAGAAGGAACATTTTAATTTTAAGTTTTACATATCAGTCATTTACTTATGTTGGGAAATGAGCTTTTTCTTTATTACTTTTACGATAAGATTTAAAAATAATTTGATTATTGCCATTCCTCTGGGATCTCATATGGAACTGGTAGTTGTATCAAATGCCACCTTTACACCTAAACATCTGTTAACCTGAACATGAGCCTCGAAGTGTTTGGAAACATTCGTTGACCTGAATATGGGCCTCAAAGTGTTTGGAAACATTCATTCTAAGACCAGGGAATATTTCTGTACTGCTAATTCTTCCATTTAATGTATTCTGTATATTTTTTAAGGAGTAACTTTCTTTAGATTTCAAAACATATGGTGACATGACATGTGTTTTGCCAGGCCTGTGTTCCTCTTTCCTGTCCTCTTCTCTCCTCTATCCTTCTCTCCTCTTTTCTCTCCTCCTCTCCTCTCTTCCGTCCTGGAGATATGTGGTCGGAGGTGATGCATTGTGGGACTGTCATTAAGGCCGACGGCTCTTGGAGAGTCTAGCTACCCAGCCAACGTCTCGTCCGCCCCCTCGTGAGCTCACGCCCTTCGCTCCTGTCCTTTCTCTGCGATGTCTGACTTCGCCTCTCTCTCCTCTCCAGTCTCGGCTGGGCAGCCAGAGTGACGCCGTGACCATCCAGTCCATCAGGAACGTGAGGGGAAACAGTTTCTGCGTGGACTGCGACGCCCCCAGTGAGTCCTGCATGTTTGCGCCCGCAATGCTGTACGAGCAGCATTACCCATTAAAGTCCAAACCAGCACGTGCTGCATCAGCATTGACAGCTACCCGGCACTGGAGGCTTTGGATCACACGTCAAGCTTATGGGCCTGAGAAATGTCATTGTTTCCACGCGTGTGCGACCTTTGACCTTTGACCTCCCTGCTCGTAGACCCGGACTGGGCCAGCCTCAACCTGGGCGCCCTCATCTGCATCGAGTGCTCGGGGATCCACCGCAACCTGGGCACCCACCTGTCGCGCGTGCGCTCGCTGGACCTGGACGACTGGCCCGTGGAGCTCAGCGCCGTGATGACGGCCATCGGCAACGCCATGGCCAACAGCGTATGGGAGGGGGCGCTAGAGGGCTACAGCAAGCCCGGCGCCGACAGCTCCAGGTAATCAGAGCTTTACGATCGCCGTCGCCATCGGCGGTCGTCACGGCACGGGGCGCAGCGGCGTAAATTGGATTTTGCTTTTCGAGGAGCAATCGGCTCCTGTGGCTTCCAGAACGTTCACTTCACCAATAACGGTGTTTCCCAGAAGCTTGACTGTGGTGTCCTGTACTTAATAACCTACGTCTTTAATAGCGCCCATTCATAGGTTAAATGTCCATTTCCTGATAATAATGGGATATACTGTACATAATGGTTTATGGGTCACTTATGAACAAACACTTTTGTCCTACGAACACAAAAGAACTCAAGAGGTCGGGCTAAACTATTAACACACAGGTACAAACTCAGTTGATCTTTTCGTATTTTTGTCATTTCCTGTTCAGGAAGAACGCTTGAAGTGAGCTGGAAGGGTGAGGGTTATGGATGTATTTGTTATGGCTCTGCTGGGTGACATTCCTCTGCCTTTTGTATATCGTGGGCATTTTCAGAGATTTTAACCAGAAAAAAAAACATCTAAATGACTTCCACAGTTAAATTATGTACAGTAGACTGTTTGAGGGTTAATTACATGTGTTCTTGCTTAGGTGTGTGTAGTTTGGTGTAACAGCAAACCCCAGTACAAAGCAGTACGCCGTGGTCGGTCCTGATCGCTTATATCCTGTTAACAATATCGGCGTGTGTGTTTAAGAAGAGATGTTAAAGTACTCCCAATGGGAAAAAAAGGTCAACATCCCCCTTCTCTCTCCCTCTTTCTCCCTCTCTCTCCCTCTCCCTCTCTCCCTCTCCTCTCCTTTGGTCGGAGTGCTGTCTCCCAGTTGTCTCCTGAATAGATCCGGGGCAGCAGCTGAGTGCTTTTGACTTGATGAAAGATTATTGATGCTGATATGCCCCTCTCACACTCCAGTCGGCAGGGCTTGCTAGCGGCCCAGGGAGGGAAGGTTTCTCACTGTCACGAGACTCTGACGGCTCAGGGCATCCCGCCACACACACACACACACACACACACGCGCGCTCCCTCGCCTGCCTGCGTTTCTCCCTGCCTCCATCAGAAATGAAAATCTCATTAACGTCATAACTGATTTTCCTTACACAAAGCGGCGTTGGTGCGTGGTGTGAAGAAATGTTCCCCCTGCACTCTTGTTAGGAGTGACGTGTGACTGGGGGAGTGTGTAGACTCCGTGCAGCAGATGCTTCCCTTTCAAAAGCATTTAAAGATGAGGTTCACGCAATCTGCGTCTTCGCGTGGCTCCTTCGTCAATTCCTTCTCTATGAGTAAGACGTGAGAAGCGGTACCCGGCGGTAACCGGCGGTAACCAGCATGACTCGGTAACCCGGCAACTGTACCGTGTGCAAGAGCTCCCTCGTCGCGGTTGGTCCGCGGTCCCTCTTTTGCATTCCGGACGTGTTGCGGTTAAGTGCGCCCCATTCATCAGCTCGCCCGTGAGATGGTGTCGACGCCACTCCGAAGGCTGTCCTCGTCTAGCGTTTGTCGCGCGATCCGTCAGCGGGACGCCGACGGCTTGATTTAGCTCTCGCCGCGGCGGAGGTGTGTGCGAGCGCAGGGGGGCTGCAGGAGAGCTTTGTGTCCGAGAGGATCCCCCAGCGTACTGACCCCGACACACAGCTCTACAGCCCTCTGCTGTAAGGAGCGTTGAACAATCCCGGCTCGCCTGTGATTCTAGCATGATGCTAAATGTCAGTTACATATTAAACATGTATTTTCATAACTACTTTTTCCTTTAAAATGATACATTTCCCAGATATTTCACGTGACCACACGTTTCACGTGACCACACACCCATTTCTCATTCTCCGCGTCCAGATTACAACTTAAATCTGGAGTTCCATTACACCAATGGTGGGCATCCACTGTCTGTAACAAACCTAATTGTAGATTCAATTGGAAATTAATTTAAATTCATTCAATTTGGTGTAATCCTAGACCTAAATCCCTGTACAATGTGCACAGCACAGCCATGAAATACGTACAATGACCGCAATACATTTTGGTTGAATTGTATATACATACAGTAGTTTTTTTTTTTTTTTTTTTTGGTGCACACAAATGAGGTAAAACTGGTCTCAACATTTTTGCTGTAGCTCTGAACAGGACAACAGTCCTGCGTACTGACACATTACTTTACAACGGCAGTGAATTATTGGCCATATAATTATGTGATATTTATTGACATGAATACCAATTAATTAGCTTCGTGTTGTACCTGTTCCTTTGCCTTCAGAGATGAAAAGTCACAGATGAATTCAGCTCAGCTGCTGTGGTGTCAGGGTTTAATATAATTCATTATAATTATTATTGTGATGAATAGAACCAATCGATCAAGAAGCTCTTCGGGTAATCCTTTAACCAGATTGATAGGTTTATGATAGATTTACTCAGTGAGAGTCATAAATTAGTCTGCAGTCATAAATCATATGTGGCCAAAGATGGGGAGAGAGAGAGAGAGAGAGAGAGAGAGGACAGGGAGATAGAGATAGAGAGAGAAAAGGAGAGTTCTGAAGATGGTGCGTTACAAGGGTCTTAAATGAGCGGTTGGCAGATGTGTGTTTGTGTGGCAGTGTCTAATTGCCTGGCACCTGTGTGTGGAAGTGCTGAGAGGGGCTCTGAATCTCTCTCCCTCTCTCTCCGTCTCTCTGTCTCTCTCTCCTTCTCTCCCTCTCTCCTGTATTCTCTACTCCATTTCTTCTTTCATTGCGCGTTATGTGACCTACCATTAAAGACACATAAGCACACATTCCACTTAAGGAGCCTCCTTGTCTATTTTCAACCTCCATCACTCCATTTCTCTCTTTCTCTCTCTCTCTCTCTCTCTCTCTCTCTCTCTCTCACACACACACACTTTTGAGTTTGTGTCCGGGAGGTTCAAGCAGCCATGGATAGCTATCGCTCATCAGTGTCGTCCTGCCTGACACACACACACACACACGCACACACACAGACTGATGCCCTTTGGCCAGTACAGGTAATAGGTCCGACGAGGACCGCGATCCTCCACTTTGTTTCAGAAATAATTTGCCGGGGTGTCAGTGCCTCGGGGATGGCGGCGGTTATAAAAATGAATCACACCACTAACCTTCCCCCCGCCACTGGGACACCTCCCCTACGCAGCCGTAACCCTTTCCCGCCTGTCGCCACACTCCACACCACCTGCACGGCTGTGTTCCCTTGCTTTTATCTCACTACTTAGGGTTCCTCCGGAGTGCACAAAGAACTGGCCTAATTTCTCCCTAATGTAATAACAAGTCCCTCCATAATCTCCCTAGGCTAATAACAAAATACACAAAGTGTAATATACTGCAGGGAGTGTAATGATAAAATACATGGAGTCTAATACTATAATACACAATGTGGAATGAGGTGTACCTCTGCCTTGTGTGTTCCTCTACCTTGTGTGTTCCTCTACCTTGTGTGTGTACCTCTACCTTGTGTGTGTACCTCTGCCTTGTGTGTTCCTCTACCTTGTGTGTGTTCCTCTACCTTGTGTGTTCCTCTACCTTGTGTGTTCCTCTACCTTGTGTGTGTTCCTCTACCTTGTGTGTGTTCCTCTACCTTGTGTGTTCCTCTACCTTGTGTGTGTACCTCTACCTTGTGTGTGTACCTCTGCCTTGTGTGTTCCTCTACCTTGTGTGTGTTCCTCTACCTTGTGTGTTCCTCTACCTTGTGTGTGTACCTCTGCCTTGTGTGTTCCTCTGCCTTGTGTGTGTTCCTCTACCTTGTGTGTGTTCCTCTACCTTGTGTGTTCCTCTACCTTGTGTGTGTTCCTCTACCTTGTGTGTTCCTCTACCTTGTGTGTTCCTCTACCTTGTGTGTGTTCCTCTACCTTGTGTGTTCCTCTACCTTGTGTGTTCCTCTACCTTGTGTGTGTTCCTCTACCTTGTGTGTGTTCCTCTACCTTGTGTGTGTTCCTCTACCTTGTGTGTGTTCCTCTACCTTGTGTGTACCTCTACCTTGTGTGTGTACCTCTACCTTGTGTGTTCCTCTACCTTGTGTGTGTACCTCTGCCTTGTGTGTGTACCTCTACCTTGTGTGTGTACCTCTACCTTGTGTGTGTACCTCTACCTTGTGTGTGTTCCTCTACCTTGTGTGTGTTCCTCTGCCTTGTGTGTGTTCCTCTGCCTTGTGTGTGTTCCTCTGCCTTGTGTGTGTACCTCTGCCTTGTGTGTGTACCTCTGCCTTGTGTGTGTTCCTCTACCTTGTGTGTGTTCCTCTACCTTGTGTGTGTACCTCTACTTTGTGTGTGTTCCTCTACCTTGTGTGTTGTCTTATTCCTCCGCTCTGCTCCCCAGAGCTTTTACTCCCACAGTGCCAGGCCTGTTCTAGTCTTAAGGCCAGACAATGTGGGGATCTCTACAATGGGTTCTCCTGGGCTTTAGAGTGTAGGCATCCTGTCACTGAGGCTAATGAATGAGATTAAGAGCTGATTAATGAACAGGCGGAAACAGCCGGGCACAATAGATACATCACTGCAGAAACCACACCGTGCCACTGGTAAACGTCCAGCAATGGTTGACGCTGTAATGGCTACTGGTGAACAGAGATCACTGATCTTTGGGTTTTGGATTCAAATCATGGGTCACTGGGGTTTTATTAGAATGATCACTTGGGTCGCCTTATAATGACTGATCACTAGGGTTGGAGTAGAAAGACTGATCACAGGGGTTGGATTAGAATGACTGATCACAGGGGTTGGATTAGAATGACAGATCACAGGGGTTGGATTAGAATGATCACATGGGTAGGATTAGAATTACTGATCACAGGGGTTGGATTAGAATGATCACTGGGGTTGGATTTGAAAGACTGCTCACTGGGGTTGGATTAGATTGATCACAGGGTTAGGATTAGAATTACTGATCACTGGAGTTGAATTAGAATGACTGATCATGGGGGTTGGATTAGAATGATTACAGGGTTGGATTAGAATGACTGCTCACTGGGGTTGGATTAGAATGACTGCTCACTGGGGTTGGATTAGAATGACTGATCAAAGGGGTTGGGTTAGAATGACTGATTACAGGGTTGGATTAGAATGACTGCTCACTGGGGTAGGATTAGCTTGACTGATCACAGGGGTTGGATTAGAATGATCACATGGGTAGGATTAGAATGACTGCACATGGGTTGGATTAGAATGACTGATCACGGGGGTTGGATTAGAATGACTGATCACAGAGGTTGGGTTAGAATGACTGATTACAGGGTTGGATTAGAATGACTGCTCACTGGGGTAGGATTAGAATGACTGATCACAGGGGTTGGATTAGAATGATCACATGGGTAGGATTAGAATGACTGCACATGGGTTGGATTAGAATGACTGATCACAAGGGTTGGATTAGAATGACTGATCACAGGGGTTGGATTAGAATGACTGATCACAGAGGTTGCCTTTATCTGCCTGAGATATCTCCTCACGCACAGTCCATTCTGTAGCCTCACGCACAGCCGATGGAGCTCTGTCCAGAATATTGTTTCTCTAGAGCCTTTTGTGCTTCCCTGCACATATGTGCCTACATCACAGACTGTGTCACATTGCTATTGAGTCTCTTCACATGTGGCTACCGATATGTGTGTAGCAATATGTCCAATATGTTACCCTGTGTTCATCTGTAGTGTCTGTACTGTACATCTATATATGTCACGTTAGCTCAAAGTGTTAACATAAAAGTTCAGCTCTAAGGTTTGGCTCCTGCATATCAGTGTGCAGTACAGAGTGTAATGGAGTTCAAACTTTCACACATATCTGGCATATGAATATGCACCAGGGCTCATAACTACTATGCCATAACTGATTCTGTGAAAATGTGAGCACATAATGATTATAATCAAATCAGCAGTTAATAAGCCCTCTCTTGCTCTCTCTCACTTTCTCTCTCTCTTTCCCACCCTCTCTCTCTCTCTCCCTCTCTCTCTCTCTCTCTCATTTGTGGATTCTTCCCTTTATTGAATATTTCCTCTGTGATCGGACCTCTGTGTGTGTGTGTGTGTGTGTGTGTTTGAAATTATTCGACATGGCAGACAAGTATTCGCTGAACCCCCCCCTGTGTTCTCTTACCCCTGTGTTCTCTTACCCCTGTGTTCTCTGCAGCTCTATCAGCTGTTTGGCTCCTGGTGGTCTGATGTGCCCCCATCTCTGCCCCCCCACCCCCCCTGCTCCGCTCCACCCCTCCCAGTAGACTAGTTTCCTGAGCGATGGTTTCATGGGGAGGCGGCCTGTCATAAGGACTGTGGGGGGGGGGGATGTTTTTTGTTTGTGTGGGACTGAGTAATTACCCCCTGTTTGTCCTGCTGTATTAGGGGCCTCTCATGTGTTGCTGACTCCGGGCAGGTCTGGCCAAATCCCTCCGCCAGGCCCCTTCAGGAGCGCCGCCCCCACCAGGTCGCCCGCCCGCGTCTCCCTGTCCCTCGGCTTACGGACCTCCTTCACGTTCTCTTCGTCTCTTCTTTCTTTCTCTCCCTTCTCTCCGCCCGAGTTTGTGGGCTGCGTGTACGAGGCACCTTCCCTGCACTGTGGGGCACATGGGGGTTTTAAAATATTTGCCTTTATTAAAGGGTTTAATTGGACTTTGACTGTTATTTCTTTGTCTGGGACACTATCGGCTTACGTGAACCGATTTAGCTCATGCTCACTGAAATCTGAATGTGATACATTAAATGTGATGAATACATTTCCCTTGGAGACAGTTGACTTCCCCTGCTCACACTACAGTTTCCCTCTGTCCCCCAAGCAACCCCGGGATCCAGAGCAAGCATGTGTGTGTGTGTGTGTCTGTGTGCGTGTGTGTGTGTGTGTGTGTGTGTGTCAGTCCAAGGGGGGTAGCCATGGGCCTGATTTCCTGAATGTAAACCTCCTCCCCCCTCGTGGAGAGTGTCCTCTCTGTCTCATCACTCTTTCTTTTCCTACCCTTCTCTCTTTCTCTCTGTCCACCCCTCCCTCTCTCGCTCCTTCTCCCTTTTGACATGCTAAAGCTGCTCATTTTATTTTCCTTCCTCCTGCCGAGGGGAAGCGTCCTTTTCAAGGCTTCTCGGTTTTCTCCCACAGCCCTCGGTGCGGTGTGTCCTGTTTGCTTTCGGAGCTCCGTTTCAAACAGAAGACAAGAGGGGTGGGGGGGGGGGGGGCTACTGCTGGCCCCTTCCTCTCCTTTTAAGTCCCGGCCCAAGCGCCTTTAGGAGCAGGCTCCGCCCCCCTGGGCTTGCTGTCCCGTCTCCAAACACAGGAGGTACGGGAAGCCACGGCCTCCGAGTGTGTGTGTGTGTGTGTGTGTGGGGGGGGGGGGGTCTAGGTGGAGGGGTTTATTATGGATGCTCAGATCTTAGCAGACTGCGCGGACGTGGAGGGCTTGTGGCTGGCGACTCGGGGCTCTTGGTGAAGGGTGTTCCGCTTCACCGCGCCTGTGTGGACTCCTTCATCTCTGTCCCAAACACACAGTCAAAAACGTCCAGGGCTTCTCTTACCCCCGCGCAGAAGCCCGGGCATTCTGTACCTCCCCCCTCCCTCCCTCCCTCCCTCCCTCTCTCCCTCTCTCTCTCTCTCTCTCTCTTTTACAGTCAGCCTCTCTCTCTCTCTCTGCTGCCGTATGCTTTTAGTGAGAGGGTGAAGGAAAGATAACAATGAGCTGGGTCTCTCTCAACACCTCCTCAAAAGAAAAACAAGCTTTGAAAGACTGACTGCCATGGGGTGGGGTGGGGTGGGGTGGGGGGGTTACAGCACACACACAACACAGCATTGAAGAGCAATTCACTGCAGCCAGAGTCTATTCAGTTGCTTTGTATCTTGTTCTCAGTAAAGAGTGGTCAGGGATTTGAAGGGAAGTGTAGTTAAAGTTGTGCCTGGCTTAATTAGCTCACCCTACTGTTACCCCACTGACTTCCCCACACTCGCACAAAGGGCTTGGGGACAGGAAATTGCTTTGTGGGACGGCAACAACAACAACAAAAATGTTTGCATACTCAAATCTCTCTCTTTTTGAAATGTGCTGTTAGGACTCTTTCGTATTTAAACGGCGCTTTGTTGAAGCCGACATAATTAGAGCGGACGTGGTATATTGCGGGGACCTGCGAAACCTGCAGGTCAGCTGACGGTGTTGTTACAACGGAGGGGAAACAAGAGGACTGGACTGGTGCCGTGGAAACGTGGCCAGGTGTCTGTCTGGCGCTTGCGCTGGGGCACGAGGACGGTCTGCACATGCTACTGGTCCCGTCTCCACCGCACTGGCCAGATACCAAGCGCTGAGGCCCAGTGGTTTGATTTGATAGTGTCTTCTTGCCTAAGTACATCATCAAATCCACAGTAAACCCCAACAGAGTCTCTCTCTCTCTCTCTCTCTCTCTCTCTCTCTTTCTCCATGAATGTTTCTTTTTCCTGTTTTCTTGTGCTGTCACTGATATGGTTGTTGTCTACAGTCCTGTCTTGCTTATCCCTAGACAACCCCCCCACCCCTCCCCACGCCCCCGCACCCCCCCTGCTAGTAAGACTGTGGCAGTTGACATATTGGCCCATCCCTCGTCAGGAAAAACAGTTGCTGATTTGGAGTCTCTCGATGTTGTCCAGGAGATAATGAGGGGGCGTGGCCCCATTTAGACATCACCGCGCAACCAATCGCGGGCGCCGTAATTAACATTAGCATGATACAGAACGCTACCATTTGCCCTCGATTCTGTCGCCTCAGAAGGAGGCCGCACTGTAGGCGCCAGCACCTAATTAGTTCAAGAATTAGCAAGTGTCAAAGAAATGCCGACTTCACTTGGTAGGACGCGTGTCTGGCGGAGGGCCCACAGCAACGCGGCTAACCGCCGTTAGCGGCCTCGGCACCGGGGGTGCGGGGGTTATCTGGCCGTCAGAGATGCAGCTGCTCGGTCAGCGGGGCCACGCTTGTTTATCGGCCCACGTCGACCTGAATGTGGTTCCACTAAGGGCCGGGACGGCAGGCGGGACGGTGTCTCGCGGGAACGTCCCTCTCCCCGTCCCCGCCGGGCTCCCGCCCTCTCCTCTCTGTCACTCACCCAGACGAGTCGAACAACGGCCCCTTTCTAGTCGCCTTATCGCCCGGCGCGCGGGGTCGCCGGGTCGCGCGCGCACTGAGCATGCTCGGAGACGCCAGCTATCGATTTCGATACCGCCGCGCTTGCGAATGGGGGGGTGGGGTTTGGTGTTGAGAGTGTGCAGATGAAGAGGGAGAGATAGAGGGGCGAGACTCGGGGACTCTTCTGTCGGCCTCCATCTCTCGCTCTTTCTCCCTCCCTCCCTCTATCCCTCCCTCTCTCGCTCTCTCTCTCCCGGGGCCCCCCGAGATGTGAAGGGCCGGGGTACGTTGGCCTGCTTTACGGGGCTCTGCAGAGCGAGAGTGACAGCAGTGACAGCAACGATAAAAACACGACCCCCCTCCCCACCCACGTCTCCTGTATTGTCCACAGCAGACATGCTGTTCACAATGTGTAACCTTTCGATAGCCGACCAGACTTTAACCCTCCCACTGCTGAAGGCAGGAGACGTGTGTGTGTGTGTGTGTGTGTGTGTGTGTGTGTGTGTGTGTGTGTGTGTGTGTGTGTGTGTGTAGATACTCAGCGATAAAGATGAGTGGTCAGTTTGTTTAAATCGGTTAAAATCAAATCGCCGGTCATCTTCCTGTCATCTCCGTGGGAACGAGAACTTCAGTGCGCCGCTCACCCTGAAAGCATCTGGTGGTATTATCAGAGGTTTCCGCCCTCACGCCAGGCGCTCAGAGGAAAGGAAGAGAATTTGCTTGCCTGCGAAATAAAACCCAACTTGTGAGAGTGAAGCGTGGCAGGTACGTTTAATGAGCGGGGAGGAAGGGTGGAGTTCTGCTCTAGGGTGGAGTCAGGCCCCACACCAAGCTACAGAATAGGAATGGGGGGTCTTGAAAAGGCCATTGTGAGATTTTGTGAAATGAAAATGCGTATAGAAAGTCAGTCGCTCATAAACAGCACTGAGGAAAAATTTATTTGGTTATTAGTGATGACAGTTGTGGTGGTCTTATGTTTTGTTTACCATTACCTGAAGCTTGGGAATGATAGTTAAACACTCTCTCTCTTTCTCTCTCTCTTTCTCTCTCCTCCCCCCAACAGGGAGGAGAAGGAGCGATGGATCCGGGCAAAGTACGATCAGAAGCTCTTCCTGGTGCCGCTGCCCCCGTCGGACGTGCCGCTGGGCCAGCAGCTGCTACGCGCCGTGGTGGAGGACGACCTACGCCTGGTGGTGCTGCTCCTGGCTCACGGCACCAAGGAGGAGGTGAACGAGACGTACGGCGACGGAGACGGACGCACCGCCCTGCACCTCTCCTGCGCCATGGCCAACGTGGTCATCACACAGCTGCTCATCTGGGTAAGGGGCGTGGCCAGGCTCCGGGCGCGCTCAGTGGAGCCCCTCGCGTTCGCGCCACGCTTTAGCCAGGCTGAGGGGAAGCCACGTGATTCAGAGGGGGAGCCATCGCGGTCTTCCTCTTTACCTCGCCGACTCCTAAAGGCTTGTGGAGCTCATCAAGTTCTAAATACATTTTAAAGCTTCAGACAGAGTACAGTATTAAAATCAGCTCAGTCGACCCGAATCAATTAAGCCTCGAGAGATTCAGGTGCAAGCAGGAACAGGGCTCCGGGGGGCGGTGTGTTGTAGAGCGCCTAAAAACTCAACGACGATGCTTCGTCTTTTCCGTGTTTGACCTCCGGCAGACGCGACCGCGTCAGGAAGCGTCCGAGGAGTCTGGGCTGCCTTGGCCGAAGCTCCACTCTCCAGTTACAGTTACAGCTCGTTTTTCTCAACGAAAACCAAACCGACTTCTTCATTTCCGCATCTCCATTTTCAGTGTCGCACGACTGAAGAGCAAATTGGGCACAAAAAGGAAAAAGAAAGACGGAAAGATATCTGTCAAACCATGAGTCACCGAGACATGCAGTTTCTTTTTTACCGTTGCAAAATGTCATTACCTGTGCACAACTGTTGTCATCTGTCAGGTGTCCAGCATTGTAGGTCACGAAGACGTGATATCTTTGTACAGGTCTGATGGACTGCCATCAAAGGCCACAGAAGCTAACGCAGTACGCTAACGCCATCCTTTTAAAAAAACTCAGTTTTAGCATTGAGGCCTAACGACTAAGTGCAGCCTTGGTGGCAAGCGCAGCATGTAACCTGATCCCAGACCAGAGTTGGAATATTTAGTATAATTCAGGTACAAAGCAACTGTATTTTGCCCTTGTGCAGGAAGGCTTGATGTTATCAGTTGGTAGCAGGTGCTAGTTACTGCTGTCTACTTAACCCTTTCTTCTCCACCTGTCTCATCTGTGCTCCCACAGTATGGCGTGGACGTGAAGAGTCGTGACGCCCGCGGTCAGACGCCCCTCTCCTACGCTCGGAGGGCTGGCAGTCAGGAGTGCGCGGACATCCTCGTCCAGCACGGATGCCCCTCTGACGCCGCTGGTCTGGCCACGCCCACCTCCACCCGTCACAACCCCAACGCCAACAACAACAACGGGCAGGGCGAGCTCAACCGCAGCGTCAGCATCATGTAGTGGCCACGTTACAACCCCACCCCACACCATACCCAGCACCATCCCGCCCCCCATCATAACCCCACCCGTACCTGTATCCCGCTGCTCCTGCGTGTCCCCCCCCCGCCACACCTCCATCCCCGTGTCCGTTCGGCCTGTGAACTTCCACTACCCACCGTCCTCGCTGTCCCGGGTTAACGTTGTAAAATGCCTTCCATCGGCGACGACCATGCTGCCCTGTTCATCTGACCACTGCTACTGTGCCGCGTCTGCACCGCCCCGACGCGGACGTCCCCCCGTCACTCCTCGTTAGGACACTGGCGTCTTTGGCCCATCAAACTGTAGGGGCAGCGTGGCTACCACATCAGGAGTGTGGAGGGCCCAAAGCCTGAGCCTGATTCCATGTGTTGTGTGGTCTTCCACCAGAGTCCATTATAACATGGATCCACACACATATATATATATATATGTATGTGTGTGTCTCTGTGTGTGTGTGTGTGTGTGTGTGTGTGTGTGTGTGTGTGTGTGTGTGTGTGTGTGTGTGTGTGTGTGTGTGTATATATATATATATATATATATATATATATATATATATATATATATATATATATATATATAATTGTCTTTCTTATTGGAGCTCATCACGTGAGTTCTGCAGTTTCTTCATGAAACAGTTCTGAAGAGAACCTTGTAAGCTGATTAGGGAAGACTGTCTGAGTCTTTAGTAAGGGACAACTTGTCCAACGTGATTTTTTTTTTCTTTTCTTTTTTTTTCTTATTATTTCCCTGTCGCACCTTCCGCTCATCTAAGGATTTTACTGGTGTTCATCAAACTCAATGGCTCCCTAAGAATACCTCTTCAGTTGGACCAAAAACCCTCTCCTGAAGGGCATGATTACCCTGAGAATAATGTGTCATTATCAGGCCTTTGTGAGATGGACTTCTAGAGGGAGTTTGAAGTGTTCTCGTGGCTTGACACTGGGGTCTCTCTCCCTAAAAATGTTATATATATATATATATATATATATATATATATATATATGGAAGGAGAGACATCAGTGACTGGCAGATATCAGTGACCCCACACTAGGTAACAATATTTGCTGTGAACTTCTGCGTGTGGGTGTGTATGGGTGTGTGTGCGCGCGAGTGTTGGTGCGAATGCCTGTTTACCTCCTCCATACTTGAGATTGACGAGGACATGACCGTTTTGTATTCTGTACTGACATAGAATAGGATTCTACAAATAGAAGATTCAGGACAGTACAGCGGATTATGTACAGATGTGTGTATATAGTAGCTAATCTTTCCCTTATCTTTCCCAGTGGCTGCCTCAGCTGCTCCCATTTAGGTACTAAACTGTTAGCAGAAGAGAAGTTTGTCCGATGGTGTTGCCTCTGTAGTGGCCCTTAACTGAATATGAGGGTCGGTCAGCAATCCTGAGCTGTTTAAAGGAATAGTTGAACTGAAATGGCTAACCAGGTAGCTAGCCTATGAATGTGCGCTTGTAGCAGAGAGTTAGCATTAGCACAGCTGCATGATGCTAACTGACCAGCTAACTGGCTGCCGTTTGATATTAGCCATGTTAGCGTTTCATTTCTAAACTACTCCTTTTAATAGTTTCCAACAAAGCAACAGCTGGATTATTTCGAACAAGTCGCGTGTGCCGAACTGAGGGGCACTGTAGTAGCAAGGTAGGACTCCTTAGAGCCTGAAACAAAATAAAAACCTGTTGATTTTTCTCTTTATACCAGTTAATGCGTTTATGTTCCCAGAGTGTTTGGCACAGGTAGTAATCCAGACACGGTATGGAGCATTTACCCAGCTGTACGAGAAAGTATAATCTCTGCTCATACTGCCCACGGAGTCTAACATGCACACGGCCCAGAAGTGTGTGTGCCCCCCCCAGCATGATTTGGTTAATACGACTGCCTTTATTAAATAACGATACCATTATTTAACTGGATCACAGTTCAAATACTTTTACAAGTTGGTGGGAAGAAAAATAATAGCAATTCATTGCTCTGCTGTGAGCATTTACACAGCTTTAAGTTAATGGTTCGTTTTAAATTTTAACGTGTACTTCATTACTAGGTCACTGATGCATTATATTTTTCAACAAACAGAAGATTTGAAATGGTGGATTTTATTTCGGACCGAGTTACTATGACGCTGGAATATGTGGTTTCGTTTCCATGTCTCCAAGACTGAATAACAGTGTTTTGCACTGTTTAAACATAAGTTCATAGGTCAAACACTGAAGGTGTCCACATGCTGAATAAACATGCCTTAAGCTGATTGGCCCACGCTACTTTCAAATCGATCCTATCCTGTCTTATATTTCTACTGTCCATTATACTGATTGGCTAAGCTCTCACCACTCAGAACAGGCCAGGGTCACCCCCCCATTACCTCAGTTCCCCCTCACAGATTCAGTTATGGGACACTGAGGGAGGTGAAGCTCACACCCTCCACCCCCCAACCGCCAAAGCTCCGCTGTGTCAGGGTGGAGCTGGCAGTCCAACACTGGCATCGAGAGGGTCGCGGCTCCTCGGCTCCAGGGTTTTCCGCCGACTGAACTGCAGTCAGCACCTGTACTGTGCTCTATTATAACTAGCCATAATCTTCTCCTGGAGAAGACGTTGGTGCCCTTCTCTCAGCTTCTCTCTGTGTTCACATACTTTGGTCTCAGTGTGTCTGCCATCACATTGTCAGACCGTCAAAGGTACTTTGTGTATAATGTTGTACATTTGACATATTTATAAAAGCCGGATGTAAATATTGTTTTGTTTTTTTTTGTTGTTGTTGTTGTTATTGTTGCTTTTTTGGAATTGTTTGTCTGTTTTTCCTTCTTTGAATTTCCCGTTGTTTGTACACTCTGCTCCGAACGTGATGAAGTGACCATGAGAGTTAGCTGTTGTGTTCTTGGATGCTTGGCTGCCTATTGACATAATAAACACTCCAATAAAATGATTTATACCATAACATGCACAAGTGTTGTTTTTACATTAATCAGTTTATTCGCTATAGCACAACAACGCCCAATGGTTAATCACAAAAAAAAAAGGAACTGGTACATCTTCAACGCCTGCCTCTGTCTCCTTATCCGTGTGCACGTGTTACGTTTCTACTCCTCATCCCTCTCTCCACTCATCCTCACCCTCCACGCTGCCTCCATCTCTCCCGCTGCATCCACGCGGTCTCGTCTTTCCTGTTGCATACGCCTGCTTCGTGTCCCGGGCCCCCGTTCCTTCCTCCTCCCTCCTCCTCCTCTTCCTCGTTACGGCGCCTCCACCCGCGCCTCTCGCCCCCGCCTCACCTTCTCCCCGCTGGTCGCCCTCCACCTGTCTGTCTCTCGGTCTCTCGCACTCGTCCTCTTGTCTATCGTCTATTCCTGCTGTGCACTCTGCTCTCTCTCTCTCTCTCTCCCTCCTGCCTATTCTCTCTGTCTCTCTCTCTCTCCTCCTTCCCCCCACGTTAATTTGCTTGAGAATGCATTAGGCGTAATGAGAAGCGAAGGCCGAGGGAATCCTCCAGGGTTCCATTAATCATTGCTCCTCAGACAGCCAACCTTGATTACAAGTGGCAAGAAATTCATTAGAGTCGCGCCTCTGACAACTTTTATCTCCGCCACTGGATCTGACTCATTAGGCAGCCAAATTAAGGCTATGATGGCCCTGATGAAATTCATCGCTTGTTTATCTTGTGCGATTTGATGCATCTGCCCATATTTCAGCCTCGTGGGCGCGGCGCGCCCCCCCCGGACACACCCCAGGATTCAATCCTCCGCCCAACGTGACGCTGCCCCGGAGTGTGGCATGCTGGTGCCGGGGAGATCCAGCCCGGCCCGTGCCGCGCCATACCCAAACGATTGGGCTTGGGGGAACCCTGCGAGGGGCGTCTTAGCAGAGAGAACTTGTTAGGTAACGATACGCTGAAGGTTCGAAGCAATTAAACCGTTCATTTTAGAGGCACGAGGACTGTCGCGTCGACAGTAGCGAGAGACTTGCGGTGCGGGAGTTCTGATCCACGAGCAGTTGGGCTCCTCACGTCCTGATGGATGTTCTTGTAAGGCCAGAGCAGTTCATCATACGGTAGTTCGACTGCTCTGAGACGGCTCCTGTGTGGGCCTGGAACTTGCTTCAGCACCGTGGGAGAAGAAACGCTAAGGGAGTAGCGCGTGTGTGTTTTGGTAAAAGCATTCAAGCACAAACAATGATAAAATACCAATTAAGCAATATACCTACCTGTTAGAATTAATATGTTGATAACAGCTGACTTGAAATTAAACCAAGTGGAGGTTTCTTCATTTTATATGGCAGTTAAATTTTTTATTCCCCGTTCTTTCGTTTTATTTTCTTACATGATAAAAGAGAATACAGGCCACCAAATGGCGCAATCAACCCTGACGGAAGTCTTAAGTGAATATCACCTGCACTGCTCAGACTTACAGATCTGCAAACCTGCTTGGGGTGGAATTTGCAGCAGGATCACTGTGGGAAATAATGCAGGAGTCGTATTTGGTGCGTGCAAATTCCTGCAGAAACCAGCTGAAGGTGAAAGAGTGACAGCTGTTTGACAACGGAGGTGTCTCCACCGCTCATGTAAAAATTGTGATTGCACTGTTCGGCTCCGACAGTAGCGTTCACTCTTGATTACATGACTTGGCTGTTTTTGTCCCGGTATAGTGAAAGGCAACCGTATGCTGTACGCCATCAGGACCTGAGATTACTCAAAGGTCGTGGCACTGATCCCTTAGCTCGTGCGTATAGTTTCCCTTGAGCATCAGTTGGGAATGGCGGCCTGCTCAACAAATCGTTATATAAACGATATCGCGCACTGACTGATAGTAAAGGATTTTCAGCTTCTCACACTGTGCTGATTTTAAGTGAGAGGTGCGATGTATTCACCTCTATTAATGCCGTGCCACTATACTACAGGAAAGCCCGTGAAAACACTATTCATTAGATTTGAAGGGCCGCTGTAATCACTGTCGTCCTTTTATAGGATTTCACTTAAACTACTGTTTATGCTTCTTTCATTTGATGCGTTGTAAAATGTCCAGGTAACTCCCAGAACGCTTCACATAGCACCTATATTGTTGCTGTTGTCTCGTTTATTTTTCATTCACTTTGACATTTGACGATGGCTCTGTGTCTGTAAAGTCAGACATTCAGGTGCGGATGTTGGCGTGGTTCTTTAAAAGCCACATGGTGTGTCATGACACCTGAGTGGAAATTTCGCCCGCTCTGTTAGCGCTTAGGCTAGAAAACAGGTTATGGATATGTTCAATTAAAGCAGGCATATATAGGAATAGTGTTTTTTAATGACTGGCGAGTCACGAGGCGGTGTTGTGGGCCTGTGTCTAAATTTGCGACGTATTAAACCTTTAGAATTATTTATGGTTTCGGTAATATTAAGGCCGATACTTAAGACACACCGAAGTTTGAACCATATGAATCCTACTTTGTAAACTTGTACTGGAGCGGTTGTCGTCAACATTATTCAAAATAATATGAGGATACACACCTGCTGTGCGCCATAGCGAAGAGCAGCAGCAAAGAAGTCGAGACGTCTTAATGTTGTTTAATGGTGTTTGTGAGATAGCGGCGCAGCCCCCCTCGAGTGCAGCGGTTTCATTTTCCGAAGCTAAAGTGGAAGGAAAAGACTTGGGCCGTTTGTGCGAGTGTTGTCAGTATGGCAGGATCCGCAGATAAAACGGGTCAGCGTTGGCAGGTAAGTAGTGCTGTAAATTCATTGCCAGTGTTAGACATTTTTCTTATGGACACAATACGATTCTCTCGTACGCGTGTGTAACGATCAGAGAGGCTTAGACAGTTTTGTAAGTTTGGAATCAAGTTATGAGCCACAAGCTACACATCTTCGTGATTTTCATTTTTCAAGATATTACACCTGAACGCAAACTCGCTTATTACATTTTCAAGTATGTGCATGGATATCACGTGTTTTGTCTTACCAATCAATCCACCATAGTTTAAAAAATACACTCGTTGTAACTACTGTATATCATCTGTTTTTAAAAAAAAGTTATAATTGCATACAAGTCTTGAAAGCCTGGGGCCCTCAGTACTAGAACTACAGAAAGCGAGAGAGCGAGATTGATGTTGGAGATCATTACTGTTAGGTGAATATGACCAGTGTAGGGATCCATCACTTTCTTCCTTTGACAACATGGACTCCTAAAGAGAGACAAATGAGTCTCAAACTCATTAACAAAACCTCCTCACTCTCTCTCTCTTTCTCTCTCTCTCTTTTCCCTCTTGCCAAAATGATCATGGAACAAGGAGGAAAGAGTTTGAATTACCATTTTGAAGTTATGTGAAAATAAAATATAGGAATATTTACTTGATGAGATTTGAACACTAGCTTCTAAATGGTGACATTAGCATAGCATCTGAGATGTGCATTTAAATGTTGGAAACGTTTTTACCAATATATATATTCCAGATTTTAAGGCCTCACTTTATGAAATATCAGGTGGTAAATGGAGCTAAACTACTTATATAGATTAAATGAAAAATAGCACTCGTGTTGGGATAAAAGATGGAGCTAACAGCTTTGTTGCATTTGTTTTGGGTTGTCTATATATGAACAGTAATAAAATGGTTTGTCTTTTACAGGGGTGATGTCAAGGCCCCTTAAATAAAAGGAAGCCTTTCAAATCCACGGAGAATTTAAAATAACAATAACAGTTTCTGAAGATTCAAACGCCTTTTGTGGTCTAGCTGTATGGTCCCAGTTCTGTTCAACACCTTGGGTCTATCATAACTTTAGATTTCTTCCTCTTTTAAAAACAAAATTGCTATTTTTTTTTCAACGACATAGCTACAGCAGAGACCTTAAGCCTGCTTATATGTCCCATCTTTTCTTGGGAAAAAATTTTTTAAATTAAAGAGTATTCACTTAACCCTTAACCCTTATTCTATCCTCAAATGTGTGGAATGTTAGGACATTTGCTGTAGAAAAGTTAACATCTCGACTCGCTGACATTGAAACTATTTTCAGCATTGTGAAATACATGCAGATAATAAGATAAAATATTTGTGGTCCAGCGAACGCTTGAACAACAAATTTGAACGAAATTTTAACAAATTTCCTAAATATACATATTTTGAAAGGATTTCCCTTTTCTGTAAATGTATCTTTTCACATTTAATTTTTTATTAAAGTAACAGCTTTTTAAAAATCGAAAATATACTCCTCCTCGTCTTTCTTGTCTTTGAAACTTTGTCGTTAGTGCCAAAGACCAGCAGTCTTTGTCGTTTAGGTCTGAATTGGAGAGGTCTAAGTCTCACGCCAACACAACTGTAGATTTATAGTGCAGCTACATTTGATTAACAACCTGTTTCTTGCTTTCAATCTCGATTGATAAAGCGTAACGTTAAGAGGAGACAATTGTTGTAATTTAAACTAATCATGTCATCCATATTAGTAGCAAATCAATTAACCTATTGGTTAATTATAGGCTACGTCATCCTGTTTAATTTAAGTCTTGATGGACCTATTATTCACAATTAGTCCAATATAGTCTCGCGATAATATTTCTCGCTCATTTTTTTATTTGGCCTTTTTTCAAACGGTCCTGAAAGTTCAAATTAAGCACTCTGTTAAAGATTAATCTGGTAAAGATTTTTCACGTCACTTCAAATACAGTATATCACTGTGTAATATACTCTTTTGATTATTTATTTCAAACGTTTTTCACCGTTTTTCACAAATAACTGTGGAACAGTCTCTAAAAAGACTGATCCGGAGATCACATGCGAAGCGCGAGGGACAACAGAAATATCTTTTACAACCATACAAGTGAAAATCATATAACACGTGGGTTTAAACACATGCAGATAATCAACTAGACAGCAACTGATAAATATTTTTAAAAATGTCCTTTTACAATCTCATTCATAGTGCACGTGTGTGTCATTTAGACACATTTAATATTTACAAATATACAAAGCAATAAATTAAAGACAGGGGCACATTTAGAACGGGGAAAATTAAACCTCGGAAAATAATGTAATAAAAACATCTATTGATATAAAGGTCAAATGAGATCCGTCTAGATACTCGACTTAATTCCTTTTTGTGCTTCATGCATTTCGCTATTGCAGCGCAGCAGAAGGAGCCGTAAACCACTACAGTTTCAGGGCCGTGTTCCCTGCTCTATCTGTTGGTGTTGACTCCTAACGGCGAACCTGTTGACATGCACTGGAATGGGAACGACGATTTTTGGATTCCTTACAGGCTCGCCGGATCTATTGTTGACGTTTCCGGCTTTGATCCGTTTCCACTTTGCCCTGCGATTCTGGAACCATATCTTCACCTGGACCTCGCTAAGTTTAAGTGCATGTGCGATTTGCGAGCGCTCCGTGAGCGATAGGTACTTTTTACAGTGGAACTCCTTCTCGAGTTCAAGTAACTGTTCGCTGGTGAAAGCAGTCCGTCTCCTTCGACTCTTTCCCGCAGAACTGCCTGGTGGTAATGGCTCTTGTGAGCCGGGTTTTAGTTTCCCCTTTTGGGATAATGAACCACAGGTGTTCCCGTCGGAGAAACTTTCGTTTTCACTGTCGGCGGAGCTGTCCTCGCGCTCGCTGCACGCGGCCTCGGCTGACTTCATGTCGAGTTTCTCGTCATCAGAACTGTATAATTTGGTTTCACCTGCAAAGCAAGTATAAGAAGGAAATATTAGTGTTTGGGCTGTGTACGTAACATAGGCCACGATTTCATTGCTCTGGGTTGGTATCTACGTTATCACGTTTCCTGTTTTCAGCGTGTGGAACGTTTCGAATTTAAATGTAAGTGCTCTCCTTTACAAATCTCATAAAAAAAACTTTGAGTGTACGATATGTATTTAAGATGGGCGTGACTGTATTTGCTAACGTATTGCGTTATACGAGAAAGATCATAGATACAAGCAACGTTTTGTAATAAAATGACAACTGGCCAACAGCGACAGTAAAGAGCTAAAAGGTCGGGCTTGCAGCCATATGGTACCATTGTTTAGACTAAATGTGGTTTTAGAGTTTTCAGTCGGTTTTTCATTACACGCACGGATTTAAAAGTTTAAAATGTTAATGTAGCCGCATATAGCATGTAATTTACACATTTTAAGGAACAAAACTAAACAGAACGTACTGAAAATGCGGATTACTTTTACATTTTATCTTCAATAGTGAGATCGAATTGAGATGATTGTTTTATAATTACGCCTGCTCATCACTGTGCCTGTATAAAATAAACGTATTTGAGATGAGTTGTACTTGAGCGCTCACCTGTAACAGCCTGAAAAGTTTCTGAGAAGTTAAGGAGCTCTGTAGCCTTGTCTCTCCCGTGCAGCTCTTCGTGCGGGCTCTCCTGACGATTAATCCCCGCGTCTGCACTTAACCTGGGGCCGGGCATCTCCTGAGAAGGGTAGAAACTATCTGGAGGGTCCGAGAAACTGGGTAAGGTTGTCGTTAGCGCGACCATGGAGGGCATTCCTTGTCCCAAACTTGCGCAAAATGTGTTCGTTAACCGACCAGCGAACGATGCTAGGGGTGCCAACGGAGGGATACCCGACGGCAAAGGCGCGTGAGACAGAGCTTGTGGAATCATGAGCGGTCGGTATGGCATAAACATTGGGTAGCCCGTGTAGAGCAGGTGACCCGGTCGCGGCTGTGGAGTGCCAATCAGCGAGTCTATCGAAAACGCCGTCCCCGGACCGCTTGGTCTCTGCATGTTGAAGAGAGCGGAGTCTCGTGGTATAAATTCCGAATAGTTCTTTCTTCAGCAAAACGGCAAACAAAAAAAATGTTCGTCCGCAGTTATCCCGGGGATTACTGTTGATTATTCGCTCCTCACCGTCCCCTTGGCCGCGCGGACTGAGACCTGACGGTTTTTTTGTCTCGAGCTCAGTCCCTCTCGCTCTATTTGTCACATACTGAGACATAAACACACACGCACCCTTTCCCTCCTTCCCACCCCCCTCGCTCTCTCACGCACACACACACACACACTCGCGCACACTCACACGCACACAAACAGAGCGCAAACGCTTATCATCAATACAAGAGCATAGAAGGGGGAGTTGCCCTGGAGACTCATCCATCTTCCTCAAATTACGCTTCATTTCCTCATTCAGGCCAGGGCTTTTTTGGCCGCCTTGAGAGGCGGCAGTTTCCCAGTGGATACCAAGTAGACGGGTCAAGTCCCCCTCCTATGCCCGGTCCACATTGACTGAGAAGCGATGTGAGAGACTGCTTTAGACCGACCCCCTCTGTAATCGTTGACCACACCAACCCAATCAGCTATTATTAATTTTGATTGATGATAAGTAATTACTTTGTATTCAAGGGAAGATATACAACAACGGCGCTTTTGTTGAATTTTAGGGGCCGATGGCACTAGAGTCGGGAGGGCGGAGAGGCAGATGTTTTAGTCCGCTTGTGAGAGAGAGCCTTTTCTGTTCCGTAGAGCTAAACAGTGAATTTGGCCTCCTATGAGTAGCGCAACAATGATCCCCCAGAGAGAAATTTTCTTGATGAAATTGCATTCGAATGTAAAACAACACGGGTTAACGGCACTTTGGAAGCGCGCCTCAGAGCTGCCAGCGAGCACTTTATTAAAACAAGCAACGGATCAAACGGTTTTTAGACTGACCACTGGAGTAAGTGTGAAACAGTCTGATTACGTTAAATGTTGACATGCAGTTCATTTGACAGACTCTAAGGGAGATTTTGAAGGACCCGCAAATTATGCATAACATATATATATATTAATCCATTTCACATTTCACATTTTTTCATCTGAGAATAGACAGTGAAAGAAAAAGGTAATTTAGATCCAAACTTTTTCCTTCTATGAGCGCTCTTTTACTCTAAGTAGCCTATTCATTTAGTCGGAGATCATTTTGCCGTTTAAATGCCAATTCACTTCTGGTGATGATTAGGCGCTATTGAGTCCTGGGGCGCGAGCTCTCCGACTGGCCGTCTGATTGCGCGAGGACATAAACATCACCTCCGACTCTGATTAGCGATGAAGGACCCCACATGCTAATTATTCTTATAATTGCAAATGACTCCATTCAGGAGGTGCGCTCTTTGATCTATTGAAACCAGACAGCCTCTCTCTCTTACTCCCTCCCTCTCCCTCTCTCTCTCTCTCTCGGAGCCTTATATTTCTGTCCATCAAGACCATGACACTTTTACCAGACCCGCGTCCCTACATTTTTCCTAGAAAGCCAGTTAACCCTTGCATCATTCTGTCTGTATTTGTAGTTGTAATTATGGTAATCAGTTTTTCATTGCAATTGATTTAACTAGCATAAATCTAAATATAAATGATGAACTACACTACAAGTTTTTGAACATTTATGGTATTATTATTATTATTATTATTATGAAATGCTTACATTATTTTCCAGGAGCCCGATTCTGTGAGCATTTTTCCTGTCGGTCAGGGAGGTTTTTAAGTGCCATGCCAGGATCATTAACCGTGTGACACTCACCGCCACCATCGCCTTCCCCCCATTTACAGCGGTTATCATTCAAGAGCAAGCGTCTCCTTCAGAGTAATCATATACCACTTCCATACAGCCGCAATCTCCATAATCTTCCTCTCAGAAAGGACGTCGGCGAAATAGCAGATCTGGAAGATATGTTGCCTCAAGCTTTGCAGTGCGTTCGCTTTGCATATAATTTTTATCCAACATAGCAGTCTGTAGGCTTGTTGGTTTTGCAACCATTTTTTCTTTCCTAATAAGATCAAAATGTATTAATATAGCCTAAGCGAAATTCTTGTATATAAAAGTTAGCTGACGCATTTTACCATAACGATAAGTTACTTTTTCTCAGCGTTTTACTGCACATTAACCCGAGTGAAAGGTTTATGCCTGACGAGCTGTGGCGTGTTTAGGATACAGTGTACACTGACGTATATTGCTGTGCATCATGAATATACGGCCGTGTATTCAGGACATGTATAGAGCGTTTCTCCGTGGGAAGAAGAAGCCACGGAGCTGGAGAGAAAGAAAACGACGGCAGGAGGTTGGAGATGAAAGGAAGGATGAAGAACGCGATAATGACAGTGACGATGAGGCTGCAACCGAAGTCAGAACACGGAGGTCAAAGAACTCGTCATATTCAAAATAAAGGAACAACCTACTTTCGTTTTTTGCTGAGGTTAAGGGGAACATCTCTTATTGCCTCATACCATTTCTGCATTTAATATAGCAACCAATATCTATATTTTCGTTGTGATTATGAGTATGATGTTGCCATGACCACAAGCACAAAAATAGAATTCTCAAAATATTTGTGTATTTTGTAAGCCTACTTGTATTACATATTTGTCTTTTTTTTAATGAAGTTATTCATTCGGTCGAACCACAAATTCTTAAACGATTATTATCAGAACACTTAATTAAATTTTTCCCAGGGTACGGGTTTGAAAAGGTATCATATTTTTATATGAAACCTACAGCACCCCCTTGTGGTACACAATACAGGAATGATATTATTACTACTACCATGTGCTCGTTTAACCCGTCATTGAAAATTTGACTACAAAGAATATTATGGGAATAATATAGAAAAATTAAGAATATATGGAAAAATAAGATAGAAAAGAAATATTTTCAAAGTGTTTTATGTCTTTTGAAGCAAAATGTTAAACAGTAAATCAAAGTGGTAAATCAGAAGTTACAGCATACATGGGTCATTTCTAAACACTTCTATAATCGCAATTATATTTACTATACATGTGCTTTCACAACACAGTGAATGGTTATGGGGAATGAATATTATCTTCTGGGCTAACTAAATAATATAGAAAGCTATTTAAATGACCAAAACTATTTCTGCATTATTCTCTGAAGCTATTTCTGCATTAGTCTTCTCATATTGCTTGAGCTGCTCCAAACTTACACATTGTGTAGCATTGTAAGAACCTACATCTCATTGTTGCCTAATATGTAAAAACTGTCAGTGTTCACTTATATTTAGAATAATTAATTTTGATTTGATTTCCACTGAATCGTATGAGCTTGATAGCCATATATTTGTAACCAATCCTCGGTCCTGGTGCATTCAGACAATATGAGTATGAATGACCTCAGCTGTAGCCTGAAGTCTGAAGGACCGTGGTGAAGCCCCGCCCCCTGCCCCACCCACCCCAGATCAAGGCAGCCTGGGCCATCCTCAGTGCTGTGATGGGCGGGACGATCCCCAGGCCTCATTAAGCCCCGGGGCCCCTTAGTGCACATAGCCACGGAACTGGAGCATCAGGTAGTCCTTCAGGAAAGTGGGCAGGCCCAATTTGGGCACCGCCTCGACCAGACGGCCCTCCAGGTACGTGCGCAGGTGGTGTCGGGCCAGGTGCTGAAGGGACCGAGGCCCGCCGGCCAGCGCGAACACGGACTCGTAGAACTCTCGGTGCTTCTGCACAGAGGGGCCAAGGGAAAACGTTTGGGCTGAACCTGTCTACACAAGAACCTGACAAGATCCTGGAGATAATACAGGACAACCTCCTTTTGCAGAGCAGGTGTGTGTAGGTGTCCACACCTAGGCGTGTGTGTGTGTGCTCCTCACCTGGAATATCTCCGGGGCGACGGCCTCCACCCACGCGTCGGTGACGCGTAAGCGGTCGTATGCATTTAGCAGCACCTCTATCGTCTGTGGAGACATACAGCAGTACTTCAGGACCTGAAAACACACACACACACACACACACAACAAAGAAAAATACCAGGTCAGTGATTAAAGCTTCTCTAGATGGCCAGGTTTGAGCCCGTATGTGTACTAAACATAGGAAATAAATAAATAAATAAAATTGAGCCACATAACTGTCAGCAAAAATCATAATGTTATTTTGTGGTTTTACTTTTTTTTTTTACTATTTTTACATTAATTGTTCAGGTGTGTGATTGGTAAATGTGGAGCCATGTGTAGGTGGAATTTGCTATTTGGAACTGATCTGAGAAGAGCTTCACAGTTTGTGTTAAAACAACTAACATTAACAATTGGGAAATAGAAACAGCTTCCTGATCAGGACAACAATGGCAGCTTCCACCTGCAGTGATATCCCCACCTGTTTTGAGAAGGGCGAAGGTCAGAGGTCATAGTTCTGATGGAGCGCAGAGAAGAATAATTAAGCACTTGCCTTGATGAACAGATTGGGCCCCCCTCTGGGGGATTGTTGAGAACTTCTGCAATTACTGCTAATTAATCTCCTATTAACATTTGCCTCGTTAACACTCAGGCAATTTATCTGGCACAAGTGAGATTCGCTGGAGTTACAGTACTGAGCAGAACAGAGCGTTTAGAGAACCCCAAAAATCCCGCAAACAAATTAACAAAACCAAAAACAGATATTGTTCAGACCCATTTCACATACCGGTTTGCTCCTTACAGTCCATGAAGCTGTATATGGTTGATTTCTATATAACCACGTGCTTTCATATGTCTATCAGAGTGTATCCAGCAGCAGTATCGTTCCTTCTGTTCCTGCTCTCCAGCCTTGAAGATGAGAGTTGGCTAGAATTCAACCTGGCCCCTTCAACCCTGTACAAGATGCAATTTTATTCCTCAAAACCCTGAAATCAAACTCCAATCATGCAAAGACCAAATAACAGCTTCTCTAGCCTCGTCTGCATCTTAAACGCTTCTCGTCACGCGCTCCGATTTTATAAGATCGTCTAGCTTTGGCATGTGAGTAGATGTTCTGATTGAGGGCAGGATGGATCGGTGGAGGGTGGGGTCTGCCTGACCTCACCTTCGGCAGCGCTCCAGGCCACACCCGGATCGAGCCGTAGTTCAAGAGCGCCTGCACGATCCTCTCTGGCTGCTGCTCCGTCTTGTAGGCCACCATCTTCAGGACGTTGTGCATGGGCGCGTCGCCGCCGTAGTCCATCTGGTTGACGGGGGCGCCGTTCCGCAGCAGCAGGTCCACAACGTCCGCGTTGCCGTTCTTGCAGGCCATGTGCAGCGGCGTCTGCCGGTCGGCGTCGCCCGCGCGCACGTCGGCACCGGCCTCCAGCAGGTGGCGGCACACGCAGGTGTAGCGCTCAAGGGTGGAGCTCTCCTGTGGCTGTGAGCAGGCGGCGTTGAGCGGCGTCAGGCCCTCGTCGTTCTGGTGCTCCACCCCGCCGCCGTAGCGGAGATACAGTGCCACGTGCTCAGGAAGGCCATTGCGTGCTGCCACGTGCAGGGGCGTGTCGTTTTCCTCAAGGCTACGCCCATTGATGGCAGCGCCAAACTGGAGAAGCAGCTTGGCGCACCTTCAGGATGATGAGATGACAACCAAAATATTTAGTTTCATCTTCACATGTATTAAATATGTTTAATTAAATGCACTATTTATAATTATGCTCCTAATTTAAACAAATTTATGAACTAATTTTTTAATAGTGGGACTGTTTCTGGGAGCAGATATAATCTAATCTGGGAGCAAGATTATCAGTAGGTCTTTGTGGAGTTATGAAGAGATATCAGATCATGGACACAGTGGTAGTGGTACTTCTGTGGTGCCCTGAATGAGCCCTGAATGCCGACACGCTCAGTGCTGAACGAGTCCTGAATGCCAACACGCTCAGTGCTGAACGAGTCCTGAATGCCAACACGCTCAGTGCTGAACGAGTCCTGAATGCCGACACGCTCAGTGCTGAACGAGTCCTGAATGCTGACACGCTCAGTGCTGAACGAGTCCTGAATGCCGACACGCTCAGTGCTGAACGAGTCCTGAATGCTGACACGCTCAGTGCTGAACGAGTCCTGAATGACGACACGCTCAGTCCTGAACGAGTCCTGAATGCCGACGCGCTCAGTCCTGAACGAGTCCTGAATGCCAACGCGCTCAGTACTAAACGAGTCCTGAATGCCGACGCGCTCGGCGGCGAGTGCTCACTCCAGGGACTCCAGCTCGGTGCACACATGCAGGGGCGTCAGGCCGTCCTCGCTGGTGCTGTTGGCGTTGGCTCCGTACTGCAGAAGCAGCTTGACGCAGTCTGCCTGGCACTCCTCACAGGCCTCGTGCAGCGCTGTGGTTCCCCCGGGGGCAAAGTCCACGCTGGCCCCTCTGAGGAGCAGGTGCCGGAGGCATTCTGTGAAGCCCCGCCCAGCCGTGATGTGCAGAGGTGTGGTCAGCTCCTGTTCGTAGGTCAGCGACCACAGCCCTGCGGAGCGGTGAAGAGAGGGGCGGTGAGGTAAAGATGGCGCATATAATGTAGCGTATTACAAATATAATGTACGTGTGCGGCTTCAGCTACAAGATGAGTAACCTGGTCGTTACAAACTATCAGTGTTGTTTTATGAGTTTTAAGCACGACGATGGATTGCTAACGGAGTTCGTAAATCACACGCACAATGTCATGCTCAGAGACGGCGCGGAGATCGGATCTGAGATCAGCATGGCTTAAAAAGAAGATTTTTACTGTGGATTCTGAATGTGCACAAAGCCACAGGAGTAATAACAACAGTGTTTTGTTGTGGGTGGTTGTTGCTTGGTATTTGTTTGTCTTGTCTATGGAGGCATGAGGTAGTGTTCATAGCATGGCATAGGATCACAGGATCTGGTGATGAGGCATCCAATAAAATGTGAGAGTTGATCGTAAGCAAAAAATAAATGCAGAGCACTAAACTAGAATTACATTTGGATCACAAATCTTCATTAAACTACATAACTAAGTCCTGCAGTGCTGAAGTGTGTGTTGCTGTAGGTCTGTGTTGAGTCTGTGCTAGGGCATGTGAATCTATAGTTTATAAAGCAAATACAGACAAAGAAACTACTACCATTTCTATTCTATTCTATTCTATTCTATTCTATTCTATTCCATTCTATTCAGTACAGCAAATCAGCTCCTGGCATACTCAGTCCTCTGTAGTTGAACCTGAAGTTCTTCCACTCCTCTATGTTGCTGGTGTCGTAAATAGCGTCCATAAGGTACGCATATTCCGGGTCGTCGACGATACTGATCAAAGTGATGTCGTCGCCCACGAGGAGCGCGTTCCAGAACTGAAGCGTGCTCCCTGAGGCTTGGGCGGTTGCAATCACGTCACAGCGATATGTCTTCTGCTTCCGGAACTTAATTTTCGGCCCCATGTCTTCGGTCCCAATAAGAAGCTTATCCCTGCTTGAGGAAGATGTCGAGCGTCAACCTGGAAACCATCCGGCGTCTACGCCCCGGCTTTGCTCGTTGCCGCGGAGTTGTTTTGACCAGTACGGCGTCTGTTTCGACTGGGTAATGTTTTGATAGTCTGATCTTGGTTTGCCCAGACAGGGGCTATTTAAAGAGAGGCTGACTGTTATATGACCTGTCTGATGCCACAGTGAGATTTTGGCGCACATGCCAGGTTGCTGCGTTTGATTACTCGGCTCCATTAATGATGACCTAAATCCTGCCACTTACCACGGTCATAATCCCCAATCACAGCTGTAATCCCAAATAGAACTCTCATATAGAGAGCATAACTGTGTACCATTAAGGTAAATGAAAGAACAGTGACTTTCCAGTGGACTGCAGTGATTTCAGTCTGGTGCCTGAATCGTTAAAATGATTTTCGGTTCATAATATATTTTGGCTGCTGTACAACCCAAACTTTCAAAAGCTGCTTTCATGAGTTCAGTGATCTTCAGATCAGTTAAGACAATCTTTTTGCTCATAGATAACTCCGTAGATTTCCACGACTCCACGACTAATTGATCAGAAATCTTGACCTCTCTCTCCCACTGGCTGCTACAGCCACCTGATTCAATCCACGCGACCGAAACCAAATAAACTACGTCCAGCCTCCATCTTACCTCTCACCTTACCATCCGAGACCCAACGCATGGCTCCACCCGCAGGCTGGATGACCAGTGTGGGGTTGGCGCCCTTAGGGAAGAGCTCCTTCACCGCCCCCAAGTCCCCCGTGAAAAGGGCGTTCTGCACCACCAGGTCTCGGCACACGAGCGGCGGAGGCGGTGGTGCAGTGGTCGGTGCCGAGAGCCCGCTCCGCCCCTGGGCCTCCTTCCGGAGCAGGTAGCCGGTAAGCACGATCTCCGCCGCCCACTGCTGGTGCTTCCGCCTCTCCAGCAGGTCCCGCTCTTGCTCCAGAGAGCGCAGGGCTGCCGGGGAGAAGGCGAACCTCCCTTGGGACATGCCGAAGGCCCGGAGCTGGGTACGAAGTCGGGAGAAGAACCGGAACTTTGAGCTCTGCTCGATCCCTCACTCTGATGCTCTAAGTCCCTGCTGTGGTGGGGAGACGTGGTGGGACTGCTCGATGTCTAAACCTCCACACGTTCTGTCGGCTCCCTCTCTCGCCGGGGTTGTTTTGATATTCAATCTCAACCTGGGCCTTGCTGCCTGTGAGCTGGGAGCTATTTTTGCAGTGATCACATGGGCAGTGCATGCCAGTGTTAGATCTGCCCCTGCTGAAGCCTTGTGCAATATGACCACATGGGCATTTTTAAGAATAAATTTAGTCACGATAAGCTCTCAAAAAGGGATAAAGTGATCTTGGCTCAGGATTACGGTGAGCAGACAGGTCAACGCTGTACTCACGACTGATTGTTTGACTTGTCTGTTGTTTGTTGTTGTTTATACTACTGCCCAGTTTACTCACTGAAAACAGCCACAGATAAATGATGACTCAACTGTTTAATGACATAAAACTTTAATAGTGGAATAGGTCTCTGCATAGCTAAGATGACCACAATCTCCTTGAAGCTTCCAATCAAAAGGGATGGATTTTGAGAAGGATTTAAAATGCATTAATGAATGGCTTGGTAATATAGAATGGATCATTAATATATCGGCATTAAAAACCTAATCCCAAAACACTTTTATTTTTTTAATCGAAAAATCAGGAAAAACATTGTTACCATTTAAAAAACTGGATGTGTCAATGGCACTGACACACAAAACACACATAAAAAAAAAAAAAAAAAAAAATATATATATATATATATATATATATATATATATATATATGTATACATATAAAGTATATATATATATATATATATATATATATATATATATATATATATATATATACACTTCATATATATATATATATACACAGTATACATACATATAAATATATACACATACATAAAAAAATATATAAAAAAAATATATATATATATATATATACAGTATATACATATATACACACACAAACACGCACATAAAAAATATATATATATATGTATACATATAAAATATATATATATGTATACATATAAAGTATATATATATATATACAGTATACATACATATAAATATATACATAAAAAATATATATATACACACACAAAATATATATATATATATATATATATATGTATATATATAAAGTATATATATATATATACTTTATATATATATATATATATATATATATATATATATATATATATATATATATATATATATGTATACATATAAAGTATATATATATATATATATACTTTATATATATATATATATATACAGTATACATACATACATACATACATACATACATACATATATATACACACATACATAAAATATATACACACACACACACACACACACACACACACATACACACGCTGTATATGACATTGATTGCGTTCTGCAGTGCTGCAGTAGCTGTCATATGGCTGAAGGCATCAAAGAGTTCCGACTTTGCAAACACACATTACTGGCGAGTGCGCGAGAATGGCAAGATTGTTTTTGCTGCTGGAGTACATCCTTTTAAATGATACGCATAATGAGTTTATAATATGCATCTGGCCTACCTCCTCTCTACTTTGATGTCTTCCAAATGGCCTGGGTGTCATCAGCAAAACATGTAGGCACTTTCCCGCCCCATTGCTTCCCAAATGTATTTTAAATATCATTCCTCGTAACGCAATTATTTAAAACGTTGAACTAAACACTTACTAATGGGGGGAAAGAGACAGCGACTTCCACGAATTCATTTCTCAAATGGTGGACATTCAATTTTTGTGGAGGCAGAGACTTTCTCGCGCAAGAAAGGAAGTGGGGTTGAAAAAAAGACAACTGCATCGAATCAGCACCCCCCCCCCACTCATGATGCTCCCTGCAGACCACACACTCACACACACACACACACACACACAAAAGCTCGTCTTACTCCAAGCAGAACCCATACCCCCACCCCCTGACTCCACTCCACCACCACCAGCACCACCACCACACGTCCGTCTTGGTCCCCAGAGGTGAGAGCAGCTGAATGGGCAGAGATGTGGCCATCTGTGATGTTGGGAGGTCAGACAGCCCTCTCACTGTTAGGGAGTGGACTCACCAACCAATCTAACGATCACGACTCCCATCAATACAATTAGGCAATTAGTTCCTGCTGATTATCTCCCACTTATTGTCGACTTGAGTGCCGCGTCTCCCATTAAAATTTAAGGGAAAAAAAAAGAAAAAAAAAGAATTATACTGACGCTCATCTAGTTGGCATGCAAAGACAATAACAAACTCACTAATTAATGGGACATTGGTAGGACTTAGAAATGCGAGCTAATTGATTGAGACTAATTTATGAGGCAGTAGCACCGTTATAATTATTATACTTATGTGGTATTCAAATGATGTCACTGTCCCATAAGAACAAACCATAAGTACCGAAAATTAAGTGTGGAAAACCAGTTTGCAACATTGTCATACACCAATCGGATGGTATGCAAATCATGGAACATTTGGGAGAAGGCACTAGACTACTCTCGTTCGAAATATGACATCCAAATATGGCGTCATGGTCTGACACGGGAGGCAGGCGGGTCGCCGTAGCTTTGCCACCTCCGAACCCAAATGCCAGTGAGAGACCCTGATGTGAATCGGTCTCCTCCTCGCGCGGTCCCACCAAATGGAAACTGCGTAGCAATAAATGATAATGTCCGACGTGCGACAGAGGGATGAGGTTAGCATTGCAAATGGCCTACGCTCCTTCAAGATGAAAAACGCACAGTTTTCGCCTGACGCCACCTGATATGCTGAGTTATTGCAAGTTCCAGGGACAGATCCCACATGTGCTTCGAAAGGGATTTCTTGGCCAGTGAAAGCACAAAAGTCTTTTATAGCTTCTATCTGTCAACATTTTGAGAGCTGAGCGTTTTGACGGGCTGAGTGTTAGCAGTGTCATTGGGTTTCCTGACAGCCAAAATGACTTTTGCCTTTCCTTAACAGCCCTTAAACCAGTACCTGCAAAGCTTTGCCGCTCTATACATTGCACTGTTGATCTCCGCATAAATGACGCCCCTCTTCATTATGACAATCGAGAAGCTCATATTTCAACCTAATAGCTCTCAATAACTTTAACAATCGATCACAACCTCATTTCATTGCGAGCGGACTTAATACTCGCTTCCCCGCCAAGTGGAACATCTTCTAACGATGCACTTGCGCACCAAAACAATGCAGGACCCAGTGACTACATTAGTCACTAATGTCCCAATCCATAATGTGCTTATAACACTCTCCCAAAAGAGAGAGAGGAAGAGAGAGAGAGAGAGAGAGAGAAATGACACCAGAGAGAGAGAAAGGGGATCAGAGAGGAACTGTGAGATCAGAGGGAAAATGGTCATGATGATGATGGTGCTTAAGACACTGTCATTAATGGCCCCATCACACACGCGGTAATATGTCTGCAGACATGCTCTCATTAGCATACATCAGGCCACCAGCGAGTCACGTTGCAGAAGTGAGGGGGGGGCGGCGGCACCACATTAACATCCAGCGTTGCTCAGACCGGGATGCTTCTGCCGCCCTGATTAATGTAGAACAAAAGGCACCATTTGTTTTTGACCAAGCGTCTACTGCGCTTCACGCTTACAACAGTCCAATAGAACGTAGTAAGCGGGCAAAGTGTTGACTAAACACTAATCAGCAAAGCAATGTATCTACTGTCATTATCCATTTGTACCTTTGGGCTAATTAGACGATACACTTAAGATCTCCGTGTTTATGCAATCAAAGACTGTTAGCGTGTCTGCGCTAACAAAGCATCAAAACTCAATACAGCTTGAATGTTGATCGCACCATTAAAACCACTGACAAATGAAGTGATCAACACTGACGATCCTGTTACAGTAGCACCTGTTAAGGATTGAGGCAAATTAGGCAGCAAGTGACCAGTCAGATCTTGAAGTTGGAAGGAGAATCAAGTAGTAAATATAAAACATGGCTGGGTTACTGGGTCATCTCCAAAATGACAGGTCATTTGGGACATTTCCTGTATGTATCATACATGTCCAACGTACGACAACCAGTGAACCGGCGACAGGTGTCATGGGTACCCAAGGCTCATCGATGCCCAAGGGGAGAGAAGTTCCAATCCCACAGGACCTATATTGCTGAAGACATTAATGCTAGCTACAATATTTACATTTACGACATTTAGCAGACGCTCTTATCCAGAGCGACTTACAAAAGCGCTATGTGTTCAGTCAGAATATGCATCTCTATCTAGTATAAACAGGTTTAAGTCCAAACTACTCGAGCTCAAGCACTGCTATAAACACTTGCCAGTGCTGATGCCTAGAAAGAAGACAACAAAATATAAGATTAGACACAGTGCAATACCTAGCAAGACTGAAATACCTACAAGACTACATGCAGTATAAGTGCAATACTTAGCAAGTGTTCCTAAAGATAAAGTGCAATTACGCTTTATACCAATGCTTCAATATAGTATCAGGCCGCATAGCTACAGACCAGTCAGCGTGCAAATGTACAAGGTGGCCTGCTGAATGGTGCTGCCCATGTACACCCTTTCATGACAAAGGCCATAAACGTAAACGTAATAGAATTCCCTAATGGCAGTGTCCAGAAGGATCACTTATCTTGCTACGCTACAAAAGTTGTTCTTGACGCCTTGACCCCAAAATCCTTCAGATCCCAGTCTGATCAAGCACATGTGGCTATGTGCCTTCTTCTTGCAGCTTACGGGACTTGCGGGATATCCCGCTAAGGTGTTGGTGCCAGATATCCCGGGACGCCTTCAGGGATCCACACCTCGACGTGCCGGAGCTGTTTCGCTGGCACGAAAGGATGAAATGAAAGAGATACTAGTCCAAACAAGACTAATGAAACTTCATTAAATGATTTTGTTTTATGGATACAAATTTAACCCATAGAATTAAATTATACTGTAATGTCCAGATGTCTGGGGACAGACCAGTTACTCTGCCAGTGGGAATTTATTATCCAGTGGAAACATTTTTCAGTGGAGCCTCTCAGTTGGTATATTTCCTACATTTTTACAGACAAAACAGCCAATACACTAAGACTAGGTTTGACCTAAACTCCACTCATAATGGGGAATCATCATTTCAAACCTACAGTCATTAATTTACATCCGATAACAGTGTAACTATCTGAGATTTATCTTCGTCAGGAAAACTACATGAAAATAAGTGATTTACATACATGGTTGCTTGTCATGCACATGTTCAATAGCAAACAAGTAAACCCTCAAAATCCAGTTTAAAATTGAATTGAAAATTAATTCCACACCAGGAGTTATAACAACTCTCTACAAAGATCTTGACTTTCATTCTATATATGACCTTTTGACCTGATGTATGATTTGAATTCATGTATGATTTGAATTCAATTTGCATTCACACAAACAACGGCTTGTCAAAACCATCAAAATTCACAAATATGAACAGAAGAATAAAGCAAAATCAGTTTTGGCATAAATGTCCAAGGCTTATTGCTAATTAGGACCTGGAGTGTAACCAGTGATTAATATTCTGGCAAGATTATTCTTCTTTTGTGATTGTTTTTCTGTGCATGATGTACATGAACATCTGATTCACTCTCGATTTTCTATAGTCACACTGTCCGGGCCAAACACAAAAAAATCACTGGAGAAATTATGGCAGTTTACCGAGATGACCCAGTAAACGTTTGTGTGGGTCATGTGACCTTATTTAATTACTTCTACATACTCTAATAAGCAGCCACTGTAGAAGACCTCCAGACTCTGGGACATACACCTTCCATGGTGCATGACGTAACTGGCTCAGTTTAACTCTGACGTTCAGTCCAGGGTGGCTTTGTTAGCTCATCTCCAAAGCACGTGGGAAGGTCCCTCACCCACATCCTGAGCTGGGTTATGCTCCAGCTGAGGACGGTGAGTGGAGGTGGTGTTCGCAGTATCATATGTTGCACTGTACAGCATACAGACCAGCAGTAGCATCTTTCAGGACATAAGTGCACGCAGATAAAGTGAACATGAACCCCGTTTCCTGGTTGTTGCCTTCAGATACATTTTATAAATACGTTTCCAAACGTGTTGTGGTGGGTTACCACTTTGTTGAACTGAAAATCTTGGCGGCCTAAAGATGATGGGTAAATAATAAATAGTGTGCCACTACTACCATCTAGTGGGGACTATGTACTATTGCACAACGTCATCCAAGCGTTGCATTAATTTTTTTACGTCTCAGCTCACGTGCAAGTAGTCGTTTGAATTTTATAAACTTCTAACTGGCCATTACATTTGACCAGCAGTTTTATCGCACTCAATACTGAAAACCTGCCCATTGCAGGTTCATAACGTAACGCTTTAATCCTTATGTTAACCTGTCTGTCCCTTTAAAAATGCATCACCACCGACAAACGAGAATTTAAGCAGAGGAAGGAGATAAATGTAGGCCGCTTTCTAAATGAGGAACAAAAAAAGAGCTCCATAGTTAATCAGTGCGTTTATTCACAAAAGTAAACGGCCACAAAAAAGAAAAAAATAAACAAGAAGGCTTTTATCTTTGTGTGCTTCTTCGCTCACAAACTGCTCATTTTGAGCTCGTGTACTTGGTTACGGCTTTGGTCCCCTCGGACACGGCGTGCTTCGCGAGCTCACCTGGCAACAGGAGGCGAACCGCTGTCTGAACTTCACGGCTGGTGATCGTGGAGCGCTTGTTATACAGCGTCAGCCTAGAGGCCTCCGTTGCGATACGTTCGAAGACGTCGTTGACGAAGGAGTTCATAATACTCATAGCCCTGCTCGAAATCCCAGTGTCGGGGTGGACCTGTGGATATATCCCACAGAACAATCAGCTGAGAAGAAGTCATGTTTGCGAATTAAGAGTTTACACACGTTGTTTGAGCGGGGTTATTCAGGTCCGAGCAAAAATAACCCACCTGTTTCAAAACTTTATAAATATACACGGCGTATGTTTCTCGCCTTTTCCCTTTCCGTTTGGACGCCTTTTTATCGCCTGGAGTTTTCCCTTTCTTTTTAGTTCCGTCACTCGTCATTTTAGGTGGTTGTTATTGTAGGCTGTGTAACGACAACGTTTAGAATGTATTCTCCTCCAAGGAATATACGTTTGCTTAATAGGCTGCAAGTATAGAGAAAAAGCACAGCTAAACGCACATGACGCTCCACAGATCTCAGCTGTCGCCCATCATCAATTTATGACGTCTCTCAAATGAATGAACAAAGTCTAATTGGAGTTTAATAGTAGGTCTAATTAGATTATAATTGCTATTGTACATTTGCATATCGTGATATAGAAAAGCACTGTCAAAATCACCTGTTACAAAACATGTCACTAAAGTCTTTTATAAAATAAATAAAATTCCATGAACACCGGTTATTAAAATGTGTTTCTTTAGAACCTCAGTTAACCACTAAGTGGCGTTCCTGCGTCATTATGGTAGTGTGTGTGTGAGAGAGAGAGAGAGAGAGAGAGAGAGAGAGAGAGTAATGAAAATCGCGCTATTAGCTTCCAAAAAAGCTAGATTTAACCCGCTCATCTTAAGCTCAGCTGCCATTGTGTTTTCAGACAGCAAAGCTCAGCCTAAATGAAGAAAGACAAAGACGAGAGATTTATTTAGTGACAATCTCTCTATGGACAGAAACAATCATGTCCATAAACGGGTTCAGTTCATCCTACAACGATGGATGATGGGAAAATAACCTTATCAAACTCATTAAAGGAAAAAATTCTAACAAAGGCGCTTTTGCCTGCATTTTGCTAAAAATCAGATGAGAAAATAAATCAATTTCTTTAAATATAATTTAAAAAGTGACAAATGTTTTAGTATTTAATATTCTGTATTTGTTGTAACAATTTTACAACAAAAATATAAGCAGTCAATTTGTTCAGTCTACGGAGAACCTAGACAGGTGGCAGAATTGCCTCATTTGATTTAGTTTGTCTCTTGCCTAGTAGATGCAATAACATTTTGTATGTGCCAAGAAAAAATAAGAAAATGGCAGTTTGTTTGCTCTGTCTTCTCTGCTGAATGTTCTGGAAGCGTTAAGAACAAAGGACCTGCATTATAGTCTCAGTACAGACTACATGACAAACGCCTACAGACAATTCATTTTGTGCTTCTGAGAACCTCATTTGTATCCACAGTTTGTACCCACAGCACTCGCCATACACATCACCGTCTGTGTCCACATGTGTAAAATAAATATATTCACCGCACTGATTTAGGCTGATGAGACCATGGTTAAAGAGATAGATTGTATTTGTTGACTAAAAATGGGTGCTTTTAATACGTATTTGAAGAAGTATTTGATGGTGTTGATGTTTTTTCTTGTTCTGAATCAGACTAGGGCTCAGACTCGTATGAACCACTGTTTGACCCACAGTAGGCCTATTGTCCTCAGCACTGATCCTGAATCAGTTCTCCTCTGTGAATACTGCAGAGCTGGTGCACGAGGTCCACTGCACTCCTGTTTTAGGTGGCCAATGGGAGGTAGGTCATTAGCATACAAAATCAATGCCCAGAAAATGACCTTTTCTTCTCAGTGGAGAAAATGGACACACTGAACCAAAGCTGAATTAGGGTGCATTTCTTATTGGTCCCTATACGGGAACGTTTTGCAGAGAGCGTGGGGAACTGTGGTTGCAATACATTTATGAATGAATGTACTGCCTAGATAT
This sequence comes from Brachyhypopomus occidentalis, assembly GCA_020368025.1. NCBI lineage: Eukaryota > Metazoa > Chordata > Actinopteri > Gymnotiformes > Hypopomidae > Brachyhypopomus > Brachyhypopomus occidentalis. The sequence goes on from JAGXOD010000159.1 coordinate 2,440,767, forward strand.
AAATGTGCCCCAGGATTCAGACAGGCGCAGAGCTGCAACATCTCGTCAGTGAGTCTGATAACATGTTTGGTCAGGGCGTGACACAGCCAGCCATGTCGCATAGCTGTGAGGGAGGAGAAACCTTTTTAAGGACAAAAGTCGTCTTTCCTTCCGTGGAAACAGGAACATGAGCGAAAGCTTCACGAGCACCGACGTCGTTCAGGACGACAGTTTGGTGTCAGCTGTGTAAACCAGAGAACGGCAGCGCTATGAGCATCTGAAGAGGACACGAGTTGGACGTGCGAGGAGACGAAGACGGATCAGTAAAGTGAAGTCGCCACCGGGAGGGGTGAAAGCGGCTCGTTGTGTAGCGTTTTGTTCAGTTGCGGTTTAGCTTGTGAGGCGCAGATGGAAATACTCGTGTATGAAGGACAAACTTGAGATCAGCAGGGAGACATTCCAGGGAAATGGAATGTCCTCAACAGCAAAATGTCTCTCCCCATTAATGCATGCGCTATTGAATCAGCCTCGGAAATGACCTTGCCCAGCCACTACGCTGAAGACGTCTAGGACTTTGCGCCATTTTGCCATCCATCCACGCCGCTGGATAAAAGATCCTGCAGCAACCAAGCCTGCAGAGCGGAGGAAGCTTCCAGGCGTGGCGTCCCTCTTCGGCGGAGTCATCGCTGCCGTGTACGATGGCGCAGCCGGCCTTGTAGGCGCGGAGAACTACTGGAGGAGAAAGACCGGGTCCTCATCACAGCTGGTGGCCGATTCTGCACCAAAGCACCCAAGCATTACGGAAACCGCAGGGGCTGCAGAATGCCAAAAAAAAAACCCCCGGAAAACAACAAGCTCTCCTGCAGCAAGTTTGGAAGGAAAGAAAACAGACTCTCACACCTGAGCACAAACAGGTTGCAGCTCTAAGAGCTGACAGACCCTTTAACGGCAAGGTTGTCAGGTCCAGCTGTTAAGCCGCATTCACATGGGAATGATTCCTTCTCTGCCTGTTGGGCTAAAGGCCTGTTTGTGGAATGTATATTTAGACCACCAAATATTTGCAAAAGAAATAAAATTAAATTATGATTTAAACTGCTTTTTGTAGTTTAGTGAACTATTATTAAAAAATCACTGGGTAGGTCAACAGTTCCTCCATCATCATCTATGAATGTTTGATAGAAAAAACATGTTTTCAGGTTAAAAAAAATGAAACAACTTCAGCTCCACCCTCCTCTCTCCCATTGGTTATCGCCACATCACATCCTTGCACATTTGCATAAAGCTAAACTATTCTCAACTTCATCTCATTGCTCTGGCCTGTCTATGCTAAAATGCCTTCTCTTGCTGTAAATTGCCTGCTCATTAATAATAAAAACTAGGGCTTCAATTTGCTTGCCAGTGTGGTTAGATTGGGAAAAACCAATGTGGTTCTTGACCTCAGAACCACTAGAAGTCTTCCAAAGTCCTGAGAGCATTTTATGTGGACACTGCGTATAAATGGGTTGAATATGTTAGTTTCTACACAGATCTACTTATGATGGGCTATTAGAGTTTCTACCAATCAGCTTTACAGTGGCAGGAGAAGAGGAGAACTTCCTCAGTCCTGGCACCAAGCATCTTCTCCAGAAGAAAGTTTATGACACCGCGGCAAGTTTTTCATGTTGAAAGTTATAAGATTCAGATCAATAATTATGACAGAAGATTGGCTAAAACATCCACTCCCTGCTCATCTCTGAAAGCAGCAGTGAAGAGACCCGGGACAGAAACGGAAGAAAGAAGCTCAATTAGCTTCTCTGCTAATTGTGTGACTCCGTAACTGTCTACTTAATGAAATGTTATTTAGCAAGCAGTTAGTTATTGACAGGAAATACTTATAATCAATAACAACGACTTAGAACACAGATAAATGTGTGTACGGCAAATAATTAAACAGTGACAAACAGAACAAACAGAATCCAATTCGCAAATAGAATTATAAACATATTGCATATGTTTGCACTTTCTATGACGATAAGATTAGGTGACATCAATGAGGATCAGATGCTGTGTGCCACATTATATTGTGCATGAGTGAAAAATGAGTTGGGTTGTTATGGTCAGCACTAGTGCTGCTTTACACAGCCATTATGGATCTAATGTACTGGGAGATGCATTCACTTATGCCCTGATCTGTACAATTCAAAAGCTGAGGTTGTACTGTGGTATGTGCCCATTATATATGACTGATGCTTAGTGACCATTTATCGGGCTGGGGGTTAATTGATTTTTAAATATAGAAGATTATTGCAGGGAGAAACTGCACACAAGGTTCCCAGAGAAACATGATGTTTTGTACATCAGCTGTGTACAAATCCCATCAGTGGTGACTTGACTATATGTGAAGGATGAACCTTGTATACCAGTGCTCTCCTATCTCAGCTGGAGTTGTCATTTTAAGACATGCCAGTGTAGGTCTCGCTCTCTCTATCTGCATGACTGCTGTGCCTTCTGCCTGCATATGTGTAAGAAAAAGAAGAGGTAATCTAGCTTGATCACCACTCACAGCACCTCCTGCCCAAAGTGATTAGAAAACATGAAATGAATGATTTTTAGTTTTTAAGGTGTTGGAACCTAATCAGGGAGAGCTGCTAGTTTTATAGTGTTTTATGATGTTTTGTCTGCTTCAATATATTGTTTTTTTATGTATTTAGATAGGGTTTTCCATTCCTTATTACCTAATAGCAAGTCAGGCAAGAAGAAACTAGTTAGCTACAAGCATGGGTAGTTAACAATATCTTATTATTGTAGGTATGAAGTCTAGTCATATGTGAATTTGATAATGTTTTACATATCAGTTCATTGAAACTGAATTAGGACCTATGAGAAATGGCTCTACTGGCATAAACCTACAGTGCTTGAATAAACAGCACAGCAAAGCATAGAGAGAGTGAAGATGAGAGGTCAGAGATGAGAAACTAGACCCACTTATTCTGAGTTTTATTTACACGCTCTTGCATTGAGATAGATGTGTTCAGGTTCAGCAATGCAACGAATCAAGTAAGCCTGTAGGGAAAGAAGTATGTTTCCAAAGAAAAACCTTTGAGTTTGGTTATAACCCAAAAATGTTCCAATCATATGCTTTTGGATATTAATAATATATAACCAGAGTAGACTTAGACTTAATCTCTGATCCATGTTTAGTCTTCTGCTATACCATGTCTAGTCTTCTGCTATACTATTAACCCCTGCTGAAGAGGCCACAGACGACAAACCCTATGAATGTTTCTGAAGCGAAGCCTCCTTGTGCTGGCAGTGCACAGACAGTGAGTTTAGACGACCTTTGATTCTACCATATGTTAGTGGCAGGCAACATTCACTCTTGGAATATGTTCACATTTGATGACCTGTTTGGTTATTGGCCTTTTCTGAGTAACAGCAGCTATTCAGGCTTTTCTGCTAAAACATTAGTGCACTTAAGAGACTGTTTTGGACGCTCACACACATATGGTTGTATGTTGGGACCAATAAAGGTGATGAACTGGGAAGTTGGGTGCACCACTTCGCCAATGGCCAAGAGACACTGGCTGTTGGCTCCTTAATGACACCTGTCGTGTAGGAGAATGTACGTGTGGGTCACAGCTACATGGAGGAGAACATTCAAGAGGATGGAGAGCCTCTTGACGCTGAGACAATTTGTGCAAATGCACAATGTACAAATGTATGAACAGATGCACATTAGTGGTAATGCAGCACCAGACTGAAGTCGTTCATGTTTTTCAAACAGCGTTACTAAGTGCTTGTTAAGTTTTGCTATTTTCCACCATGTGCTGTTGTTTACAATAAGCTCACAAAATAAGGAAATTTATACTTGTTTACTCATATGCATTTTTATATCTGTTAGCGGGTTCATTTTTGTAGTAGATGACTGAAAGGCATCAGAATGAACCTTAGTCTCTCTGCCTTATCTCCACAAATGTTTTCTCTCAGGCCATATTAGCTGTTAAACAGTGAGATTTCTCTCAGTCCACGGAAGCTGTTTAGCTGCGACATTTCCCTCAGCCTGTGCAATGTGCTTTCGTCGCCTTCCCACATGTCAAGGTCTCCGCTCGGAGGCAAGGAAGAAAGATGCAGTTCACATCAAAGAGATGGAGGATGTTTGAGATGTCAATCGAGACATCACGCCAAAGGCAAACGTACTTTTAATTAGTTCGCTTTTAAGAAAGCAGCTGTTTTTTTGGTCAGACACTGAGCTACGATTCATGATGATGATGATGCAGTCAAATTATCAAGTCTCAACAGTGTCTCAACAACAACAACAAAAAAACATGTACACTGGTTTCTGAGATTTTAATCTCCCCAAAACGAGATATTCTGTCCAACTACATCATAGCCTAATTTTTTCATGATGCCATAGATTTTGATAATATTAGTCATCTGCAAATTAGCATATAAAATGTTAGCTAGGGGTGTGTTCACAGTTGGCCTGTTATCTGAATTTGAATGTAATCTGAATTATCTGAAATCGAATGTAAGTTCGATTGTTCAAATAATTGATAATCATAATCAAATAATGTTTGTTCAAATAATTATTTGTATGACATTCATTTCTAATACTAATTTTTCAGTTCCTTAGTTCTGCCTGTCTCAGTACCATAAGATTTCTTCTATAAGAATTCTCCATCCAATCTAAGGAAACACGTAGATAAGCTATTTTTATTGGCGTATTGGTCATTTTCTTTAATGAGAAAGCTAACAATAGCTTGCAGCAAACGGTTTCTTTGTGCATGTTAAAATAAGTACTACATTAGCACTGTATACATGGTTAGTTAGCTAGCTGAGTAGGCTTTTGCTAGTATAAAACCGAAAACTGCCTTAGCAACGCACGACGTGTAGTTAGCTAGCTAGGCTAGTTATTTGTTTTACCATAGTTCATAGTTTTTGAAGCTTCTAGCTAGATAAATGCATCGATATTGTAAAATAAAACAGCACTTTACGTTAGAAGAAAATTCTATTTTGACAGGTTACAGGTTTACATGCTGCTAAATATTAGACCCTTTATTTTAAATACTTAAGTACATTTGAAGACCAGTACTTTTATACTTTTACTCAAGTATAGGACTAAAGGGAGGAGTTCTACTTGTACTGGAAAAATGTTTTATCTTGGGTATCTGTACTTTAACTTTAAGTACATGGTTTGTGTACTTCGTCCATAATTTCATAATTTGTCATACACAATTATGAATAGTCCAAAAGTTGCCTTAAGTTATTTTTCTCCAGATGTACGTGTGTCTGTAATATGACATAGGCCTATTATAATGTTTTGTTAAAGTGCTACAGAAATAATAATTATTCTGATAATGACATTTTAGGTGAATTACATTTATGTGAAAAGCAAAGTACACCTTTGAATCATTTTACGTATCAGAACACAAAAAATGATCAGGTCCTTAGCAGGTCTTACAATTAGGTAAATGCAACAACCTAAAACTAAACTGGAAGGAAAATGTTTTTAGAGGGTAAAACTGCCCACATCACACTTGAAATGTGCTTCAACACATTACACTTCAAGGTGTAAACACTACAACATATGCTCAAATAAGGCCCCATTAAACATTCTGTTTTAAAGAAGGGAAAAAAAGAAAGGTTCCACAATTTATGAAACATCCAACAGAGCCCATACAGAAATACTTAATTTTGTCTCATTTAAAATATGAACAAGGGCAGGTGGCTGAATGTCTTTCTACTTGAATAATATAAAGCACTTCAGAGAGCTGGACCACTGTAACAGAGGGAAGAAGACAGGACACAAGTGCTTAGATGAGCAATATTTATTTGAGGGCAAATCCATAAATATAATCCATATACCAGTCCAACGTCTTGTAGCCGGGGGGCAGGGAAACAAGTCCAAAATGGTATAAACTCTTTGTATTATGGAGTGCTGAACTTCCTCCGGGATATTTTTCCATAGATCTTATTCCCAGAAAGTTTTTGTGATGGCAAAAAGGGAATGCTGTTTTTTCAAAATTTTAATGTAAATAATGGATATTTTATCTTCACAGGACAGGGCTGGCAAGGTATGGCGAGGTGTCACAGAGGCAGAGCTGGGGCATGAAGTGATGTTTTATGCATGCCTCAAACTTATAGGTACTGGGAAAGAAATCTTTAAACAGCTTGAATTTTTCATAAAGTTGCTAAAACAAAAAAAAAACCCAGAAACAAACAAAAACAAACAAACCACCTGTCCCGACACACTGTCGGAATGAGAATCATCAAACAAGTTGAGCCACATCCACTGCTACATGCTGATCAGTAGCCTGTTAGCCTGGTAGCCCGTTAGCCACTGACCAAGACTGCGCCACTGCACACCTGCAGGCTATTACCACGAACTCTTTAAAAGCCGCATACACAAACACCGCTGTGCCACGTCGCTTTAGCGGTTGGCAAGTTTCTGGGTCTTTCTCCTAGTTCTAAACCCGGTTACTCCTGTTCACCTCAGTCGATATTGAACTGTTCGATTCTGCCTTACTTTGAGTTACTGATCCAGTTTTTCTCTCTGCCTCATTTGACCGTACCATGATCCAACCTTCCGTTTGTCGTACTGGAACCAACGTCAATACGTTTGCGGTTTGTCCGCACTGGCTTCGTTTGTTTCCTTGTATCATTACAGACGACTTCACCAGAGGTGAAAGCATCATGCAAGCCATGCAAAGCAGATGCATCGATGGATGGATGGATGGATGGGTGGATGTAAGCATCCATGCCCTTTCTGAACAAAGGAGGCTACTAGATTACTAGATTACCACCACGAGTGTGTCTGAAACTCCACCCCCAGTTCCACATCATTAACTGGTGACTCTACCTGTCTTTCCCAGCTCAGTCCGATATGTCCACAAGGTATCTCTGCCTGACCAATACGATGGCAACCCAGCAGAATGCAAAGGAGCTATGTACTCCAATACGGCGTATGTTTTACACATTCTCCATCTGACAGATGCATCTCCTGTCTGTTCTGTCCCGGTTTCCATGACCATTTCAAGGCTGTTTTTGGTCACCCAGCCTGTGCTGGTGGGTATTCCACATCTTGTACTTGCAGAGAAACAAATACGAGCCCAGTTTGGTTTTGTCAATATTGTGGCGATGCCACTCATTTGGTAGTAAAGTGTCGAGTTAAACCTATACCTCTGATGGGCAGGGACCTGTAAATGAGGTGGGGGGTGGGGTTTTTTTGGTTGTGGAGACGACTGGTCAGCCTGCATTTTTAATCGCTTTAAGCTTTCTAGCTTCTTGTAAAGTTTGTGTGTCTCCACATGCACTACTTGCTGCTGTTTGAATCCCATCTTTCTTCTTTCAACCAATAATTTTGAATATTGTATGTCGTGAGAATACGGAGGAAGGAATAGGTAGTGACTGCATTGCATTGGCATTCTTATTCATAGGGAGTGGAAGGATTATAGATTTATTCCAGTTGTTACAACCTTATCTTGTCTCTTCTCAGCTCGATAGTCTAAGCCCCGTCAAGGACACACAACATGAAAAACATTCACCAAGATGCAAAAATCCCCCCAGTAGGTTTTTTGCCATTTTATCATCACAAACAGTTCACAATAAACAAAGACACTCGCTGACAAAAAGAACCAAATCAGGTAAATAATGTTAGGATGGCATAAGGACACCACGAAAAACAAAATCTGTTTCCTACAAAAAATAATTATTATTATGGAATACTTTTCTTAATTACTTTAACCTGCTACCACTTATTCCTGCTGGCTGACCAACCTAATAAAACTATTACTTTATTTTGTAAGACACCCAATGATTTTAAATTCCTACTAGATATGTAGTTTATAAGTTGCATATATCTGAAAACAGCTCAACGTCAATTCATATAGGTCCATGCATACATTAAACCAACTCGATTAAAAAGGCTTCCAGATTGTTTGAAAAACTCCTGTTGCCTTCACACGCTAGTCAGATGATTCTATAAAATCAATGTGAATTCGCGATTACCACCACGTCGTGTTAAAAATGGCGATTGCAAGGTTCGTTCTCACATGCTTCTTCAGGAAAGATTAGTCCATTTAGGGTGAAATCACATGCCATGAAAGTTCCCATGTCAAATTGGAAAAACCATTAGCACTAGCCTAACTAAATTACTGCGTTGCATTTTGTACGCACAGCAATAAAAAAGGTTTACGATTTTATTTACTTCCTCAAAGATCGAAGTGCAGCAAATAAGAGATATCTCTGGCTTCAGGCCATCGGCAGCAAGGAGGGAAATGGTTAATGTGGAATCTGGCTGTCCAAACGTGTACGTCTGTGGCAAACACTTAATTACAGGTAAATTAATGAGATAAATGTGAACACTTATAATGTTAAAAGCCAAAGTAATGAACACTGATGATTAATTGAAAGGGCAGTACATACTGAATAGCAAAGGACATTCCAGTTTAATGTTGCACATTCAAAAGGGTTAATGTATATGAAGATGTTAGTTCGAAAGGCAAATGTTTTGTGTGTTTATGTGATGGGGTGTGAGTGGAATTACTACAGTCTGTGTTGGTGCTAGAAAACTTTCTAAACCCCAGTCAAGTGCATTAATGTTAGTGCCAGATGTCAGATAAATGTTACCTGGTGATTTGATATGGTCTGTTCATTGAGCTGGGCCGTTCGTCCACTTTGATGGAGTTAGACTCACTGGACACCAATCAACCCCTGTGCCATTTATTTTCTATATTGTGGATATTGCAGTTTTCGCGACTGGTTCCTAATAGCTAAAATCAGTATGGAATTTTTCATTTATGCTTTTAAATGGGCAAAGATCCAAGTTTACTTCTGACTCTACACATAGAGTATAAAGTTGTGTGTGTGAGTGACCTCGGGTGCTTTCTGGTGCACAGAGTTTTTGTGTTCTTTTCCTTCTGATCGTCACCTTTACTTGTAATTAATCTTTTCATAGAGAGATATTTCACCGACGAAATACCTTTGCAAGCATTCAGTTCCACAGCAAGCATGGCTAGGTTCTCTCTCTGGAGTGTGTTTGTGGATGTACTCTCTCCTCTTGGTGCGTAGTCAGACTCATTAATGGCACACCGTACACAGCTTGCACTGCGTGTTAAAGCTGTCATTAGTTGTTTTTCAGCTTCCACTGGGACACAAGGGTAGACTCGCTAGTGCAAGCTTGGCGGGTATAATCCCATAATCCTCAGCCTAATTTCTGCAAATGAGGAACAACTGGAGACACTCGTCATCGGCACCTGGCTGAATCTTTGGGTTCGCTGCATCGGAAGACTTGTATCAACCTGTTTCAGTCTGAGGATCGATCTGTAGCGTCAGCCTCAGTCTTTAGGGCACCTGCAGGACACTGTTGTTCTCAGACACTGCCGCGAGGCTTCAGACCTGCCTGTCTGCCTATAGCCCTCGATCCCCTCCGTGTTCCTGGCCCTCTGCCTGGATCTCCAGCTTCACCGCATGCACGTTTTCTTTGCGTACGGCTGCCTGATGCCCCTCCCCTCCCCTCCCCTCCCCCTCAGCAGCAATGGTGGACTTCATTACACCACACCAGGTGGCTTGTTACAGATCCATAGCATAGCTGCTCACTCGTGACATCAATCCCAATTTCATTAACAGAAAACGCACCTACACTGGGGCCTCCAGCTGTCTGGAAAAATGTGAAGACTTCATTTAATTTTTCACCTAGAAAATTAGTACAGTCTGTTGATGATGGTGGTGATATTATTACTATTAATATTATTATTATTAGTTGTTGTATGGTGTTTCTCATTCCTTACATTTTTTAACACCGGCCACATCATGGACTAACAATACAACATGCAATTCACTTCCTCATCCTAAATACAAATCCTATGTCATGGTCAGCTGCAAAGTCTTCCACTTGCTTTGGTAAAGTGTTCCTTACCATTATTGTTTGTGTTTATAAAGTGTAATGCAAGTTTTTTGCCGATCTTGTCAGTTTTGTTCATTTGTTATTAAATCATCTCATGGACCAGCATCCATTGTTGTCCTCTGAGCATGGATGGTGATGATGATGATGATTTATTATCATTTATTGAACCTATGACTGCAGGTTACTTTGGAGGGTTGGTTGTACGCGGGAATTAATGCACCTCAACTGTTATCTAACGTTCCTGCCATATTTCAGATGTTACAGCATGGGCAGGTCATGCAGGTTTCACCATGTACGCATCCGATATTTCAATTCAGGATCCTTCAGCCTGGTCTCGTCCTAGACCCCAAGGGTCTTTACGAAGTTTGTCCACGCTTCAGTGGAACAACTATAACAAAATGGTGTGAGAGTTTTACTGGATGACTGGCTCCTCCATGGAACATGCCTCAGGCTGTCTCCCTACGTGCGGACTTATATTGGAGCCCAAGGGTCCCCAGTGGACTGGGACGAACGCAAAAGGGATGAACAGGGACACCGAATGCTTGTGGTTTAACTGGTCTGCGTCGCCACAGAACCGAAATCCAGCACATTTGGTTTATATGAAGAAGTGAAGCTGAGATCTGATATAATTGCATGGAATTATAGATGTACTCTTTGTGGATTCCTATTGAAAATGTGATCTAATAGATCATCCTGTCATTCAGCCCCTGAGGCAAATCCTTGCTTTCCCATGATCATTCTAGCACCTTTGGAGGAGTCCATCATCTCAATGAGCTAGCACCCCCCCCCTGTGCTGACGTCACAGCCATGCACCCCTCCCCTCCCCCTGTGCTGACGTCACAGCCAAGCACCCCCCCCCTGTGCTGAAGTCACAGCCAAGCACCCCTCCCCCTGTGCTGATGTCACAGCCAAGCACCCCCCCCTCCCCCTGTGCTGATGTCACAGCCAAGCACCCCTCCCCTCCCCCTGTGCTGATGTCACAGCCATGCACCCCTCCCCTCCCCCTGTGCTGACGTCACAGCCATGCACCCCTCCCCTCCCCCTGTGCTGATGTCACAGCCAAGCACCCCCCCCCCCCCTGTGCTGACGTCACAGCCATGCACCCCTCCCCTCCCCCTGTGCTGATGTCACAGCCAAGCACCCCTCCCCTCCCCCTGTGCTGATGTCACAGCCAAGCACCCCTCCCCTCCCCCTGTGCTGATGTCACAGCCAAGCACCCCTCCCCTCCCCCTGTGCTGACGTCAAAGCCAAGCACCCCTCCCCTCCCCCTGTGTTGACTTCACAGCCATGCACCCCTCCCCTCCCCCTGTGTTGATGTCACAGCCATGCACCCCTCCCCTCCCCCTGTGCTGACGTCACAGCCAAGCACCCTCCCCCCCCCTGTGCTGATGTCACAGCCAAGCACCCTCCCCTCCCCCTGTGCTGATGTCACAGCCAAGCACCCCCCCCCTGTGCTGATGTCACAGCCAAGCACCCTCCCTCCCCTCCCCTGTGCTGATGTCACAGCCAAGCACCCCCCCCCCTGTGCTGATGTCACAGCCAAGCACCCCTCCCCTCCCCTCCCCCTGTGCTGATGTCACAGCCATGCACCCCTCCCTCCCCCTGTGCTGACGTCACAGCCAAGCACCCCCCCTGTGCTGATGTCACAGCCAAGCACCCCCCCCCCCCCTGTGCTGATGTCACAGCCAAGCACTCCTCCCCTCCCCTCCCCCTGTGCTGATGTCACAGCCAAGCACCCCTCCACCTTGTGCTGATGTCACAGCCATGCATTCGCAGTTCCAGTTTTTCTAGCTGCTTTATGGCTACATCGATTTGCTCCTGATGACACCGATTTGTTCTTGATGGCTCATACTTTTAAGATTTGTTTACCCGTCAGCAACATTCAGCAACGTTCAAACTTATTTCAAAGCATTTGATCCCTTAGGTAGCTGGATAAGTGTGCGAAGCCAGATGAAATCATTTAGCTAAATTAAACGCTTCCCCACAGTAGGCCCATTTCATGTGAACTGTTTAGTATTAAATTTAAAAGGTAAAGTATGTAATTACTTATGTCATTAATTAAACTGTTTTGCAAACTGACTGTTAGCAGTAATCAATAGTGAAGGATAATAGAATAATAAGAATAAATAAAAATCGGTTCGTCTGTCTTAAAACGTTACAGCTGCTGTTAAAGGGGATGTCCTTCGGAAGAAGAATCTGCTGCTTTTGTTTCACACTTCGGCTCTTTAAATAATCACATCACATAAACAAATAGCGCCTTTACATGTTATTTGTGAGGTTTTCGATTTATATAATTTGTCTTTTCAACAGGTTAAAAGTTTGTATACCATGCATAGTTCCTCTGTCTCTACTGGCTTAATTGGGAACGATGGCTTTTCTGTTCTCACACATAACTTTGGTGTGCCTATGCACCTAGGAACTTTTATTATTAAGAGCAGTCAGTGATGTGAAAACTGTGTAAAACTTTGGATCTTCTTCTTAGTCTCAAGCACTGCAAACGTGTCTCCTTAGTCTTCACGTCCATTTCCCTCACAGAGGCATTGTGTAGTATGGGAGTTGAAGGAGATGCACCACAAGGGCCCTTATAACCTAAATCCATTTATCTCATTGAGAATAGAGGATCTATGACAAAATTCCAGAAAGTATGAAATGCAATGCTGAAGCCACGTCTTTGACCTGATATTTGCAAGCTTTTCAGTGAATCGAGCAGGTCCCCTTCCCATGTGCTTGGTTATACTTGCGTTCTCTATTCAGTTTTTTTAAGTACCAGATATCCATCAGTGTAATTTTTGTGGAAGATCACATTCCACTCCACTGCACACATGCGAGTCAAGTGGGGTAGCAATCACGTGATTGTCGGCCACTCGACTGCATCTAGCTGAGCGTCTCTGACATTTTACTGTTTTGTCCCGAAATGATCCATGACTACACCTTCTGCATCTGACATTGTGTTGCTGCATGGTAGGAGGTTAGGAATACTCTGTGCCAAAATAAGTATGCCCTGCAGAGAACCAGTTGTCAGAGAAGAGTCTGTAATTTGTGTGTTTTGCAATGGGTTCAGACATACAAGAAGCAAACAATCTAAAACAACACGTTTCCCCTTGTTTCCATATGAACATGTTACTGGGTCGTGAACGGGTTGCTCTTCCTGAATTGATCTGAAGGTTGTGTGAAATGCCATTTGATCTTGCAAGGAGAAGAAACCTGTAGTGCATCTTCCTTGCTTTACTGGTGAGTTTTTTTCTGTTCCTTTTCCTTGAATAGCACCATCAGTTACTAATTGTGCTACTAACTGCTTGACAGGTCGTGTTGTATTAGCCGGCTAATTAAAAAGAATGTTATGAATGAACTTTGGTGTCTTATGGAGATGGCCCTATGGAGATGGTGCTATTTATGTATAGCATAAATCTGGGTTTAGTTAGTGTCATGAGTTGGCGTGTCTTCCCTGCCTTCTGGTTAGAATACGGGGCTAGTATCACGACACATTTCCAGAGAGGAAGCTGAGATGCATTGTCTGAGATGTCCTTTACATCAGACCCATAATTATGATTCTCATCTTGTGCTCATTCATCCAAAAAAGAGCAGCGTGAGTTCGTTTCGCAGTCCGTGGAAGTTGTGCACTATTCAGAAATGTTTACGTAATTCGTGCATTGAAACGTTTGCAAGAAATGTTTACATTTACTTTGTCTAACATATTCCATATAGAACTAATTGCCCCTCTTCTTCCCAATGGCTGCCCGAGAAATACCGGGACAAGGAAAGACGAGCCTTTCCCGTTACCCACCCCATACAAGCATCTAGGAGATGGTCTGGCTTGCCAGTGGATGTGCCGATGCCGTGGTCGGATGTGCCATTATCGCAAGAGGACGCGCTGATGCCAACCCCCACCTGAGGCTCATCGACTCTGAAGGGACTGTGACTACTCGGCCTGGAATATATCTGGACTATACATGACCTGTGAATGTGGACATTGCTAGCGGGCCGCCCAATGGAGGATGGGTTCCCTTTTGAGTCTTGGTCCTCCCAAGGTTTCTTCCTAAATTCCTGCCATCTTAGGGAGTTTTTCCTTGCCACTGTCGCCTTTGGCTTGCTCATTAGGGATCTGGACCCACGCAATTTGTAAAGCTGCTTTGTGACAACATGTGTTGTAAAAAGCGCTATATAAATAAAATTGAATTGAATTGAATTGAATATTCACAATAGGTGCTGCGTGCTCTTGCTTTCCCTGATGGGAACATTTTCAAGAACATGAAAATGAACCTTTCCAAACAGGGCCCTAGTTAATTGAGGTAATGTCAATGAAAATGAAACGGACTACATTTTAGTAAAATAAAGACCTGCGTATTTTGCACCCATACTAATACGTTGAAGCCACAGTCAGCAACTTTATAATGCTTCTCGAGCTAGCTAGCGTTTCAATGCACGAATTACGTAAACCTGCTAATAAATTCTCATGTAAACATGTCAGCACAGTTATACATCAATTCAGTGGTTAGCCCCAAGTTGCTGACTCTACCTTAATTTCACTTCTTGTCTTTATTCCGTTCTCGAGCACTGTGAACATGTATCGACACATTCTGTATGTTGTAATTTTTTTAAATTTAAACTTTAAAGCAAGGCACAGTATGAGTATCAGTGCATCTATCCTTCACCCAGACTTTGTGTTATCTTTTCTCCAACTCGCCAGTCATTAGCGCCAGACCACAAAACCGATTGTGGATGGATATTTTTTCGGTCGCCTGGACACGGAAGCGATGCTGAAGAACACTGCTGGATACATTAACACCAGTTCAACACCCACTACCAGTCCATTATCATGTTGGCGTCGCTGCTGTCTTGAGAGTGGTCCACCAACCTAATAATATCTGCTCTGCAGTGGTACTGGGGCAAGTAGTATACTGCACCTTGTAGCCTAAATTGCACCTGTGTGACGGATGTACATGTGAATGTGCTAGTAAGAGGGTTCTGATGAAGTGAGTTATGAACAGATAACGATATTCATTGGCTTTTGGCCATAAGCTTGTTTGAAATCAGCATTACTCAGATGGTGCATCAGTTTGAAAGAGTTAATTTCTTTGATGCTGTTGGTATGATTGGGAGGAAATGTATTTTTACATTCCGCTTTGCCTATGTTCAAACTGTGGCGTATGTTTTAGAGCATTTCAGAACTCTACAGTTTATTAATATATTTTGAAATCTGAGTGGGGCCATATGTATGTGAGGATATGGGAATTTATGATTCACTGTCTGTGACCCTCGATCTGAACACTCTGACATTTTGTTCATTCTTATTATCTGTGTGTCTGCCCCTCAGTTAGAATTTCTCTATTTCTTCTCTCTCTGTTCCATCTTTTCCATTATCCCCACATCCAGTCCACTGTACCTTTCCTGATGAGGAAAACACCAATCATACATATGTCTTATTCTTCTTAGCCAGTTGCCTTAAGACACATCTTATTTCTAGATGTCTTCTTATTAAACTTTAGAACTCTGTTGTGTATTGTGAATCTGTTCTCCCAGTGCTGGATATAGAACACAGAGGGCTGAACACATTTTTACTGCAGTTTGTGAACCCTGATGGCTATGATCTTCGTCTAGAGACGATTCCCAAACCTAACAATGAGCTTACGTGAAAATGGAATATGCTGACGGTGTTGCAAATATTTATAGCTGCATTGCAATAATAATTTATCATATCCTCATAAATCTAACGTGTCCTTGCCCAACAGTATTCTTCAGGATATTGACTCAGTCTGTGGAGAAAGGGCTGCAACATTTGGCTATTCATTTATTGTTATGGTAATTTGCCTTCTTTGCACGTCATAGGACTCGTAATCTCATGGAGCTTAAGAGAAAAATGGAAGGGTTGTGTGAACATGTGAACTGAACTTTCAACCCTTGAAGAACAGCTGCTATTGGCCAAGCTTAAACAAGGATATAAGGTTTCAAATGGCCAATCTGCATAATGGCCTCCTTGGTCTGCTGAGGAAGCGACTGGGACTGAAACCGCTACCAGCACCACTGAACAAATATGGCGGTTTATCTGATAGGACTAGCATGAATGTCGCTAATTGACAATTGAATTAGTGCTCTTGTAAAAACGCTGTCCATTAAATCCAGTGGGATTCCAGGGGGAATTGAGGAGAGGCTGTGGATCTGAGAGACGCAGAAAATCCCGTTAAACGTCCCTCCTGAGAGAAAGATGAAATTGCAGTGCTATGCATGAATGGTGACAGGCAACTACCTGTAGCTATACAGCCAGATTGTACATGAGGCGCTGCGATTCTCTGTTGTGAAACCCGGACACAGTGTATTGAGTGCGAGCCCCCCTCTGCCCTCCCCCCATGCTTGCTCTTGCAATCTCTCTGCCTCTCTCGCTCTCTCTCACAACCCCACACGCAAACATACACGCACACACACACACACACAATATCTGGGGAAGCAGCCGCTCGGCAGTGGGATGGATTCTGACTACTAAAGAGCCTGAGTGAGATGGGAACAGGCGGCGAGCTAACAGCTCACGAAAGAGAGGGAAAGGATTCGGTCGCCAGCGTGTGCGTCTGCAGACGCAGATCTGGAAGGAGAACACTCACTGGTTGGGCAAGACCAGAGTGGCTTTTCTCAGTACCAAGAGGCAACCCTCCCTGCTCATCATGGATCCTGGAGGAATGAAGAGGAGGTATTGACAACAACCCCCCCCCCGGCAGCCAAACACAGGAGAAGGGCAGGAGGTGGGGAGACCTGGGGCGGAGAGAAGAAAACTGAGTTACTGTCATTTTTTCATTTATCTTCCCATTCACAAATACGCCGCATGCGATTGTCAGTGATGTGGAGCCAGTCCTCCTGGAGGGATGAGGTAGGGTCCAGTCAGCTGCTGAGTCTTGGTGACTCGTTCCGCGCCAATATCTCTGTTGCAGTTGCACCTTATTTCCCATGTCCGTCCGTCTTTTCTTGTCTGTTTGCACTTTTCATTGTCCGCTGTAGCGCTGCTCTGAAACTGCTCAGTGCTCCTTTTCTTCGTGTGATTGAAGGATTCTGAGGCTTTCATTGTGTTCGGATCTTCCTGAATTGACAGCTGATTTCAAGACGGAACAAAAGACAAGCCTGTGATTACAGAGATACTTTTTCGAACCCAAAAAAATAAACAAAGGAGAAAAACATTGCTATTAACCAGACTTACAAACCATACTTGACCGCTCTGTGAAGCCTGCACTGTTGTGGAGGACTATTAAATCTACTTTCTGTTACTAGGTGCATTGCAAGTTCTTATTAGGAACAAAAGAGTGATGACAGCCATGAAGACAGACTCAGAAGACAGTATCGAGAGCATCAGGCCTTCGAACTTACAAGCCTTCGCCAACTCCTCCACGCTCCATGGCATGAGCCACATCTTTGCCTATGGACACATGACATTTCGCCGCTGCCTCTGGACGCTGTCGTTTCTGGGGTCGCTGGGTCTGCTGCTGCTGGTCTGCATGGACCGCGTGTCCTACTACTTCGAGTTCCCACACGTCACCAAACTGGACGAGGTGGCTGCCCCAAACCTCACGTTCCCCGCCGTCACGTTCTGCAACCTCAACGAGTTCCGCTTCTCCAAGATGACAAAGAACGATCTTTACCACGTGGGCGAGCTGCTGGCTCTGCTCAACGAGAACTACCAGATCGCAAACCCCCATCTGGCCGAGCCGCAGATCCTCGCTGCTCTGAAGGAAAAGGCCAATTTCGTCAACTTCAAGCCCAAGCAGTTTAACATGGCTGATTTCTACAACCGCACGGGCCATGACATCAGAGACATGCTCCTGCAGTGCACCTTCCGAGGGGAGGATTGCTACCCTTTCAACTTCACCACAGTGAGTGTTGCCATGCAGTTCCCACTGAGTTTTCTTCCTCTTTGTATCCTAATATAGGCCTGTCTGCTTTACCAGCTGTATAAGAGGAGGAAAGGTTTCTTTGGCTGCCTTCTAATAGAAAATTGCGCTGATGACACGAATCTCTTATGCTGTTAAATAGTTGAGTCTTTTTTTCAGTTCCCATGAATGAGCTAACGCTGCTCACACTGCAGTTACTGTGCGGTGTGTAAATAACTGGACAGTGACCCAACTGAAGAATGTATACCGAACCGTGTAGAAATCATAGACTTTTTTCTACATACTACCCTGAATTATGAACCACAAGTCATTGGAAACATTTAAATAGTCTGAAATAAACCTGTGTTTTTTTACTTTGTTGCAAATCCTTCTTGGTTAAAGGTCTGAAGCATGAGGCATGTGACCTATGACCTATGACCTATGGCGTGCATCGGCAGCCGTGTGCCACAGCAACGTTCAGGTCCTGTTTGTTTTCTAACTTGATGGCTGAAACACGCACACAGCAGGACTGGGGTCAGGTAATTGGCTTGTATAACAGAGACTGCTGCACTCCGTCGGCTCTGCTTGAAATCGCTCCTCCATCCAGCCGGTGAGTTGAGACGTTTGATTGGACTCAAGCCATTAAAAGGCTCCTGTGCTTTTTTAGGAATCATTTTGCTGCCACTGTGGTCTTGAGCACAGACGAGCGCGCCATCGCCAAGGCTCGCGGGCGATGTGCTGGATCACGAGCGATTTCACGTCAGGTCACTTTCACATCCTCCAGCGATTCTTCTTCCAGTACATTTGTAAAAAAAAAAAAAAAAAAAGAAAATCTAAGAATCTTCTACCAGTAAATCTACCAGTGTTTGCTTAAGAGCTCTGTTGGCATTATTGTTGTTTGTTGTTTTTGTTGCTGTTTATTTGTTTGTTTTTTGATTGCTTATTTTTTAAAGCAAGCCCTGTGTTCTTGTGTCTTACCATTGGTTTGCGTCTTGTGGCTCCTGTGTAATCCGCTGTTTGATGCTTGAAATAGTCTTCTATGCTTTCTTGTTGGATAGTGTTCTTGACACCTACAGTTTTTCCTTCATAGCTGAAAGTTTTCCCTTGGTTGTCCGCTACAGAGATCTTAATGTATTGCCAAGTTATTTACAATTGCTAATCATCAGTGAGTTCTTTCTGCTGACCACAGGTGGGCAGTAACGAAGTAAATGTAATTCGTTACTGTACTTAATTGTTTGTGTTTTGTTTGTTTTTTTAACTTTACCCAAGTATTTCCATTTTTGTAACTTTTTATTTTAACTCCACTACATTTCATAGTCAAATGTTTTACTTTTCACTCACTACATTATGCGAAATCTGTCGTTCCTTCAGACGCGTGTGTTAATTAAAAAAGTAGCAAAACAAAAGCGCAAAGCACGCACACGAATCACAGTTCGGTTCCAACTTCACTGCAACATAAAAATGGACAAAACTGTACAAAACACAAAACAGACGGCCTTATCTGAGTGAAATTTTTGAAGTAGTCGAAAAGAAAAATGACTTTGTTTTCAAGTTCCTTCTCTGCCTGCCTCAGTCCCATACAATCTCATACAATTTCTTCTAAGGTCATTTACCTTAATCAGGAATCTAACAATAGCTTGTAGCAAACGGCTTCTTTGTGAAAGTTGAAATAAGTCCGACATTAGCACTGCATACATGGTTAGTAAGCTAGCTAGCTAAGCTATTGCTAGTACCCAACCGAAAACCATTTAGACAGATTTTACATGCAGAGCATGGTGCTAAATATTAAAGCCTTATCTTTACTTTCAATACTTAAATACATCTGAAAGCCAGTAATTTATAGTTTTACTCAACTTGACTCAAGTAGACTTGTACTTGTACTGGAGTAATGTTTTACACTGGAGTAATGTTTTACATTGTGTATCTGTACTTTAACTCAAGTACGTGGTTTGTGTTCATCCACCACTGCTGCAAATGATATACCAGAGAGACACATCCAATGTTTTGTCCATGTCTCTTATGTATTCAGATTTTTTTGCCATATAAAAGCCATGTCTTAGTTGGCACTTCAGTGGTGGTCATCATGGCGAGACATCAGCTCCAGATTATACATTTAGAATGAGCTCTGGACCTTTTGTTAAGTTTTTGTTTAGATAACAAATCAATACACAAGCCAAATGTGTAATTATTGTTCACTGAGGTAAATATGTTTTTAAAAAATGGGTTGGGATTCCAATATGATTGACCATTGACATTCTACAATTTACCATGGGTGGGTAATTAAGTAAGTAAATAAACACATGCTTAAATTGTAGGCATATTTATTTCTTTATTAAAAGAATTTCAGTAAACTACAATGGGTATATATATGATCATTAATTTTCCTTTCTCTTACACTGCGCACAGTTCCCAAGGTTTTCGCTCCAATGTTATATTAAAGTCCTTCTACAATAATGACCACAGAATACAGTGTTTAATACTCACTGAAATGAGCAGTAATGACTGCGGTAATACACAGAGGCCACTAAGATTAGACTTTATTCTCGAAAGGCAAACCGTGGTGTGGATGTGCTCATGGTAAAAGCTGATATATGGTTAGACAAAAATGGGGCATTGCTCTACAATTACAGTATGTTAGGACCTCGGGGTTATTATTCAGCATGGAAGACTCCACAAGCATAATTGAATGAGATTATTATGAAAGCACAGCTATTACACTGTGGTGTTATACCCAAGTCAGGTGCATGGTTTTTCAAGAACGCTGGTAAAAAAAAAAATTTCCATTTCACTTCAGTTAGAGTACTGTTCAGTTAGGGTTTGGTGCTGTGTGGACATCTGTAGCTGCCGCGTTAGCATTTTGTGTGAAAAACACGTGGACATATTCAAAATCTGAAAATTGAAAGAATCCACATAATTTGGTGGACAGTTTTAATTCTGGTTGATTCTTCAAGCTTCACTGACTTGAAATATTTAACAAAACACCCACTGACTGGTTTCTGAAAAATTTTAAAAAGTTTTGTTGTATTCATAGTGAGGATCACATCAGGACCTAGCGTGTGCTAATCTAACACTGATGGCTTCAAAATGCTGTAAATGCCTTCTGCTTGGGTTTTCCTTATTTTATCAATTAATACTTGATTAGATCAAGAATTAATGAGACTTTCTAAACATTTTGTTGCTTGCACTAATTAGTGGTTGAATGACTAGAAGTAAATTGTAAATGCTGTACTTTAAGATTCTCAGCAGTGTGTTGTAACCAGGCAGAAAGTAATACTATGAGAACAGTGATTCCTATAATGCTGTAGAGTGGTGCATGGCTATAAGCAAAATGTCACTGAATTTACAAGAGAATTACTGTGGCTTCGTATTATACTGTGTAAAACACTGTGCCGTGTAGTTCAGTAAGGAAGCTGTTTACTTAAGGAGAACGTACTGATTTGTGACCTGTCAGCTTGGAAGGAATTGATGTGTTTTGGCAACAGTTCACAAAAGCTCATTTCATATCAGTGTCTGATCAAATGGCCTCTTGCAAAAGTGGATTTTGCAGATTTGGTAGGTTTTGCTGCCCCTTATCGATTCTGTCCAGCTTCAAATCACAAGCGTTCTGGCAGGGGCCTCTTTGGCTTTTCTTGGGCATCACAGTTGAATCATCCTCGCATTGTGTCGATTTAAAGCCTCCTCCATCACATCAGTAACTGTCCCTATACTTTTTAGTCAGAGATGGGGCTTTCTTCATTTACATGAGTGTTGCCTAGCAACAAGCCTTTGCCTCACCAAAGCAAATCATTCATGGGTAATTGCTTTTGTTGTGCATAATGGCAAACACTTGCTAGGTCATTGCGATGACACAAAAGCAGTCGCTTCTGAAGTGTGTGTGTGTGTATGTGTGTATGCATGTGTTTGTGTGTGCGCGTGCATGTGGACACATTTGCCCCACGATGTTTGACAGGCTTGGGCATGTATGTGTGATGGTATGGTAGTGATGCAGGTGAGTAGTGTGTGTGTGTGTGTGTGTGCATGCACCAAACACTGCGCATTCCCATCAGGCCTTTGACATTTCAGACACTGCACATGTAGGACCCACATGGTTTCTGCAGTGCTTTGAGCTAGAAGTGATGACAGTCAAACACTATGAGACAATTCTCTGCTCTTATATGCCACGTCATCTGATGTCTGAAGTGAATTAATTGTATAAGGTGTGGCTTGTATAGCATCTCTTACATTGCTGACGATTGCTTCAAAGATGTGCATATAATCACGGGCCAATAATTCTCCCCTAGGTCATACAGCAGAAGGCAGTGGTTCCAAAGTTGGGGCTTCGCAAACTTCACAAACAAATCTTTAAGTATCAGACCATACAACACTGTTCTTTCTACCACATTACACAAATGGAGTCGCAAACTCACAAGACTATTGATTGGATATTCAAGAGGGACCTGTGTGAAGCTGAAACTCACACCAGTGCACACACATTACCTCTTGAGCTTTGACCATTACCAATTTCTACGTTTCTTGGTCTATTGATTGCTGATACTTATATAAAACATTTAAAGGAACACTGATGAAAGGTACATTAAAGAAAGCAGTTAAAATCAATATAACAGGCTACACCCAACACTTCACAGAAACAGAACATGGTACATTTAGCAGTGATGGAGTGAGCAGGCGCTACATTTTCCTCCAGCTCTGTGATCAGAGCATGCACGCTTTGTGCACAGCGGACCAAAACGCTAATATGTGAAACTTCTCTGACACACATGGCTTGATGCAAACATGCTTTTATTATGTGTTATAATGCCTTATAAGTCCACTCTGGTCCTGAATAACAATGGTGATGTGTTATGGGAGGCTCTCCACTAATATGCCATCCACTATTTCATGAACACTGCAGTCAGTTTTGGTCAGCCATCTGTTCACTACAGTATCACATGTAGGTTCTGTTTCCTCACTGCATGAAGGTGATTTTATAAGCAGTAGCGCACTGGCAGGGGAGTCTTATGCTCACATGAATTTTATATTACAATCCTTGAATTTCATCTTGCATTCGGTTCATCACTTTGCAGTGTTTTTTTATATAATTTTTTCGGTTTATTCAGTCTGTAGTTAGTGTGCCTCAACACTTCTCATAGCGCAGTGTATGTCAGTGTATACGCATGTCACCATAATATATGGCGCCAAACCTAATATCTGCCATTGGGCCAGTTTGGTGGATTAAAGGTTTCACCTGTGTTATGAGCAGGTACAGAGCTGACAGCCATGTTGTAGTCATTCAGCTGGAACATCGCTGCAAATGCACTTTAATTAGTTTCATCTCTCTCTCTCTCTCTCTCTCTCTCCCTCCTTGAGGATTATGCCAATCTTTATCCCCCTAGTCATCTCGATGGTGATTAAGGTGATTTACTGTAAAGGCATGAAATTTCCCTTTGTTTAAACAGGAAGTCTGGACTTTCAATTGACTTGAAAATAAGATAGACTGAAAGTACAACCTGCCGCTTCCTAAACCCAATGTTTTCATTCATACACCACGCAGAAATTGGCTCAAACAAATCAACAAACCAATGTAGCATCAAACGGAGCTCAGACAATTGCTTTTGAAAGTTCGGGAAACAAGTGAGTGTGAGTTAACTCTGTATTACAAAAGGGACTTGCTTTAGCAGGTATCAGGTACTAGAGCATGTTGATGCTATAAATATCAAATCCAGTGAAACTGGCAAAGCCCCATGTTTGTTTATAAGCAGTTTTGATGTATCAGTGCAGGTCTAATGTTAAAAGCCATTGGAATGAGTCATAAAAGTAGAATCCCAAAGGGAACCAAAGGGGATGCACGTTTACTTCACTGTATTTTACAGTCCTTAATTGCTTTCATTCTCTCTCTCTCAATTCAACATTGTACAGATTATCATACGTCATACTGATGGTGTTTGTGGTGATTTACTGTAAGTGGCTTTTCTTCCTGGCTTCTTTCAAGTGCCCAGGAGAACTCGTTGCTGCTATTAGTACTTCCTAAATGGACTGAATTGTCCAACTGTAAACATTAGTCAAAGTATCACTTTGTGAATTATAAATCAGTATTTACGTCTTTCTCTGCTTGCGCCATGTGACGGGCAGAGAGTGCGAACTAAAAGGAAGCGATCACGCCAAGAAAAAGAGGGGTTTAATGAGTAAAGTGCGCAAACCAAAATCCCGTGCACTGCTCCGAATCAAGGAAACAATAACCAGCAGTCAACTGGTACCAAGACAAGACGTATATAGACAAACAAACGACCATCAGGTGAGGAGGCTAATAAGCCCCGCCCACCTGATGGATGCACACAACGCAACAACAACAGGACAACTGCCGCTGTGCCGGAGGCGACCGGTAGGGGGAGCCTCCCTCACCGTGACACACCACCTATGTTGACACCTGAGCAGAAGTGTAGGATATGACCAGCGGTGGGCTCAACATCAATGGCAAACACTTTATAAAACAATAAAATACACATATATAATGTAATTTACGCTATTTTTTTTTATTGTTATTAAATATCTTTTAATATACCAATACAGAGTTAGCAGAAAAGCTGAAAGTGAGTTAAGGTGAATATAGCATTAGGTATATTTGCATCATTGCCCACAACATTGTCAAGCATGGGGTATAAAAGTAAGAAACCCTAACATTGTTTCCTTTGTTTGTTCTGACAATGAAATGTAATCAGTAAACCATATGTTACATTGCTACATTTAGCACTATTCCGTTTCTAAAATCATTCTGTACTCATAATTATTTCCCAAGGACATCTATGCAAGGTCATTTTTGCACCATCCGTCCCACCAAGCATTTGATATATAAGCCATTTCTGAATGATCCTAAATGCGGAAACAAAATGGTGGAGAGTGGAGGGTCAGTGCTTTTGGAATACTTGGCTAATCACTGTCTTATCAGGCTGCGTCTGGTACCCTTAGCTTCTGAGTGTAACAGGTATGTTATAGACAAGCAGTCACGTAGCCCTGTCTCTGACAGCACCAAATGCGCTGCAGCTCCATTAAAGTTGCACCTAGGTCAGTTTGCCTTAATTACTTTCACCTAAGGGTCCACTGCTTGGTAGAGCTCTGTCAAGAAGGTCAAACCAGTCCATATACATAAAATCAAATGCAGAAATCCACAGAGGCAGAATTCACCTAAATGGCTAAGTGCTTCCGGATTGAACGAAGAGTGATGGGCTCTTTGAAACTCTTCAAAAGTAACAGCAGATTTCATTAGCAAGCTGACTAATGGCTGGTATATGACTGCATCTTTTGTAATGCGTAGCTACTTTTGCTAAAGAACTGTCAACAATGCATTCACGTTTAGAAGCCTTCTCACTGCGCTAGCGGTTGGACCTTGGCTTCAACGTTACGTTGATGATCCAACTAAATGTATGTCTTCAACTGTTATAGGTGAATGCAAGAATTACATGGGACATGGGAGTCCATCACCCCCTGTGACGGAGAGCATTGCTTGGGCAAATAAAACACCCCTTGTGTGTTCTTGCTGCTGTGTCAGAGATCTGGGTCTTTGGTCCAGTGGTACAGGTACAGAGTGCAGGGTTAACGCATGGGTTCAAGAAAGGTGTGCTCACTGCCCTCAGCCATAGCTACAGTGGTACCGTCAGTTCTTAGACTAAAGAATTAAAGCATGACTTCTGCTGTTGTCATTTAAGAGGCTGTGTGCATATCTGGAATCAGTCAACAAGGGCTTCTCGATTTTAACATCGTAAAAGACCATCCTGAAAAACTTATATCCTATTAGAGAGGCATGTCTTAGCAGCAAGGTTATACATTGTAATGTGGAGAAACTGATTCTTCTAGCAGTTCACTCAGTCTGGCTATGGACCTCATAGGTGTTTAATTAACTTTTTCTTTGGTTTTTGTGGAGACAGAGGGACATAAGCCTAGAACAAGCCACTGAATGCATTGTGTTACATATTTCCTACCTAATTAGCCAATATTGATTTTCAGAATGGCTGTGGTCCAATAGCCAATTCAGCAAATAACTCCTGTCAAAGACAACAGGAAAACAGTTTTGTATATATGAAATTGAGGCCGTGCTAATAAATGTCTTCCTATGCCATCTTGTATGCATACAATTTAGTCCATATCCTTATAATCTGACAGTATGAAGGGTTATAAGCTTTGGTGGCCTGAAGCCCCGGCAGCTAATTCATTCCCCAATTATTCTGAACTACTCCGTGGAGCCTTGCTGTGCTGTGGAATTTTCCACTGTCTTTTCTTCTCTGTTCAAACATCCAATTTCTTTTACACATCATGCCCGTTAATAAATGACTTCACATTAACATTAGCACATTAAAGAGTACATTAACTTCTGTGTGGATAACACACCAAGACAGCATGGTGCCTCACCATTAATAAGATCTGGACCACCAGTGAACTTAAGGTGCTTCTGGATAATAATAAGAATGGTTGGAAAAGAAGCTACAACACAACAACATGTGGCCTTCTTGACCGGGAATAAAGATTACCAGAGGTCGAAAGCTGACAGGAGATCAGGCTGAGGGAAGTCCACAGAGCCATCGAGCTGAACATTTTCTTCAACGGGTTCAGTACAGGACTCCCCGTGCCATCTATCCTATCGTCAGTTTCTCCCTTAATAGAGAGAGAGAGAGAGAAATAATGCCTTTATATAATGATGTTTTCAAAATATTTTTTGTCCCCATTTAACAAAACTAGCACCTCTAAATCTAAGCAGTATCCATTTTTTACAGTGTTGGGATTTCCAGCATTGTATTCATTTCTTATCCATCTATTTTGCAGTTATGACATGTTTTAAATATTGTCAGCATTAGTTACTGGCACATATTTAGTAGCTTTTCACTTTTAAATTAGTTGCTTAGTGACCACCCTCTGTTAATTAATATTTATACACTGAGGCCATTGAAGCTTTCAAAAGCCAATGCCACCTGCTTTCATTCCACACAGTGAGAGAAACAGTTTCTGTTTCCATTTTGCTGCAGGGGCATGTTTGTGCTGAATGGTGTTTTAATTGTGTAACGTGTTTGTAAGCGCCGATGAGTTACTGAATATTGTCAAAGCACTTAACGTTGCAAAGGGCTTTAATTCAAAATTTCTATTATGCAGAACGTAGGTGCCATTCGGTGCTTCTTGGCTCTGAACCTGCTCCATCTCCTTGGAGTAAACTGCACATTACTTTCAGCGGAAGCTTCAGTGTTTGTAATAGTCTTCTTGTACAGTCTTTATTTATCAGAAACTGCAGTCCAACTTGTTCATTCTTACATTGTTTTATGTAAGAAGTTGTTTTTTATCTTACTCTTATGTTTAAGCCGAACATCCTATTCACATTATTCTCAAAGCTGGCATCCTTCTGCACATGCTCAGTATGGTCTGGCGGCAGCGGTGCCCACATGGCCTTCTGTTTAAGCTGTATGTGTTGTATATTTTGGTTTTGTGCCATGCAGGCGGTGCATGTCTAGTCTCGTCTGCTCTGTCACCTGTGTGTCGTTGTGACATCACAATGTTGCTTTATTAGTCCTTTGTGTTTGTGTGGGTGGTTGTTGGTCATTAATGTTGCGTTAGTTCCTTTTTGTGTTCGCTGGCGTTCCATGTCGTTTCGTGAAAGTCTTCAGTTGGGGACTAGAGTTCACTTCCTTCCTTTTGCACATTCTCTGCCCGTGAGCGCCAACAGTTCAGCGTGTTCAGGCTTTTATTGTTAGCCATGGGCTTATCTCTTATACTGTCTGTCTTATGCTATGTAGGATCCAGGTACCTCTGCTTAATTCTGTTTTGTAACTTTCTTATGGAAATCCCACTCTCCAGTGTTGCCCAGAGGAAGATGGATTCATCTTTTGAGTCGTTGCTCAGAGCATGACTTTTTCTTTCATATACCATCTCAAGGAAAGTTAATTCCTACTGGTGCCTTTTTCTTGTGCAGTAGTTTAAAATCTGATATCTTTCAAGCTGCTGTGTGACTGTTACGGTGCTATATATGAAATTGTATTACGTTTAATGAGATTTTACCTAGTTTGGCTATAAGAAGTAAACCACAGTATCATCTGAATATGAATGACAATACACTGTCTGCCTTAAATGAAAGCTGTCTTAAATTAATAATTAAGAAAAAGTTGGACTAAAAATAGAGCCTTGAGGAACTCAACAAGGTAATACAGTGAATAATGCAAATTCACCATTAACTAAAAACTACAGCAGCAAACAGGTATAGGACATTCATAGATATGTATACCCATTGTCTCATGTATGCCCCTTGTCTTCAAAAAAGGTTTAAAACTCCACAGAACACGAGATTTCTTCAACAGCCAAACAAGAGCATGCTTTACATTCTGACAAAATACCAGATGTCACTGAATTATTCACAACAGAATGGGATGCAGGCCCAGTAGTACTCATAACATTATTAAAAAAACAACCCTCAATGGATAAAGTATCCAAAGTACAAGGGATAAGCGTATGTGAAACACAATATTACAATGTCGCTGCTGTGAGATAAAACTGACTCAACAACATCAGCCTGTAGTTATGCTGAGTAAGCACAAGTGCAGAAATGCTATAGCTAACACCCCAAACTAATCAAACATATTTTGCAGTCATTATGATAAACTACACGCCCAGAAAATGTGTGACATTGTCTTTTATATCTTTCAATACTGCAAAACAAGAACCTTGGATTGCGTTGCTGAACAGTAATTTATTAGGAAAAAAGTCTACTTGCACATCTTTAACTCATGTAATGTAGTGCAAATAAGATCTTCTATAATCTATATAATTATTTTATAGAATGAGGTATCTGAATATTTTAACTAGATTGTTAATATTAGTAGACTGAGTAAAATATGAGCTTCTACTATCTGAAAATTCCTAAGAGAAACACTGGTAAGATGTGAGGAAATGTAGATATGTAGATAAAAGATATAGGCAAAATAAAAAGAATAATTTGTGTAAAGAAACATAAAATGTTTGTTGCGGTACGGAGGCCCCCTGCCGGCCGCCGCCGTTAGCAGTGGCAGTATTTCATGTAGTTCTGTTGTAACGTTGTGTTTATCTCTCAGGTGGCCGCCCCGCCCATTAGGGAACCCGACACCTGAGGGTCGTTTGTCTGTCTATATATGTCTGGTCTCTGTACCAGCTGACTGCTGGTTATTGCATCCGTCATTTGGGTTTCTCATGGGCTTTACGTTGGTGCACGTTTTTCCCTGAGACTGGCGTGATCACTTCTTTTTTGTTTGCACTCTCTCGCCCATCACAATGTTATAAAGGCCTAAAGATTTGTGCTAAACTCGGTTAAAATTAGTGGTTAAAAGAGCCACTAATATTAAAACATAAAAAAAACGATTATTAAAGTGATCCCATATTTGATGGCTGATTAACCAATGTTTGCTGAACAACACAAGACCTACAAGATCACAGGTAGTACATTTTCTTCAGACTCCCAGAATGACTGCCAGGATTGCAGTTTATTCTAGAAGACAAACTGCAGGTTATTGAGACCATCCCCCTGAGAACTAGAAGACAAAGCCACACATATGAGTCTTTAAAAGAATGATGAAACAAAAACACTCGAGACCATCAGTATGAGGAGAGCAGGGTCTAGTTGGTGTGGTGTAGGAGATGATAATGCTGCCTCTCCCTTGTGGGACTAGTGGTCAAACCCCATCTGGCTAGGAGCTGTATGCTATTCCAACAAGAAACATTATAAGGGCAAGACTCCTTATGCTATGTTCACTCAACTCTGTAACATGCCCGAAGCTATAAGTTGATGTGAATAAGGTAAGCCGAAACTCTCCCTTGATTTTTTTCCAGAACGCGTAAATTGTTTAGGTAGGAATATCCACAAATCCCACAAGGGCCTGAAGAGGATCATCGGTGGCTTAAATTAATTAGACGTGAGGATTCCAAGACTGAAATTGAAGATTAAGCAATAGATACAAGTGTCTACTGATCAAACACATCAGCGGTAAAAACATACTGGGAACATGGGCGGAACAAGCAGGATGCCAGTAATCACTTTCCATCACTGCACTGTGTTTTTATATGGACTTGTAGTCTGGATGTACGTTTCAACATTTTCTAAATCCATTTTCCATTTGCTGTTTCAGCTGGTCTGACAGACGTGCACTTTTTTCTGCTGTTCTGACATATACGCACAATATAGAAAGGACTAGCAAACTAACATCTTAGAAGAACCTGATGTGCTAGGAGCTTTCGACAAAAGCAGCAGATTGCTACTGAAATTTATTTGACTTTTTTTGATGGTATAAAGCAAAAACCTTCAATATAGCTCTGTGTGTTCTCTTAAAGTTGAGTAGCTCGGTCACCTGATTAGGGTCCAGGAAGGACACTGCAACATGGTTTCCCTGGCAACCTTGCATGGCTTATAGCTACGGAAATGCCTTAGACCTATAATGACATGTTCACAGACTGAAACCAAATAGTCTTAATTTGTTCTGTCTTTCTGATATCTGAGCCTCAAGAATCACTAATCTTTGGGTATGGGTGGTAACTCATAGCAAGATATTTAAACAAGGGTCAAGCATTCTCAGGGAGGTCAGCTTCAGTTTGGATTTCCCCGCCTGCAGACGCTATGATAGTCAGTGCGTAGTGCTAAATAGTAGAGGCAGAACATCTTGTCAGTGGGAGACTGAAGTAATCAGCGCCAATGAGAGCATCGGAAAAAAAATTGAGACTCATGAGAGCGTATTCCACATATATAAATACGTCTTGCCAAATCTTGACATTTACAGCTATTTATTGCTTGCTATGCTGAGGTTAAGGCCACACGTTAAACAGCTTATATCGTAGTGTTGCCATGAGAACAGAAAAACAGAGGCAGCAGACGCGCCGATGCTCACGGTAATCCGACACCCCGAGCCCGTGTTTTAGTGCAGGTACCAGCGACTGCAATTGTATAGGAAGAATTCAAAATGGTTTGTTTTTTATCTGTGCATGCATTCTGCATTCCAGAGCTTCATCTCTTCTGCTTGCTGGCTTTCTATCACGGCAAAGAGAAACAGCAGGAAACATAATGTATTCTTTTTTGTTTTTTCATCTTCCTCAAGAGGTGCTCTCTTTGTCGAGGTGTGGGAGAAAACCAAGGCTCTCTGATGATCCCTGCACAAGGCTTTCATCTACATGGAGACAATGAACGGTCATGTGACTACTAGAGGGTGGGAGGCTATTAGCAATTTTAATTTCATTACCGAGTGAATTTAAGTGGATCCTGGTTTGGATAAAATACCAGAGCAGTTGCACTCACTGACGACATAATGATAATAAAATCACTTGACAATTTGAAGTCGTTTCAGCCCTCTTATGTCTTTGAAATTCTCACAGCACATAGAAATCAGTGGCATTTTCTAGACAAGGAATATGTCTTCTAGATAAGAAAGTTATTTTGGAGGGGGAAATCATTTATTTGGGTTTTTGTCTCTCAGACTTTTTAATCCATAACACTATTCCATAATCACAGAAGAAAATGACTCAAAATGATCTCTTGTAAAGGGTTATACAGACTAGAATGGCTCATTTCAAGATTCAGGACTATTCGTCTACCTAGATTACGCTGAAATGAAATTCATTCAAACAGATGATGAACACACTTGAAAAATAGATGCACTTATTATTTTCATGCAGTGGCCTATCAAGGAGATGGAGGATTATTCCGATCCAAGTTAGACTGCTTTAATTGGGTGCTTGAATGCAAACTCCGCACTGTGGAAATTACACGTTTTCATCAGTTTTGACACAAGATAGCCAGACTTGGGTTGCTGAATCAAACACTTCTGTTAATGGCCTTGCTAGCTGGTCTGAATATCTAAAAGCACAAATATACTTGGTGTTGGTGCTCATGTGAAGTCCTTTGATTATAAATATGCAGCATTTTAGTTGCACAGCTCAGTAGTGTTTTTGTTGCTATGTGTTTTCTTAACATAACAATTGTGACCGATGCAGGTGTTAAATATGTTATTTTACGAGAAGTCTCGCTCCACACTGATGCATGCTGATGATGAGTTAGATCAGAAGAAGTGATGCACTTCCTCCGTCGGCTACTGAAGAGATACCCTGAGCAAGGCGATGCCTTTCGTATTGCTGACGCGGCTGTTTGCGGCCCAAAGGGTAATCGTTTCTAGTCTGCATGCAAATTAAGTACAGGCTTCACGCTTCATCTTCTGATGTGGTGAAAAACATTAACCATCACATGAAGTATGTCGTAGCATTCATGCCAGGAGCTCGTATTTGCAGCATTAATGCTTATTAAATAATAACGAATAACAACACGGACCATGACGGCAAAACAAAATCTAGTTAATGTGACGACCTGGTTGGTTAGGATGTTGACTGCCAGTTCATGTCATATGCTTATACATTTGTCTGTCATTTTTGGGATATATAGGTCACAAATGTGCCACGTTTAGACTGATTTGAGTGAAATTGCCAAGAGGAACTTACCATTTATTAATAAGTTTCAAGATCAAAAATAAAAAATATATATATAAAAAAAAGATAACGAAGAAGAATCAGCCTGAGGTTTAAACTTTATCAAGGTTCCTGATTGCATTATTAGTTCTTCAATTGATGGTTTATTTGTTCAGATAAGTTAAAAGATAGTTTGATGCTCCAGCTTCTTTTCACGGTTCAGTCATCTCTAAACCATTTCCTCAGATAACCTTTAAAACATTCCCTCCTTTTGTCTGAGTATTGACTTAAAGACTGATGTTTTTGGCCATTGTTATATCACCGAAAGAAGGATCAACAGTAGTGAGGACGTTCTTACAATTGTGGCTTCTTGTATTATAACGTACTGAAGTGTGAAAGAATGGCATGAAATCTCCTTATACAAGCATGCCAATATTATTGATTAAATTCATTAAGTTTGATCATTAGGTTAATTTGTGAATTGATGAGTTTGCTTTGTTTTCCATCCATCCATCCATCTTCATCCGCTTATCCAGGTGTTTTGTTTCGTGAAAATGAATTCCAACATGCAAGAGAACAGCAGGTCATGTGACCGTGCTCTTTAAACATGTTAACAGAACAGTAATGTTTCGAACTCTTAGCACTACCCAATCACCCCCTGGCCATTTGCATGTGTTTATCACTGCCCAGAGCTGGGATAGGGAGCACTGTTTGGGCACTGCAAATGTTAGCATCCGTTTAAATATCACACATCATTTGTATTCTGCGTTTGTGAGCTCTCTGAGGAAGGCGAGTCACAGAGGGGGGACTGCCACTGTGATATCCACCGATCGACAAACAAATGAGGCGACCGCGAGGCTTCCCGAACATCATGCGTTACGTGTCCGGGGCTGAGGGCTGTGCTTCGATTAGACATAGTTGTGAATAAAAGGTATGGCTGAGGTAATCACACATCCGTCAGTCCTGCAGAGGTGCAGAGTTGTGGTCTACCAGGCAGCGTTAGAGTGTACAGGGACTTTGTGAATTTAAAAGTTCAGCAGTACACTACCACTATAGCTTCAAACCATGTATGTAAATTCATATTTAAATACCTGTTTGTCAGCTCCAGGAATAGTGCTACATAGTAAAATGTGTAACAGTAAAAGGACACGAAAGAATGTAATTTTATTCATTCTACTCATTTCCCATCTGTTTGATGGCAGGATGCGTCAGTATCAGCTCACTTCTCAACCCTCTCGTGCTCGCCCTTCCCATCAGTCAGCAGTCAGTATCTTTATTCAGCAGTGAACAATCCAAACAATAGAAACTGGAGAGCAAAACGAGTCTGGAGGTGCCTCGTCAACTCTTTGCAGGTTTTTTCGTGATGGCGCCTGCTGGTTTGTGGAAATAAGGCTGTCATGCTGTCCTTCTTCTAGCATCGATCCTCTGTGCCAAGCGCAGTGCTCTGTGCTCCGTCGCTGTGCTATACTATAAACAGTGTTTGTTTCAGCATACAACTGGGAGATTAATTTTTGTGAGAGATTCTCTTATTTATTTATTTTTTGACAAAACCATACTTTCTAGTATATAGATTTTATACTGGGTAACCCGATGCATTCCTATACTTAAAGGCTTTAAGTCCACGTTAGAAAATGACCAATGTTTCCTTAGTCAGAAGCAATGCTGAAGAAAAATTGCACAGATTTAGAAAGAAAGAAGAAGAAATATAAGTGCATTATAAAGAAAATCATATACATTTAGCTTCCGTTGTTGCCATATGTGGGTCAAAATGCTGCATATCGTTTTCATTTGATGAGTCATTTTGTGTTGTGCTGTGATTTTTTAAAATATATTTCAGTAAATACAAGCATGAGCATATTCCCCGAGAAGGCCCTCGGTCTATTCATGACAGCTGGAGACTCCCGGCATGGCAAAGTGATTTTTCCATGCATTCACGCCTCATTCCAGTCTGAGGCGGTGATTTGCTGCCCCGCACACAAACGCCTGTCACACTGGCAGACTGAGAGAGGCACAGAACTGTGTGCTATCATCACTGTGTGGACTTGAGCGTTTGAAACGGTGGTAATTACCCCCCCTACCCCCCTACCCCCCGCCCCGCCCTCCCCGTCAGGCTAAAAATAGTGTCAATGGACAATACAGAAAACGGAGTCAGAATCTACTACCTCCACTAACCACATCTGGTTAAGGAAGACCGATAGGTTGCTGTCGGAGCAAACCATTCTGAGCCAAGGCAGACCGTGGTTGGAAATCCGCTTCATCTAGATCCGGGCTCAATTGAGTGGGTCTTGATACATGACTGAGCACGTAGCATGCACACAAGAGTCAGTGGCCTGTGAAGTCGATTTATCTTCAGTGCCTGAACCTTGTATAGGATGCACAGAAGACAACATTGTTTCAATCAGCTTGGCTTACTGCGCTCAACAGCTATTCCTCTGTTTCTCCCACTTAGGTACACTGGATGTGGAGATGCGCTGTTTGGTTGTCAAATAGTCTTGTTTAATCGTCTTTGTTTAATATTCCCCTCTATCAAAATAAGAATATTAAACTCATTCCAATCTAACGATAAAGCCAACAATTTGTGAAACAATGTTGTGACGAAATTGCTGTTGTGTGACTGATATAATTATATGCAAAATAAATGAATGAACAAATAAATGAAAACTAATACCTCATTTCATCATGGCAACATAATGTTACATATACATATGGATTATACAGATCCTTAGAATTCAGTGTTGGAGCTTTTGAAATTCACTTTTCTCTTAGCAAATGGATGACAGATGCAATGGCATCTTGTTTTTAGTTCGCCGTTTGCTTCATTACTTTGACCTGTGTCTTTTCATCTTTTACTGTAAGACTGCAGTATTGATGATAGATTTGCAGTTAGCTTTAGTTCTCATGCAATTTGGTTCTTGGGACAGATTCTAAAACCTGTTCTAAGTCCAGCGTGATGATCCTTTTCCTGACAGGCCTTTACATAAGTCAACCCAGACTTATAGAATTCATTTTCACTCACAACTTTCCTGCCTTTACTAGGTGATGACTACTGATGTTTTATTCACACATATGAAATGCGTGACAGCATATTACTTCACTGCTATTTGCTCTATAAGATAGATAGGTTCAACTTTGCCTTTGCTCAGTATAAGCACATGGCAATGAAAAGCAGTTACAGTTTTTTAAAATACAGGTTCAACTTTATCATTGCTCAGTGTCTCATTATAGACACACATTACAGTACAGCTTTAACAAGCATTTCTTTAATTTTTAAATGTATTAAGATAGCCAGCGTTATGTGAAGGTTGTTAGTATTAAAAAAATATGTTCACATAAAGACAGAATGAGAAGCCTCGTGAAATAAACTAGCACTTTCCATCTTTCTCTGCATCTAGGTCGCTAGCTACATTGTGCTTACACAGAAAATGTGAAATTGTACTCAGGGAACATGAAACACAGAAAATGCACTCAGCCTGTACTTGTCTGAAAGGACTTGTATTTTGTCACTGAAAGAAACCAAGTAAAGGTGCTCAAACTGAAAATCATTTGCTTCCGCTGTATCGAATTCTGCTTGTCAGAAGTGCAAAGAGCACTATAGAATTTGCTGGCCACATAACCAATGTATATGTGGAGATTATATGGGGCTGCACACTTTTGTACCTTTACCTGATTGCAAATTACATTAGGCCACATTGAAATCTACCTTACAGATAAACGCTAAATTTGTTTCAAGGTCCTGTTATGTGGGGACCTTATGCTTCTGTGGGGACCCTGACTTTCTAGGAAACAGACCCCTAGGACCCAATGTCTCTAAGTATCTTTATTCAGGGGTATATTAGGGGGATACAAGTCACAGGTGCAGACTGTGAAAGGTGGGGATATGCAAAGCACAGCATGTGGCAGGGACTAAACCAAAATAACAACCACAAGGTACTTACACATGGGAATAGCAATACTAAGGGGGGGAGATCCCACAGTCGACTGCATCAACATCAACAGAAATGTAGATTTCATATATACATTGCTTTAAAAATGCTTCTAAACCGTGTGAGAAATGATACCATACATACCATAAATTATATAGCATCATCCTACAACACGGCACTGATGTGTTCGGTTGCCAGGTCTTTCTTCAGGTGCAGCCACAAAGCCAAGGTAGGTTCTTGTATTTGAAGTGCTACATGAAAACCCCCATGTAATTCAGTTACTTTGCGTAGATTTTTAGTGTTCCAGTTCATGGGTAGACATTACTGGGCAGAAGTCTTGGGCACCCCAACATTAATGTAATTAAAGTCCCTTTTGTGCATGCACATATGCTATTAGCGCATGTTGTTAAGTATGCAGGTACAGTTCTGAAAATAGATTAAAAAACCCTGTGATTAAAAAAAAACAGAGCTCCACTCTCAAAAGGATGGAGCCCCACCTTCAAACAGAACAGAGCTCCACTCTCAAAAGGATGGAGCCCCACCTTCAAACAGAACAGAGCTCCACTCTCAAAAGGATGGAGCCCCACCTTCAAACAGAACAGAGCTCCACTCTCAAAAGGATGGAGCTCCACCTTCAAACAGAACAGAGCTCCACTCTCAAAAGGATGGAGCCCCACCTTCAAACAGAACAGAGCTCCACTCTCAAAAGGATGGAGCCCCACCTTCAAACAGAACAGAGCTCCACTCTCAAAAGGATGGAGCTCCACCTTCAAACAGAACAGAGCTCCACTCTCAAAAGGATGGAGCCCCACCTTCAAACAGAACAGAGCTCCACTCTCAAAAGGATGGAGCTCCACCTTCAAACAGTACTGCAGCTTTGTGGAATCACTTGGAGACGAAAAACAACCAAAAGTAGGCAGAAGAAAGAAAACATTTAGTGTGAATGTTTTTACACTGCCCTAATAAATAACTTTATAAATCATTTTCTTAGGGTGCTATGTTGGGATTGTCTTACTAGTGTCTACGATCTTTGTCTTAGAAGATAGGTAATATATTCACAATATAATCATTTACACAAATGTATTTTTGTGTAAAAAAAAGTTTTACATATGTCAGTGCAGAAAGCTCTCAAATATTATTTTATGGTTATTGTGTATACTGTATTTTCAGCATTTAGCAGAAATCTCAGAATTTAGCTCTTATACAGAGCAACTTACAGAAATGCTTTGTCATGTACTCATAGAATGTATCCTAGCCAGTACAGTAGGTTAGAGTTCAAGATACTGTTGAACTAGAATAGTACTGAAATACAGAAATCAATTCTGAAACCCTGAAGTGCAAAATGGACTCTATATCAGACAACAATACAGACAAATCTAGAGCTAGAGTGCTAGTCATTCAGTTACTCAACAGTGTATTTTTGTTACACTCTGTTATACAGCAGTAAATCTAAGATGGCGTCTTCACACAAGCAACTTAAACAGAACGCCTGGGATATGCTGGTATTGTTCCTGTAGCTAAGATGGTGGGACAAGGTGTGAGCAACACCAAGGGCTCACTGGTTTCTCAAACTGATCTCATTGTATTATCATTGCTTTCCTTTAAAAGAGATCCTGGAAATATTGACATTTACAGCATTTGTCAAATGCTCTTTTCCAAAAGGCAGGAGAATGTTTTTCAGTAAGTGTGCTCTTGGAAATTGAATCCATAGCACTGATGGTGCCTGCACCTTAATTGTTCTACCTGTGTAATCCCCAACTCCCTCTAAAGACCCAATGAGCAAGCCAGAGGAAACAGTGGTGAGGAAAAGCTTCCTGAGACAGAAATGAAGAAGAATCCTTAAGAAGCACCAGGCTAACAGGGTAATCCATCTTCTTCTGAACCAGGATCTCTTCAGAGAGGGCAGAGGACAGATGACTGAAATTATCATTTTAATTGTGACTTGAATGCATTGTAATTTTGTCTCTTTTTCATCTCTTTATAGCTCCTAAGAGGCTTTAAGAGATAAAGTCTTAAATGACCTCTAGTCGATGCTAAAATGTGAAGCCCCTGCCTCGTGAGATGGGAAAGATATTGGACTATTCAGCAATTCTTTCCTATAGGAAAAATGGTCATTTTGTGACCATTAGGAAAAATGGGCTTTTGTGGCTCAAAAAATCCCTTGCAGTGAGAGTTAAATGGTCTCTGTGCCTCTTTGCAGTTTGTAGCTCGTATATTCTGATTGTAAGGATTGTTCCTTTAGACACAGTAAAACTTTTTTCATGACGGATAGAGTTGCAATTCTGACACCAGCTATTTGACCTTTTCTGAAACTGTTAGTCACGTCATGTGTCTGATGTGACAAAGCTGATTGCCGAACCGCCTTTGTGGGTTACACATACTGAGAGCTGGTCTTTACCCAACATGAGTCACCTCAGCATTTCAGCTGCAGTTTTCTGCTCCTTTTCATGTCTTTTCATTATTTCAGTATTAATGCTGACTGAAACAAACAGCAACTCAAATGTACTCAAATCTCTTCCTATATGTTTCATTAAATGGCTAGTGTGATGTCTGGAGATGGTAAAATATGTAAAAGATTCACATGTAAAAAAAGAAGTAGAAGGATCTCCGAGGCGGCCATGTGGTGAACTGGCGACCTGCCCGTGGTGTACCCTGCCTGTGGTGTACCCTGCCTTCTCCCAACGATGCTGTGATTGGCTCTGGCCTCCCCGTGACCCCGACTAGCGGGATTAAGTGGTAAGGATAATGGATGTATGTATGTATGGATCGCTGAGGCATAGTACTTGTGCACTGCATCACATGAATGGTATTACTGTGTTTCCTTAATACATGTTCTAACGCAACATAGTAACTTCTAAAGCACTAATTTAGTATCCAATTTTTGTATTACACAAGCATACTAAAGCACTTGTAAAATTTACTCTAGAAGGCCATAGGATAAATCCGAATGCGTATAATGTTGACCACTTCAAATCTTTAATTTACTGCTGTAATCCTAAATACACACTGGTTGACTTTTTTTTCATTCCATAAAATTTCATTCCACATCTTTTTTTGGGATTGTAGAATATGTCAAGCTTAAAAGAGCTGCCTGATTGTTGTTCTCAGGGGGAGTCCGAGATAAGGACCTATTTTATTCCGATGACTCATTCAAGTAGCAGGACCAACATTTGCCTAAAAAAAAAAAAAAACCTGCATAACTTTTATTTTCGGTGCATTTGTAATGTACCATCTAGCACAGTGACATATGCACAGTGAAATGTTACATTTAACTGCCTTTTCAGGAAATTCTGCAGTAAACAACAGTAATGACCAGTACTACGTGATTACGGCTTCCCGATATAAGTAAGTGCTGCAAACGCCTACTCAGTTATGCGAATACTCCTGCTTGGTGTGAGCGTAAGGTTAGACATTGAAACCACAAGAGTCATTTCAGTAATATTATTAGCATTATCAAGTTTGGTCTGCTTACTGATGAGATGCAGTCGCCATCTCATATCAGACGTTATGCTGATGGCCCCTCTTTTCACTGTCAGATCCACTCACGTTGCTCCATTTGTCATCTGTTTGTCAGGGTTTCCAATGAAAGGGGCCTCGGAAGGGTCATGATATGGACCAGCATGTTTTGGGGATGGCAGGGCAGGATCCTGCTACTTCATTTATTAATAATAATGGGAGTGCAGAGGAGAGCACAGTGAGTGCTCCCAGAATGCCTTGCGGTCCCTCCTGTTTCGTTTTTTCTTTTTTTTTTAGTTTGAAATCCAGTGTCCAAAGTTTGCCATTTTTAAACAGTTGATTCATATGTATT
Organism: Brachyhypopomus occidentalis; assembly: GCA_020368025.1. NCBI lineage: Eukaryota > Metazoa > Chordata > Actinopteri > Gymnotiformes > Hypopomidae > Brachyhypopomus > Brachyhypopomus occidentalis. Next base: position 2,480,628 of record JAGXOD010000159.1, read on the forward strand.
TATGTTAATAAACAAATGCAGATCTTTACTGGAACTGCAAATGGTCTGCCCTGGTGCTTCTGCTCCTCCAACGCTGCATTGGAGTATTGGTGTCAGAAGCAGGGTGTCACTGCAGAGCTTGAGGTGATCGAGTGATGCATTTATGAACTCGAATGTGGGTGGTGAAGAATACAGAACCCAGCAGAAGGCAGTACCGAGCGTTACGCCTGCCCCCTCCCAGATGGGTCCAGCCTGCCAAAAGTTACGCCGACTAGGGAAGTACAGCTGTCGCCTTGTGGGAGGGAGATGACCTACATCTGCCTGGTACTCTCCAAAGGTGAGGGAGTCATAGGTCCTAGCACCGCTGACCACAGGTGCACAGCTTGAGAGAGCAGAACTCATCCACAGCGCAAAGGCGCAACGGTGAGAAGCACGTTGCCACACAGCAGAGGACCTTGATGAGGTGACTCACCGAACAACTGGTGCACTTGAGGTGTAGAAAAAGGGGACATCACACTAGCCAGTGCCATGACGCCTCAACTGGCCAGGAAAAGGGAGTAGGATTGCCCCTTTGAGGGGGTGGGCAGCCTCCATTAAAGACCACTCATAGAATCAACGTTACGGCCAGAAGGACTGGCTTCTGATGCTGTGAACCTTGGGTTCCAGATGGAAAAAACAGCTTGGAAAGCATCGACCACCTTCAGCTCGAGTCCATCGCTAGTGGAGAAGACGATACGAGAGGGAGGAAGTGTCTCCTGAAATTACAGGGAGGGCGTCTGAGCTGAGTGCATGAGTTCTGTTAATGCAGGATTCATAATAATAATAATAATAATAAGTTAAATTTATATAGCGCCTTTCTCATACGCTTTACATCAAGAGAAAGGGGGAGGAGGGGAGGAGAATCAAATAAATTAAATAAAAAGAAAAAAAAGGAAATTAAATAAATCAGTGATCAGCAGAGAGAAAGTACTGGTTGAGCTTTTGAATCGAAGAGATTGTGGTAGTGAGTTCCACAGTTTGGGGGCCATGACGCTGAAAGCTCTCCCCCCAACAGTGACCAGTCTAAATTTTCATGCATAATTGGGTTTGATTTCCTAGTGGTTTCCCAGTGCTGTGTTTAACCTCAATCTCAGGGGAAATTCTGAGATTAAAGAAGATTAAAGTCAATCTGTCCACGACAGCTAGCGGCAGGATCGGGGCTCCCTGGCAGTGTGGCCTTTGTTTTCCATGTGGACCATTTCTAGCTCGGGAGAAGCTGATCATGAAGCTTCTGGGTTTGGGTCCTGCTGAGTCTGAGGCCCCATGGTTTATCGTGAGGGAAGCCATCAGTGCTAGAGTGGATGAACAAGGGCCGTGGGTGGTGCCCAACGAGGTGCCCTCTCATCAGTCTAAATCACGGAGGAAGTGGAGAGTAAGGAGGGCACCACCCATTTATTACAGTGAGAAATAAAGAGGTTTGGGAGTCACTTGGGGCTCTGTGTAAAATGAGGCAGCGGAGTGGGTCAATCCGAACGAGTAGCAACGGCAGCTGTAGGTGCTTCTCCAGCTACCCTTAGTTGGGAACGTTAAAAGCAGCTGCAGCTGTGGGACTCAAAATGACGATCCTGGCGAACAAAAATGACGATTGCTGCCATTTCGGTGTGGACTACCAGTGGCTCAGCACAGTTACTAAGCATGACTTGTACTCAATCCAGAGTGATGGTCTGGTGGAGAGTATCAAACTATCAGACTGGGACTGGGATCTGTATTCCTGGCAATGCCACTCCACCATGCACCTGGATTTACTCCAGCTCTGATATTTGTCCATTCAGATCAGGATACCAGATGAGCTAATTTTCAGCTGTCCTCAGGATCTGAGAAGAACAACGCACCCAGTGGGAGGTGCACCGTGGAGCTCTGACACCATCTTCAAACTGTACCGCAGCCCACCAGGGACCACCAGGGCAATGCCAGCAGTCACCAGTTCTTTCTGACCATGCAGGTCCAGTTGGGTGAAGGACATTTATGGTCCAAAGGGACTGACTTGCCCTGTGGCAGGGAGATCTCTATGGGCCAAGTGGAGCCTACAGTGAACCAGAACCCTGAGGCACTGGAGATGCCCGCCCGCATGCCTAAGGGATTCTGTTAGATCGGCAGGGTCACCAGGATGCCTGACCCTTTTGAAGGGGAGCCGTGTGGTGTCCACCACCTGACTATAGGAGGGTGGCCAACGAGAGAGCAGAGGGTACCATGGCGAGGACTCCCAGAATGCTGTGCACCCTTTGGTGAAACCAATGACGGGCAAGGATATGACATGATACAAGTGTGGAAGCAGAAGTGAAAAGAAGACAAACACAAGACCATATGGGACTTAGTACTGTGGCAACATAATACCAAAGGGGAAGACGGTTGTTGTTGTGGTTTTGTTTGCTCATATTATGTTTAATCTAGTGACCTAACCTAATGGTCTTGGAAAAGCAGGCTTGGATCATATGTGCAGAACCTTTAGATTTATGTTCAATGAAATACAGTTTGTGTGCCGAGTTTTTTTTCTACTTGTCATTTAGAATTTAATATATTGATTTGGGCTATCTGGCATAATATAGAACATTGAACCCTGAGAAACATTAATGTGTTATGATTTTTAGGATTTTGTAGACGATACCACTCCATAATGTTAGCATGCGCTTCAAGCAGTGCTGCAATCCATCTGTTCAGTTCTCTCTCTCTTACCTTTGGCTTGAATCTGAAAGTTTTTTAATCTGTTTTTCTCCCTTACCATGTGGGGCTAAATATCACTTATCATTTATCTGGAGGAAAGACCTGGTGGTTTTGACATTAAACTGTCTTCATCAGTCAACATTTGCTGTTCTGATTGTTCCACCTGAGGCAAGGCTAGAACTTTCTGGTATGGTAAATATCAGGCTTGTCATACCAAAATAAAATGGTACGTCAAACTGATGAAAGCTGAGAAAATGTCATTAATCTCCTGCTAGTGCTGTAAATAAATGCTTAATTATCATTTCTGCTGGCCAGTTGGGGCAGCATCCAACTTCTTTGTGTTATTGAGTTTTTATAAGAACATGAATCCATATTACTGTTAATCTTCCTCTGAGACATTTCACTAAAAGTCTGACTTGTGAAATGCAGTTGCTTCATTGAAACGGGTTTTAAATTCAAATCACTTTTGTTGGGCTTTTGTGCTGAAAAAAAAAATGACATGAATCATGAACATTTATGAAAGTATTAAGATTAGATGCAGATTTATGCCCCTTGCTAAAACCCTTTTAAAATCGAATGTTGGAACCTTGGGTGACTAGCGTGCTTAACGCACCAGCTGTTTGTGGCGCGCTGCTAACTTTCTGAGTGATTTTTTTCTTTCTCTGCTGAAACACTTGAGGGAATTGAAATTTGTTGTGGTGGCCCTTGAAACTTCCAGGTCATGTTGAATGAGCACGTGGGATGTTTGCTTAGCTGACCTGACCCAAGGTAGACAGAGAGCTGGTAGAATATGCTCACTCCCACCCGTCTTTCCATTTAACAATCTCTCTCTCTCTCTCTCCTCCCTCACTCCCTCCCTCCTGGCCTTTTAGACATCTGCTGCACAACCTACACTTCTCCTGCTCGACACCCCTGCAGCTGTATTCCATTCCTCTTTCTTGCAGATATTTCTGTGAGACTTTTTGCACAGTGTTCGGTCACGCAGGCACCCGTAAGGGCCGTCACTGTCATTCATTATTACTACGTGGGCTTTCCCCCCCCGTGTTCTTCAGAAAAGTTCTGACTTTTCTGAGGAGTGTTTGGTGCTGTGTATGTCCTACCACACCATCACTTTTTGTCACATTTGTACAGTTAGGCTAAAATCGCACTTGTATGTGAAGCAGCAAAAAATCCACAAAGGTAAAGTGTGACCTTTTTCTGTGCATTAGTTTCCCTCAGAATCCTTTTTTTTTGGGGGGGGGGGGGGGGGTGTTTAGAGTCACATTTCAAAAGCACAAGTTAATGAGGTTCTCTGTGCAATGGTGGTATATTTGTATGCAAGACCTTTGAAGTGGTCCTGGTGATTTGTTTTTACTCTCTATGATTTCACATGGTAGTCTGTAGCCCTCTTGCTGCGTTTTTAAATAAGATCTTACTCTATATAAATCAGCAGGTCGCTCTACCCTCAGCCCAACCCATTGTTCCACAGCAAAGGGCAAAGGGCGTTGTTTATTCCTAACATTGCAGCACAGACAATATGCCTGGCAGTGTATGGCCGCATTAAAAGGCTTTTGAAAGGGTCCGTGACAGTAGACCAGAGTTAGGAGAGCTTTTCCCCAGCAGTGACCACCAGACGGCACTATTGACTGGCTGGTGCGGGTCATGGCCACGCCCCCCTTACTAGGACAGGCATTGTGTTAGCAAGCTCACTCTAATACCAGCTTCCACTGTGCTGCGCTGTGGTTCGCGTGGATTGATCTCGACTGCACGTTTCCCTACGCCGATGCCAAAGCATGTTGCTACAGTGGAAGGTCAGCGTGCAACGTCAGTTCACACAGAGTAGAGCCTGCTGCTTTGGTACCCAAGCTGACCTCAGCAGAGTTCCTTAGACGACCTTACCAGCAATCATAGACTAGTGCTGACATTTCTTGTATATCAAAAATCTGGAGCATGTGATGAGAAACTGAGTACTAAGCTCTTGGAGGGATCAGTAATCCGAACACGTGTGAATGCAGTGGCTGCCTCCGTCTGTAGAGAGTGAGGGGAAAACTCATGGTTGGACTCGGATGTGCAGAAATGCTGATGGTGTGGAAGTAGCTTATTAAAGCACCGCTCTGGCTGTTGAGTTATCAGATAGTCTGTTGTGCTTCACTGATCAGATTGTAGCCACACAGAGGAAACGAGGTTTTCACCACACTCGGTCACAAACAGTGTGCTCAGCTCCGCTGGGTCACTTCCGTCCTCGGGATCCTTGTCACACAGTGAGTTTCATGCATTTTGCAGCGCTAACCGTATAATAACATGAGACGCACAAGATAAAGTTAAAGTCACTTCAACAGCATGAAATCAGGTCTATCGTGCGTTTTGCTGAGTAAGTGGGGGATTCAGTGTGCAGTGTGTCCTAAGGGAACTCTCAGCACATACACGTGGGCGTGTTTTTTTCTGCTCTGGAGTTCACTCTGTATAGCAGAACCTGAAGTGTAGACTTACATTTGAATGTTGCGGTACAGCATTTTGGTTTGGATGTTTCATCTTAAAAGACTGTATTAAATGGATTAAATGGACAAATCTCTTTCACACTCTCTTCCTCTAAAGGCTTTCTAATGAAATGCACTGTGATGCCCTCTGTCACCTTCAAGTGCTGAAGTCCTAAGACGCCCTCACTTGTTTGGTGGAAATCACTGCTTTAGTAGTCTGGGCAGCAGTCTGTAGTACCAGTTTGTTGACATGCACTTTAGTGTCTATTTGCAGCCGAATCGTTACATTCTTTGTCCAAGGCCGGTAGGTGTCGAGACGTCTAGCCTGGAGTCTTAATGAAATAATTTTTTGTTAAAAAATTGAGGGGTGATATTATTGTTTCCTTTCCTTGTTTTTTCAGCAGGTAAAAATCATTTTCTTAAAGGATTTGCAAGACTGATCTCCCTCTCCAATTGCGCCCTTTGTGTCATGACACTAATCTGCTGTTTCTGTTATAAGAGATGATGTGAACATCACGTCATGGGGATAAAAAGCTCTAGTTTTACTAAAGAATGCAAAGTAGTGGAGATGGAGATGAATTCCAGAGTAGTTAAGTTGTCGAACTGCCTACATCTAACAGCCTACACCAGCAGTCTGTCTCTCCAGACTGGAAATGCTTTTGCCAGATATTGTAGCACAAAATCTAACTCACTGTCAGTATTTCAAAAGTGAAAATGTTCTCCTGCTCACTCCTCTTCACTACATTTAAAATGTGAAGGACTTTTATGTTTATACATGAATCTTCATCAGATTTATTTATATCCCTCATTGATTTTCATTTTCATCTATGCCTCTCTTGATGTTCATTCAATCCGCTGAGGGACCAGGTCTAGTCCCCTAAGAAACTCTACCTCTGGCCCTTCCCATACACTCCTAGAAAGGAAAACACGCCATCAGTGAGAGAACGGGTGTCTCTAGTTTCCAACAATTCTGTTCTGTAGGACACGTCACAACAGTAAGAAGCCTTTTTCATGTGAGCCGTCCCCTTGTGGGTAGCACTGCATTAAGGTCTCTGCAGACTTTGAGTTTCTGTTTGGTCGCTGACATGCTGGGCACCGCGGAAGAAGAGGAACAGCCTCGGCCGTCGGACATCACGGTGTTCGGAGCCAACTGCACCCTTCACGGACTGAGTCACATATTCCTGCCCGGAGGGATTACCATCCGCCGCGCCCTCTGGGCATCCGCCTTCACCACTTCGCTCTCCACCTTCCTCTACCAGGTAGCCGGGGCTGTGATGCAGTACTACACCTACCCCTATGTCACCATACTGGACGAGATGGACAGTCCGACCATGTTCTTCCCCGCCATCACACACTGCAATTACAACAGCTACCGCCGTTCAAAGATACAGTGGAATGACCTGTTCTGGATGGCTGTAATGCTCCTGGACTGCAAGTACCAAGATAAGGAGCTCATGGCTTGGACGCAGGCGTTCCTTCCACCTAGAAAAGTTAGAAGAGTTGGGGAAAATGGAGGAAGCTGTTATTTTTGCTTGTGCCTCCTGTCATTTGGCAAAGTCTTTCTGGTGTCAAAATGACTACAGATGAAATTTCAGGGAAATTATAAGAAAAATGTGTTCAGCTCAATCTAAGGGACATTCAGTCTGACATTAACATTGTCTCATTAAATACACAGAGAGAGTAGTTGATGCGAACCACACCCAGAAGATTAAAAGTAGTATTATATAATTACACACAAGTGAAATCATGTTAATGACCAGATAACTAAGAGTAATTTTTCAGTTTAATGTCTGTAAAATCACCGCTGAATGTCAGACTAATGTTGATTGTTGTTTTCAATTGTGACATTTAACATTTTAGTAAATCAACTATCTGCCAGTAGATTGTTAGTGAGTCGATCCAGCTTACAGTGGAGAGGAAGTGTGGTCTCACATTGACTTCATTCCACTTTGGCTTTGGTTTTAACCCTACGTGAGTGATTAGGGCTCAGTCATCACTCACGCTGAGAGAGACCCAGCCAAGGAGAGGCAGGAAACTGTTCTGGCACATGTAAGCAGCCTGAACAGAAAACCGTCCAAGTGTAGAAGATACATAAAGCACAGCACTGACCCCAATATCCTTTACCACCGTATCCATCAATTCTAATCATAAATGTTTCATATTGCGTCTAAAAGAGATTGAGCATACCCACGTGGCAAAACCCTCGCCTGCAGTGGTCTGTGGCATGGAAGGATTACAGCAGAATAAAATGGATCACTGATTTGAATAATGATGGTGGGGACTTTGTCACTATTGTAGCTATTCTTGATGCTGATCTAGAACTAGCGCCCGTGATCTAGGACTTGTTTACTATGGTTGCAGTCATTATGACGAGATGAAGTGAGATGATTGCTCTTAAATACAAGACAGTGATTATTTTCTATTTCTATTTTCTGATCCACAGCTCTATATGGTTAAACATTGTATAAGCAATACTTTGAAAGTGCTCATATAAAGTGAAATTATTTAAAGTGAAATACTTTTAAATTAATATAACTATGCATTTAATGTGATGTCTTCTCTGAGCTGTCCATGGTGCTGAACCTCTTTCAGAGCTGCTACTAAGCAAATGGCTTCAAGTTATTCCTCCAGCCCTGAGATGAGTTCAGTTAACACAAATGAACACAAGACATCTCAGCCAAGTGAAGTTTGTAGGCTATACAAAATCACAGTTTATACACATTTTTTTCCAACAGTTGAACGAATTGGATAAGGTACCTAATACAGGTAGCTTATACCTTATGATGTGAAATATACATCATTCATTCACAACTTTGCTTCTTTAAACCATGACCATCTAAGGACATCTGACCAGTCCAGACATTTGCAGTGCATTTGTACATTTGTCCTGGCCTTCCTGGAGGCCGGCTTTGGGTTACAGCTGAGTGTCAGGAATAGGAGCTGTTTTGCCCTGAGCAGGAATGCATGAATCCTTTCATATATATATATATATATATATATATATATATATATATATATATATATATATATATATCCATCCATCCATCCATTTTCTTCCGCTTATCCGGGTCCGGGTCGTGGGGGCAGTAGCCTAAGCAAAGAGGCCCAGGTTTCCCTCTCCCCAGCCACCTCTTCCAGCTCTTCTGGGGGGATACCAGGCATTCCCAGGACAGCCGAGAGATATAATCTCTCCAGCGTGTCCTGGGTCTTCCCCGGGGTCTCCTCCCAGTTGGACATGCCCAGAGCGCCTCCCTAGGCAGGCGCCCAGGTGGCATCCGAACCAGATGCCCGAACCACCTCAGCTGGCTCCTCTCTACGTGGAGGAGCAGCGACTCTACCCGAGCCCCTCCCGGATGACTGTGCTCCGTACCTTATCTCTAAGGGAGAGCCCAGACACCCTGCGAAGAAGAAAACTCATTTCGCCGCTTGTATTCGCGATCTCATTCTTTCGGTCACTACCCAAAGCTCGTGACCATAGGTAAGAGTCGGAACGTAGATTGACCAGTAAATTGAGAGCTTTGCCTTTCGGCTCAGCTCTCTCTCACCACAACGGTCCGGTACAGCGACCGCAATACTGCAGCCGCAGCACCGATCCGCCTGTCAATCTCTCGTTCCATCCTTCCCTCACTCGTGAACAAGAACCCGAGATACTTAAACTCCTCCACTTGAGGCAAGGACTCACTCCCGACCCAGAGAGGGCACTCCACCCTTGTCCGACTGAGTACCATGGTCTCAGTTTTAGAGGTGCTGATTCTCATCCCAGCCATCTCGCACTCGGCTGCAAACTGATCCAGCGAGAGCTGTAGGTCTCGGCCCGATGATGCCAACAGGACCACATCATCTGCAAAGAGAAGGCGTGGAATCCTGAGGCCACCAAACCGAACCCCTCCACCACTTGGTTACGCCGAGAAATTCTGTCCATAAAAGTTATGAACAGAATCGGTGACAAAGGGCAGCCTTGGCGGAGTCCAACTCCCACCGAAACCAGTCTGACTTACTGCCGGCCATGCGAACCAAACTCCTGCTCCGTTTGTACAGGGACTGGATAGCCCGTAGCAACGGGCCCCGCACTTATACTCCCGAGCACCCCCAGAGGAATCCCCGAGGGACACGGTCGAATGCCTTTTCCAAATCCACAAAGCACATGTGGACTGGTTGGGCAAACTCCCATGCACCCTCTAGGACCCTCGCAAGGGTGAAAAGTTGGTCCAGTGTTCCACGACCAGGACGGAACCCACATTGTTCCTCTTGTAACTGAGATTCGACTATCGAACGGACTCTCTTCTCCAGAACCCCTGCATAGACCTTACCGGGGAGGCTGAGAAGTGTGATCCCCCGATAGTTGGAGCACACTCTCCGGTCTCCTTTCGTAAAAAGGGGAACCACCACCCCGGTTTGCCAATCCAGAGGCACTGCCCCCGATGTACACGCGATGTTGCAAAGACGTGTCAACCAAGACAGTCCCACAACATCCAGAGCCTTAAGGAACTCAGGACGGATCTCATCCACCCCGGTGCCTTGGCACCAAGGAGTTTCACAACTACCCTGGTCACCTCAGCCCTAGTGATGGGCAAACCCCCGTCCGAGTCCTCTGGTTCTGCTTCCTCTATGGAAGACGTGGTGGTGGGATTGAGAAGATCCTCGAAGTATTCCTTCCACCGCCTAATGACATCCCCAGTCGAGGTCAGCAGATCCCCAGCCTCACTGTATACAGTGTTGGTCGGGAACCGCTTTCCCCTCCTGAGTTGCCTGACGGTTTGCCAGAACCTCTTCGAGCCGATCGAAAGTCACTTTCCATGGTCTCACCAAACTCTTCCCACACCCGAAGTTTTTGCCTCTGCGACAGTCAAAGCCGCGATCCGCTTGGCCCCCCTGTACCTGTCTGTTGCCTCCAAAGTCCCACGGGCCAACCAGGCCCGATAGGACTCTTTTTCTTCAGCATGACGGCCTCCCTTACCCGAGGTGTCCACCACCGGGTTCTGGGATTGCCGCCACGACAGGCACCGACAACCTTGCGGCCACAGCTCCGATCTGCTGCATTGACAATAGAAGCACGGAACCAAGCCCACTCAGACTCAATGTTTCCGGCCTCCCTCGGGATGCGGTCAAAGCTTTGTCGGATTTGGGAGTTAAAGACCTTTCTGACAGGTTCCTCTGCCAGACGTTCCCAGCAAACCCTCACAGTACGTTTGGGTCTGCCAGGTCTGTCCGGCATCCTCGCCCGCCATCTGATCCAACTCACCACTAGGTGGTGATCGGTTGACAGCTCAGCTCCTCTCTTTACCCGAGTGTCCAAGACACACGGTCGCAAGTTCGACGATACGATTACAAAATCGATCATCGAACTGCGACCTAAGGTGTCCTGGTGCCATGTGCACTTATGGACACCTCTGGGCTCAAACATGGTGTTCGTTATGGACAAACCGTGACGAGCACAGAAGTCCAATAACAGAACACCACTCGGGTTCAGATCGGAGAGGCCGTTCCTCCCAATCACGCCCTTCCAGGTCCTACTGTCATTGCCCACGTGAGCATTGAAGTCCCCCAGCAGAACAATGGAATCCCCAGAAGGGGCACCTTCCAGCACCCCCTCCAAGGACTCCAAGAAGGCCGGGTACTCCGAACTGCCATTCGGTGCATAAGCACAAACAACAGTCAGAGCCCTTTCCCCGACCCTAAGGCGCAGGGAAGCAACCCTCTTATCTACTGGGAAAACCCCAACACACAGGCAGCGAGCCGGGGAGCTATGAGTAAGCCCACTCCAGCCCTCCGCCTTTCACCCTGGGCAACTCCAGAAAAGAATAAAGTCCAGCCTCTCTCGAGAGGATTGGTTCCAGAACCCAAACTGTGTGTGGAGGTGAGCCCAACTATATCTAGTTGGTATCTCTCAGCCTCACACACCAGCTCAGGCTCCTTCCCACCCAGAGAGGTTACGTTCCATGTCCCAAGAGCCAGCTTCAGTAACCGAGGGTCGGTACGCCAAGGCCCCCGTCTTCGGCCACCGCCCAAACCACAATGCACCGAACCCCTAGTACTACCTCTCCCACAGGTGGTGGGCCCATGGGATATATATATATATATATATTCTTTTTTAATTAGATGGAAATGTACTTGTCTTCCAGTTTCCAGGCATTGGCCCTGTAATTGTAGTGCTGGAAAGGAAAAGGGGTTGTATTAATCATCCAATAGTGTGGAAGCATCCAAGAGCTGATATTATTGTCTTTCTGCATTGCAGCAGATAATCAATGTTACAGTGTTACAAAAGAGAACTGTTGTTTTAGAAACCTATTACAGAGTGAGCCACAAAGCTCAAATAATGAAATAGCCGATTATGGCATTACCACAGGATGCTATATGCAATCAGTGTGATCGGGTTTCGGTGTGATGGTACAAACCAGTTTTTAAACTATAACAATAACTATTGACTTTATAAAGTTTACTTTAAAAGAATATTACATGATAAAAACATATGTTTTCAATATTCAGGGTAATTTACGATGGTTTTACAGTATTTATTTCTCAAAATGTTTGCATTAGAGAATAAGCAAAAATGATCTTCCATATCATAATACTTAATCTATAATAACTGTCATACTGATCATTCCACTAAGAGCTCTATATATGAATTAAAGAATAACAAACATATTGTCATCCCTGTTTAAAACTCCCCATTGGTGTTAAAGGCCCAGTTGACTAGGTTGAATATAGATACTCCAGGAGGAGTCAGCACTATCCCTCCAGGGGACTGATTATGATGGCAATCTATATATCTAGACTGAGACGCTTCTGGATTGAGACTGATGATATTATTCCTGGAATCTGCTGGAGTCACTCTTCACTCTTTTAATCTAGGGGTTAAAGTCTCGAGTGTCTCTATCACCACTGGGACTAACTTGGTGTTGACCTTTTATATTCCCTCTATTTCTGCTTTCAGTCTGTCGTCTTTTTTCAACTTTCTCATAGTCCTTTCATTATTTGGGGGCTGCCACATCTATTCCCACTGCTGTTTACTGAATCTCCCATCAGGATGTCTGGTTGGTTCAACGCTGCTTGTTTTTCTGTCTGGTTCTGGATTTCCCACTGGATCACTGCCTTGTTGATCTCCAACACTCTCTGTGGTCCATCCCATTTGGAACTGGGGGGCCTCCAGCTCATATGCTGTGTGTGTGTGTGTGTGTGTGTGTGTGTGTGTGTGTGTGTTGGACTGTATGGTTCAGTGTGGGGAAGGTAAGAGGTTTGGGTCCCACATTGATTAAAGCTGGCATGCGAGAAAAAAAACATTTGAGTTGAACTCAGCATTTGAGTGACTCACCCACTATTCACAGGTATTGTCAGTTATTCTCAGTGTAGTCTACTCTCATCTATGGTTATTCAGCCCACAACACTACAATATTCTCCATCATCAACTGATTGTGACCTGGCTTTGGCTTGTTGTCTTTAGATGGCCAGTAACATGTAATTGTGAATTATATTTCTTTTTATCTCAATTCATGAGTGAGTGATCAGATACATACATTGTGATCAGATGAGTGATCAGATACATACATTTATATTATATGTTCTTAGATGGCATGCACTTAGAGGATGGTACCATACTAAAGGAAAGCATTATTATATTTTGGGATTGGGATGAGTACTAAGTGGATGTGGGATTATTAGATTATCATTGCTTTGGTTTGGATGCCATTGCAAAAGATTAATCCATGTAGCAGTTATGTTGCTAATGAGAGTTGGCTCATCTTTTTCTGCCAGTTAAGGTAATCTACCCAGTCTTGAAAGAAGTCTGACCATCACATTTTATCTCTTTTTATTTTCAAAGCAAACAACAATAGGTTGCGGTGTTTAATGGCCTTTAAAATTTTAATTACATTTTGAGCAACGTGTTTAACACTTCTTCCTTAAAGCCATCTTGGACTCCACAATTAAAGCCCTTGTTACTTTAACATATTGATTTTAGGTTCCATCATCAATCAAAGTATTCCAGTGTATTTATCTGTAGCTTTGGCAGGACATAACAAGCTTTGGTAAACTGAATAGTACCTTAATCAAAACTCAGTGACTGATCCAGTGACCTTGTGTCTAGCGTTACCTTCATCCAGACTGTGGTCTCCTGATGCCTGTGCTCCTCTATATCAGGTCTCTTACCGTCTCAGGCTTCTCCTGCGCCGCTCGTGATCTTCTGTGTTTGATCTTCTATGTAAACTGAGCTTGGCCAGGAAAAACATGCAGAATGTCATCCGATAAGTGTGCTAAAAGATGCACACTTAAAGTATGTACTCGGTTATCTATGGTAATACTGATGATATAATCATATATATGAAGTGTAAATTCAGGTGGGCAAAAAAAGATACTGGTAGAGAGACAAAATGAAAGTCGACGTAGTAACGTAGTAATTATGCTGTTGAATTTACTGTGAATGTCATGTCTATGTGTTTTCATATGATGCTTTGTAATATGTTGCGACTGATTATACCTCTAAATTGGAGAACCAGCCAGTCAGCTTGAGCTTGTGAAATTGCTCCAACACTAGCAGTGGGGAGGGATGGAGAACAGCCTTGTGGGATGGCAGCAGTAAACATCTGGGCTCAGCTGTGAGCCATTTGATTCATCAGATTGAAACATCATGTGATCAATAGCTATTTCTCAAACCCTTTGCCTCATCTCACATTTGTTGTAATGTCTTATTTCGAAACAGTGAAATAAGTAGTTGGGGAGCTCAAACCTCCAAAGACGTACACACACACATACACACGTGCACACACACACCTCTGCAATGGGATGTCTCTATGCCACTGCACCATCTAACTCCATTAACTCTCTGCCAACATGCCTAATATAAAAATGTAATTCCTTCCATTCCACTGAGGAAAGAACCACGTCAGCCGGGACTCTCCACCTGTGGAGCAGCTAGCAGATGCTTTAAGGGTTGAGCATAAAGACCTGCCAGCGTTGGAGTGTTCTCCCATGCCATGCTCCGTCTCGCTGAGTGACAGCAGTTCTGCTTCTTCTGACGGGCTTCGCTTGGCATGCGTTCCCCCGGCCCAGGGACGGGAGAACCGGGGGGCTTTCGCAGCAGGGGGAACAGCATCTGTTATTTACTGATACAGGCGGAATGTTCCGGAGAGTTGGCAGTAGGGGAACTCTGGTGCAGCCAGGCGGTGATGTAACCCCGCACGTCGAGAACCGCATTACTGCTGACTGCGTGCGCGGAATCGCGTACAGGCGGAATCGCACACCAAAACATCTAAACGACATGCTTGTCACACAGACCTGTTTATTCAAATCAGGGAAAAAAAGAATGGAGACATGACAACATTTTTCATAATCCATGTGAGGAGGGAAAAAAAGCATTTTATACAAAGAGGATGCTGTAGTAGGTTGGGTTCTCTTGAGAACGGCCGTGTTCTCATTTGAACCTCTTAGCTGACCACAAGAGGTCACCATTACCACGAAGAAGAAGAATAGTGTCTGCTATGTAAGAAATATTTTAAACATTTAGATGACATTTAGATGGTTTTCTTAAACGTCTTTGTGAACACTGTACAGTGTAAACAGGTGCTCGTACAAATTGCATTTGCTTAACAAAGGTTCGCTTGGCCTGTGAGGAGACTATGCATGAGATAAGAATGAGATGTACAGAGGCTGTGGAAGCTCCTGGCTCTAAATCCTGCAGAGCTATTGATACGATGCTGATTAACTGTGAGGCCCACTGAAAACAATGGCTTTGATCCAGGTTAGTTCGATCCTGGTTAGTTCGATCCTGGTTAGTTTGGTCCTGGTTAGTTTGATTCTGGTTAGTTTGCTTTCGGAGGACAAGCAAGCCTCATTCAGAAGCGTCTGAGAATAATAAAATCAAATTTGTTGCCTACTGCTAATTCCATATAATTCCATTTATGCTGCAGGAATACTGTACTGTTCTATACTATATGGAATTGTACTGAAAACTTTGTCTTTTACAGAGTTGTTCAGCATGCAAACCTTGAACATTTACTTAAAAGAGCCTTTTGCTTTGCAATAATTTTGCTAAAGTATAAAGACTAAGTGGACAGAATTCTAATCAATAGTAAGAATCGTTTTCTCAGCTGTGTGTGCCGTGCCAATTCAGTACTGAATGCTCAGACAAGAGGTCCTTAAAGCATTGTAGCCCAACAATCAAAAATACGTCTGAGTGAATAGAACTTTGAAAACTCTCTTTCTCTCTGTCTGTGTTACCATGGTTTCACTACTGAGAAATGACACAGCATGTCCTATACAACACTTAGTTAATTAATTGATTGTATTTGAGCAATTTCTGTCAGTTTGAACACATAGTCTCACAATAATAATTTATAGGTGACTTTCATATAGATCCACACAGTAATTAAGTAGATTTGAGACTACAGACCTTTGCTTTGTTCTGGTATTACACTCAACTGTGAGAAGCGAGACATTTCCACAGAAAACCTTTTTTTTAATATCCTCATTTAACAAAATATTAAAAAACAAACAAACAGATGAACCAATCACATCATCCACACCTGTAAGTGGAGTTTTAACAGGTATCTAGATGAGGTGTCTAGATTTCTTCCTGTCATGGCGCTTTTCATCGAGTCCCAGCTCTTCTCAAAAGTTCCTGCCAGTCACGTGGTCCTGCACCTAACCAGACTCTCAGTACTCTCCAAGAAACTATGTGCTATGTTCCACACATTGGCTCATGTAGCTTCCCTGCCTTTGCAGCAGCTGGATAAGAGGGTGTGGTCCATCTCCCGAAGCTGAGCTTGGGTTCCATTGATGCCATTAGCTTTTTATAGAAAGAATTCCAAAAGTACAATGTTCTGTCCTTTCTGGGTGGGATGGACTAGTTCCATCTTCCTAATGATCTAAAGCAATGCTGGCCAGTCTTGGCACTCTACCAGGTCCTGGACCCAGAATGGCTGAACGGTATATCATGTAAAGCTACAAACAAATGGGTTTCTTTAAGTTGCTTCATACAGGTGAATGTTGGAAGCAGAACCACATCTGACATGTCCTTATTTTTAGTAAATGTAGGTCAATTTGAACTTTTTTTGTTTCACTAAACTAAAATGGGTGAATCTTATGGTTCTTTATGTGCTGAATTTGAATCTGTTCTGCTGAAAATTCACTAAGTATTCATTAAGTATTATGCTGAGCAACTGGAGGGAGATGTACAGGCTAGAGATATGTGGTGTGAGGTCTTAAAACAGAGCCAGGAAACTGGAAATTAATTGGCCTGGAAATTCACTACAGTACATGAATAACTGAACACACAGTGTATGCAATAAATGTACACTTAAGATATATGCACAATACTAAAAGTATGTAATGTTACCTACAGTGTTCCGTACAATGGTGTGTTCAGTGGTACTTCCTGATGTCTTATTTTGTTACGTTTGTCACACTTAAATGTTTCAGAACATCAAACACATTTAAAAATTAGACAAAGATAACACAAGTAAACACTAAATGCAGTTTTTGAATTAAGGTTTTTATTTTTAAGGGAAAAAAATCCAAACCTACACGGCCCTGTGTGGAAAAACTGATTGTCCCTAATAACTGGTTGGGCCCTTAGCAGCAACAACTGCAACTGCAAAGTGTTTGCAATAACTGCCAGTGCATCTTTTACAGCACTGTGGAAGAATTTTGGCCCACTCATCTTTGTAGAATTGTTGGCCAGACATTCTCCTTCAGGATTTTTTGGAAGACAACAGAATTCATGGTTCCATTACCACCACCACCACCACCACTACCACCACCACTACCACCATAACCACCACCACCACCACCACCACCACCACCACCACCACCATTACCACCACCACCACCACCACCACCACCACCACCACTATTACCACCACTACCACCATAACCACCATTACCACCACCACTATAACCACCACCACCACTATTACCACCACTACCACCATAACCACCATTACCACTACCACCATAACCACCATTACCACCATAAATACCAAAACTGCATTTTGTGTTTAATTGTGTTATCATTGTCTAATATTTAAATTTGTTAGATGACCTGAAACATTTAAGTATGACAAACATGAAATAAAAAGATATTAGGTAGGGGGCAAACCCTTTTTCACACCACTGTACACACCACTGTATATTAATATTATTAAGAAACTGGTAGAGCTACTGAACCGTTGTATGTCATCGTTTTGGAATCAAAAGCACTGACTCATACCAGAGAGATCTCAGCCAGACAGTCTTGCTGTGTCAAATCAGGAGGAGAAGTTCTGCATCATCACGCTGTAGGACGTTATTGCGGACAACTGCTTACTAATAACACTAGCATGGCTGAAGAGTACGACTGTAGGGAAAATGAAGAAATTGTGCGTTTTTACAGTCAAAACAACCGGTTCACCATCAATGGCATGAAGCTGCAGTGTAAAATAATGCAGCAAAGTCATGTGACTGTTGGGATACCACAGGGCCTCTGTATTTCAGGAACATACACCAAAGCTGATAGTCTTACCTAAATATTTGAAAGCCTGGTCCTCTCTTGTTATCTAGGTATATTTTGTTAGCGTTAGCCATCTCTCTTCGCATCGGATTACGTGTCCGTTAATGAGGAATTACATGCATGACAGTGTAAGGAGGGTAATTACGTGCACTTTATCCACTTCAGATATCTGAATGTGTCTGAATGGCTGTAGGCTGCTGTTTTAATATGGTGCAATACGCATTAGCCTTTGCTCCTCAACTGTTTATGAAAATGGATAGGCATATTGAAGTAGAATTGGAATAAATGCCATCAAATGGCCTCGTTGAAAGGCGGATTAGTCAGTCAGAGGTCTGTCTGATATGCTCAAGCCTGTCACAGATTCTCATGATGCTATTATGTGGAGTAGGCGGTCGTCGAGAGGACTTTGCAGCCACACAAAATTATATATTCTACATTCTGCTCACATATGTTTTGAAAGAAGAACAACTTTTTTTTTAAACTAGTTTCATTAACTTGTAGAATGGAGCTTGCAACAGCTGGCAGTGATCAATTTATCATGGGGTAAGACGTCAGTTACGTTTAAGCCGAGGTTGATTTAATTGAGGATTCCAGCAATAAAATATCGTTTCAACGAAGGTTCGGCATGTCACCTTTTGTAAATGAATGTGTTATAACATGATATCAAACATATATCTGCTTCAATTTTGTTGCTTTCTCAGCCATGACTCCATATATGACATAAAAAATGTATCAAGGATCTTGTCTCTATGATGGTTATAGATTGTTTCTGCAGACTAGAATTTATGGTTAATGAAGCAGTCTATTTTAATATTCTGTTTCAGTCGAAACCAGTTGGAGCATAAAAAGAAATTGTATTGAGGCACTTTACAATGGTGATTCATGGAATTAATAACCATTTTATATTTCATACTCGCTGGAAGCTTTTTCAGAATGACATAATATAACAGTCTTATCATGGAAGTTTTATAATTGATTGTTTATGTTGATCTGTAATGGTGGCAGTCGTGGTGTGGGAGGCTTGTGCTTTTTCTCCATAGCAACATATCAAGCACAGCAGCGAGCAAAAAGAACAACAAACCAAACGCATTAAACAAACAGCGGTAACTTTCGTAGTGCGGGAGCAGGCGGTAATTTCCGTAGTGCGGGAGCAGGCGGTAACTTTCGTAGTGCGGGAGCAGGCGGTAATTTCCGTAGTGCGGGAGCAGGCGGTAACTATCGTAGCACTGAGGCAGAGATCAGTGTATAACACTGGAGGAGGGAAACTCTGGGCTTAAACAGGGGAAGAACAGACTAGGGACAGGTGCACATTATTAGTAATGGGGTTATTGTGAACGGGGCAGATGCAGTGCGTGCGTGCGAATGTGGGTGTGTTAAACCTTTTGGGTGCCGAGCACCTCCTGACCAGCTCTTAACAGCATATGAAGCATTAAATTAAATAAATGGCAAATCTTTTTAGAAAATACACTTTTAATTCAAAGCAAACACTTTAATAATTTTGTATTCTACCATAACCACTGAAAGATGATCCCAGAAGTTGATTTTATGATGATGTTATGTTGTTATGATGTTATGAACCAGTAGCACAGACTAGTATTGGGATCTGAAAGGAACTTCAGGGCTATCAACAGTGAAACAGCAATATTGCAGCAGTACACTCCAATCTACACTACAGTCATTTAAAGTGTGTTGTATTACCGCATGCTACATTACAACATGCAAAGCCACCTGCTTATTAGATGATTAGATGCTTAATTAAAGCTAAAAGGTCAGCAAATTAACAACTTTGTAAATTCCTTATTATTGAATGATTTTATTTACTTTTTTTGTCATTGGATGTTTATAGATTCATTGACCTAAAACCTTAGAGCCTGTTGTCTCAGTAAATGGTGGAATTCTGTCAGGGGTCTTTGGACTTTGCACATCTTAGAAGGATGATTTTATTCACTTTTTTCTCAGCAAAGATGTTTCTTCATTCAAATTTTCCAACTTGTCATCGCGAAGAAGAAATATCCTGCTGCAGATCCATCGGCAGAACAATCCGAGTGGGAGGGATTTGGCTACCTCACACAAAAGCAAAGCAACAAGGATCTGCAGCCACACACTGCCTTTCTCCAGGAGCAAGCAGGTGGGGAGGAACTGATCTGAGGAATCTCTGATTCCTCACAACCAGGGATTAAAAGGAAAAGCAGAAGACAAGGCAGGAGCTAGTGTCAGCCATAGATCACCTCTGGAACCGCAGAACCACTAGAGAAGTGATGGACTGGACAACGAGAGCTTCTGGTGTCCTCAGGTACGTCGGATCTGGAGCTCCGTAAAGTACAGACTTTAATATTTTTTACTGTCAGAGGGAACGTGTTAATGTGAGTTTAACGAATTCATGAACTCACCCTACACACAACTCAGTCCCAGGAGCGAAGCCCAGAAGCCCATCCCCCCCCAAAACCAGTGAACCTGGAAGAAAGTAATGATCGTTGCAGGCTGGATCTTAAAGGGGTCACATTGCATGCGTACAGAGCAGGTGTTTAACTATGTTGAGACAAAGTTCAGTTCAAGAACCCACAGACAACAGGGACGAACCTCTGAACACTCACTCCGTGAGAAAACGCAGTGTTACGACGTCTGGCGCTAAGAAGATCACGTTGGCGTTTGTGCTCAGGACCAAGGTTCATGGTCTGAGATATATTTTCACCCCGGACAAATCCAAAGTCCAACGCACGTTGTGGTTCCTTGCCCTGTCTGCTTGCCTGGGACTTCTGTTCACGTGGTCCTGGAACCGTGTGTTCTATCTCCTCTCCTACCCCGTCGCAACTAAGATCTACATGGTGTGGGCTCACAACGTGACATTTCCCGCCGTCACCGTGTGCAACCAGAATCTCTTCCGTGTGTCGAGCCTGACCAAGGCAGACCTGTACCACAGTGGCTACTGGATGGACATAGTTCACCCGAACCGTTCTGTGAACAGGAAGAGCGCAGCAATGCTGAAACACAGCCGACACAGGGAGAGGTTGATGCGCAAGCTGGACTTCTCCGACTACAGCCCGCCTCCTCACTACCAACTCAATACCACAGAGATGATTAGCAGAGTCGGCCACCAATTAGAGGACATGCTTCTGGAGTGCAAGTTCAGCGGGAAAATCTGCACTTCTAAGAATTTCAGTACAGTATGTATATTTTTGACAAGAATTTAACATTAAGAACTTTTAAAAAAGAACTTCACCACAGTATGTACATTTTTACAGGAATCCCATTAAAATTTGTTTCATTGTGTACATTTATGCTTGTGAAATGCAAACGTTTTATGACAGTTTCATTTCTTTTTCTGAGAATAGTGTCTGTGTGTAGGCGGAAGCTTTCCTGACATTTTTATTTAAATCAGTGCTCTTGGCATGACTGGAATGATTTGCTTTGGCACTGATATAAGGCGTTCATGTTCTTTTTAAAAGCAAGAATGAAAAAGTGATACAGGGTTGAAGGACTGCATGAGGAAGCCCATAGGCATCATTTTGCAACAGCACCAACCTGCATTCAAATTGCACCATGACAAATTTCTAGGTTGGAAGAAGCATGAATAATTAAATATGTGTCTGTGCTGTGCACAGATGAGCTGAATGTGTCCTAGAGCTAAAACTCCTCTCTGGTACTTCACAATAATGAGACACCTCAAGGAAATAGTTTTATTGGCATTTGTGATGACATAAAATGTGAGAAACTGCCATTATAACATTGTATGGAATCTATCATTTATAGAAGTGCTCTTTCTACATTTGCATATAGATTTTAACAAGCCATGATTTTCTCTGTGTATTAAGAGTGCCCTGCCTTCCTAACAAATGAATGCCTGCACAATCTGCTGACCAAGACATTGCCTTATCTTTCATCATCATTTTCAATTCAAGATTTAAGTGATTCATGCTCCTGACTATTCAGATGTTGGTAAGCAAGAAATGAACAAGCTGATCTGCTGCCTGATTGAAAAATGAATGCCCTTCAAATGCTGAGAGAGCTCTCCTGTCTGGCTTTGTTCTGGAGTCGTGTGTCTGGAGCCATTTTAAAGCTACCCAGGACTTCGGTAAGGCGCGCCCAGAGAGTCCTCATTACAGCTCCCAGGGTCTCGTCAACGCAGCAGCGGCGGAGGCCCAGTTCTGTTCATTATCTCCATGGCAGGTTCTGTTCCAAAACTCGGCCCGGTGTGGCACTGGACCACGACGATAAGGACCAGAGCAGCTTACAGCAGACTCTTCTCAAAATCGCTGGACGTGGGCGGATGGGCTGTTTGTTTGTTGTTGTGTTCCTGTTATTGCAAACCTGCTGATCATGATGCGTCTCTCCCCAGATTTACACACGATACGGCAAGTGCTATACCTTCAACTCGGGCATGGACGGCAACCCCTTGCTGACCACGCTAAAAGGAGGCACAGGAAACGGCCTGGAGATAATGCTTGATATTCAGCAGGATGAATACCTGCCAGTGTGGGGAGAAACAGGTAAAAGAAATGATTGTTTAATTCAATGTTTGAACGGAGGAAAACAGAGTGAGTCAATATTACATTCATTAAACAATTAATAGTACAGTGGTAGTGCAAAGTGGTCAACATTTAGACTTTTTAAAGGCAGCCACTTGCCTTTGTACCTTTTAGATTAAAGAATACAAAGTTCTTCGCTGATATGTTTGGACAGAATGCAACCTTTTTATGAGTGAATGCAGCATATATTACATATTCTGTAGGTATGTATCAGTTGGATTTTTTAATGAAACACTCAAGGTTTTAATACATCA
This sequence comes from Brachyhypopomus occidentalis, assembly GCA_020368025.1. Taxonomy (NCBI): domain Eukaryota; kingdom Metazoa; phylum Chordata; class Actinopteri; order Gymnotiformes; family Hypopomidae; genus Brachyhypopomus; species Brachyhypopomus occidentalis. The sequence goes on from JAGXOD010000159.1 coordinate 2,503,024, forward strand.
TGTTTTTATGGTTGAGTGAAGAGAAAACAGCTGTGTGTAGCTGCATCATTAGATCATTAGATACACCAGAGAGGCAACAGTCTACCACTAAATCTTAGTGGGGCATTGACATGGAATCTGTTGCTGATATCTTTCAACATTAGGATTAGGGTTAGGGTTAGTTAGAAGTGCCAGTAACATCAAAGCAGGTATCATGGCCTGCCAAATTGGAAAAAAATGAATGTGAGACACACATCATTCACTGAGTGAAAATGATCTGTTTGGTACATTTAGGGGAAGTAATTAGCGTAGAAATACTTTTGAGTAAATCCTGCGAGATTACAGTAGTGGATGGTCAAAAAACTCTTCAGCCTGCAGACCTGCTTTTCAGATGAGCACACTGTCAGGCAAAGGTAAAGATGGGCCAGCCATTCAGTTCCTGAATAACCTTATAACATTTACAGCCCAGAAGAGAAAAGTCCCATGTTTTCCCCCCAACAAAGTTTTGTTTGCGAGAGGCGTAAAGAATGTGTGGAAAATCAGCAGGCGCTCATAATCGGTAAGATGTAAGAATCATGAAACATGGTGGCATGAACTTGTATGACCGACAGTGGAACTGCCTGTCTTGTCTTTATTCATGGTGTGAATGCTGACAGATCCAGGATGGATTCTGTGTAGACCTATACAGACCATAATTGCTCAGTTCCAGACAATCACTTCAAATCTCAGTGGATGGCATTTGACATAGCAGCAGCACAGACACCTGAAAAATGCTAGTAAAGCAACTATGGGGTTTTCAGAACCAGAAAATCTCTTTACTGGTTGAGTCGATCACCTTATCTGAACCACAATGAGCAAGCATTTCACTTCCCGAAGCTGAAGGCAACAACCTGCAGGCCCCTTACACGGTCGGGAACTGAAACTGGATTTATTATAGGCCTGACATACTACTACAAGGATTACCCAACATCTTGGGATATCTGTGGGACATAGACATTGAGTGTAAAAGTGAATAACTAAATATACTATAGTAAAAGATAAATGAAAAAACCTTTATTGAAAATGGACAGATTTGAGTTCAGTACTATATATCAAAACAGCATTCTAAATATATGTATTAATTTACCCAACTTTTGGGCTACAGACATGTAGTAATCACAGCCTAAAAATGTCTTTAATGTATACTTTTTTGACTGGGGACATCAAAATCTGTCATTTAGAGTTTAGAGCTAGGAACTAAATCTATCATTTAGAGTTTAGAGCTAGGAACTAAATCTGTCATTTAGAGTTTAGAGCTAGGAACTAAATCTATCATTTAGAGTTTAGAGCTAGGAACTAAATCTATCATTTAGAGTTTAGAGCTAGGAACTAAATCTGTCATTTAGAGTTTAGAGCTAGGAACTAAATCTATCATTTAGAGTTTAGAGCTAGGAACTAAATCTATCATTTAGAGTTTAGAGCTAGGAACTAAATCTGTCATTTAGAGTTTAGAGCTAGGAACTAAATCTATCATTTAGAGTTTAGAGCTAGGAACTAAATCTATCATTTAGAGTTTAGAGCTAGGAACTAAATCTGTCATTTAGAGTTTAGAGCTAGGAACTAAATCTATCATTTAGAGTTTAGAGCTAGGAACTAAATCTGTCATTTAGAGTTTAGAGCTAGGAACCGAAGGAGGTGAGACAGTGTGGCCCGGTCAGAATCCTCTGCTAATGGCTCTTCTGCTGTGCTGATTAATGGACTCCAGAGCATCATCACTGCGGCATTCATGAAGGGACCACCATTACATTCGGACTCTTCCAGAATCTTTCAGAATTCATTGGTCCAGAGGCGAGCTCAGTGAAAGTCTCTGCCTCTGTTTCATTTGTGCTTTGACCTCAAGAACCGTGTCTCTTTCCTTCACTTTCACACTTTTAGGGGTGCTCTTACTTTTACTAATTTGCTGCGCTTAGCCCCACACACTCAAACAAGTAATATGAATGACATTATGAATGTGCAACATACGAACATCAGAATGTAATGCAGTCAAATGTTTTTAAATGTATTGGGGGTTTATGCAGACATTGTTTACGTGGTGTCAAGTAATGGAAGTATAAGGAAGTCGGAGTATAACGCCTCGGTCCGTTCTCCCCCACAGACGAAACCTCGTACGAAGCAGGCATCAAAGTTCAGATCCACAGCCAGGACGAGCCGCCGTTCATAGACCAGCTGGGGTTCGGCGTGGCCCCTGGTTTTCAAACGTTTGTGTCTTGCCAACAGCAGCGGGTACCTCACACTAAGCCTACCGCACACACCCCCGTTCTCAGCCTCTGTCTTCTGTCTGCCTGTGTGTCCTGCACTTTCTGTCCATTAAAATCATTATTTCAGACCTGGAATAAACCAAAGGCACCCTTTTGGGGGGGGGGGAGTTGTATTGTGGACACACTGCATGGACTACCCTGCATTGCCCTACATACCATGGTTGTTGGAATGCTCAGATGCATATTGTAGCCTTCTGTGATATCAGTTTTGCAAAGGCCAATACTTGCAAATGACTAAGACTACTGGTATTTATTGTCGGTCTAACCACTAAGGAAGTTTAAAAGTATCACCAGTGCAGTGCAATGGTAAAACTAATGAAATGTGTATTTATCTGTGATGATTTCCACCTTATATTGAACTGGGTATTATCTAGAAAGTCAAGCAAAAGAGATTTTTTGGCCATATTAATAATGATAATTTGTGGAGCCATGCACCATTTTACTAATGACTTGTAGTTCAATTCTATTGCTAAGTATTTAAATTGCATAATGGACATAATTGACAGTATCCATTTAGGAGAATGATGTAGGTTAGTCATTCTGAGAACTGGGGTCCATTTACTCAGCATTAAATTATCACAGAATTTCCAGCATATCTTCATTTGTGAAAATCCGTACAAGTAATAATCTCAGTACCAATCAGCCAAATCAGCCTGTAACATGTGGATTTATTTTCCTCTTTGGGCCTTTTTCATCATTGTGTCTATGGATCTGTGAATTTTAACCACTGAAGTAGCTCATTTTCTTTGAATGTCTAAATTATGGAAGAAAATGTCGCTCTCATTTTGGCGAATTTCCTTGATCGGATTGTCATTTTAGTTTTATGAACTCTCCACCAAGTGGAAATATAATTTAGAATTGTTTCCTGACGTTTCATGACACACTTTGCACTAGTCCTGTGCAGAGCGGTGCAGTTGTAGAAAGAGGTTGGGATAGACTCACACAATCAGCAGGAATGGGGGGTGCTGCAGTATCCAATAAAATGGACTCCTTTCCCTTTAAACGGCTCCCGTGCGCTGGTTTTCTCATGCCAACGTGCAAGAATGGCAGTGCAAACAAACATTCACAGTTGAGACAGACATCCTTGTCAGGGAGGTATGGAGTCATTATGATAAAATATCTGCCACTCCATCATTATTTTGGTTCACTGTGAATAGTTACATAATTGTGACATTGCAATTTATTTAAATGACATCATTTTCTATGCGCAATGACAGGCCAACTATGTGATTCAGATTTAATAGTGAAAATAGTGATAATGTTTTCCCTCACTAAACAAAATCTGAATCCGTTGCATTTAGTTAATATATCTGTAATGAGGTGATGTTCATAGTCAAAATTCCTGTTGTGAGAAACATCATTTGTCTATATTCCTGCTTGTTGTGAGGAAAATACATTGTTTTGTAATAAATGGCTTGCGTTTGTAGAGAGCTCGTCCGTGAAGATCGTAATACAAGCGCTGTGTTACACCGAAACAGCTTCAAAATTACCACCGCACCGTTGAATTTTAAGGACACACCCCCTGTTAAGTCACTACACTCAACTTGTCTCAGGCACATTTATTTCTGTCCCCCGAAATACTAATTGGTGATAAATGCACATGTGCACTGTGATATTGGTAAAATACAGCGTTATGTATCTTAAACACCCCACTGCAGCCATGAAATTAGAGCCCTTAATCCCATTTGACAGTATTCTCATGAGTCCAGCGAGGCGTAAGGCACTGTGTATTGGGCTTTAATGTAGGGCTGTGTTTGCTCACTCTCCCAGACGAAACGCCCTGCGTGGCCGGGGTAAAAGTGCAGGCTCAGTCCCAGTCTGAGTCACAGTCTGAGTCACAGTCTGAGTCATAATCTGAGTCACAGTCTGAGTCATAGTCTGAGTCACAGTCTGAGTCACAGTCTGAGTCATAGTCTGAGTCACAGTCTGAGTCACAGTCTGAGTCACAGTCTGAGTCATAGTCTGAGTCACAGTTTGAGTCACAGTCTGAGTCACAGTCTGAGTCATAGTCTGAGTCACAGTTTGAGTCATAGTCTGTGTCCAAGTCTGAGTACCAGCCTGTGTCCAAGTCTGAGTCCCAGTCTGAGACCCAGTCTGAGTCACAGTCTGAGTTCCAGTCTGAGTCATAGTCTGGGGCCCAGCGAGCTGAGATTCGGCATCGCTCCAGTTTCCAAACCTTGGTGTCCACACGAGCAAATGAGGACAACATCTCCATCCGGTTCCTGCATGCCCCATTCACACTGCACCCAGCTGTTCAAAAGCATGTGATGACCTCATCTGAATTGTTGGACGCAGTGAACATGATGCTTGTAATAGTATTTAACCATGGCCTTTGTGCTCCAGTGCTTTTGGGGAAAGTAATCCCTGCTGTGAACCAGGTGCACTATGGGCTGCGTGTATCAACGTTTACTTCACACTGGCACCTGATCATTATCAGTTAAATATCCAGCTTTGCCATCAGCACCATCCCTTACTGTGGTTGTATTGTTTTCTCATGGTGAGCAAAACATTTAAACCATTTGATGATGAGTTACCACTAGCAGACAGGAACCGATTAGAGGAGGTGTATTTTAATCTCACTACTGATCGTTGCCCAGAGGGTTATCATTTCAAATACAAGCGCAGTAACTGTGGGAATCTGGAAATTAGTGGCAGTTGCTAAAGTTTGGTTCATGACTGCCTGACGAAACACATGTTTAAGTGGTGTAATGTGTTTAAGCTCCCTATAGACACTTCGCCTGTTAGTGCAATTTGCCATCTTCAGATCTAACAGTGTGTGCAAGGGATTCGTTCCTGTCCAGCTCCCAGTGATGCCCCAGCTGGTCCAGAGAGGGTAGCTGACCAGACAACGTGATTGGTCAGGCTTTCACTGGGCACGGAGGGTCGTATTGTTCCCGTCCCATTGAATTCGGGTGATGCAGTGCATTCACATTCAGCCTAAACAATGCAGCTCAAAGAGCATCTTGAAAAAGACACAGCCGTTGACTAAACCTGTTACACAGGAACAGTGTGTTGGACTCATGCCAGAGCTAGAGAGGAGGCTGGAAAATTCAGTTTAAGAAGCTTATATCATTGTTTTTTGGACATTTGAAAAAGCTCAAACACAGAAATCCGTGAGCTTTTTTAGTCCATGGTTATTTTTTATGGTAAAAGTCACTTATTGTTGATTAGTGTGTTGTCGTGACCTCACTTTGGTGATTTATATAATCACATTTCTACTCAACAGAGTGCTACCAGCTCTAAAAGCTTTTTGACCTCTTAACTATCTTAGTTTTCATTTTCCCCATCTCTGGTTTCTCTGGTTTCTCTGGTTTCCTCCAGGTTCAATTTAACGTGCATTTTTCCCAGCATGTTTTCATCTGCCTGTCTCGTTCATTTCTGTTATCTTTTACCCCAGCACATGCTTCTACACCACCAGACTTGCTCCATCGATTCCCTGCTTTTGTTCTGCAGTTGTGATTCGGTGCTGTGCCTTCTGACTAAACGTTTGCTAGGCTGCTTGTGACTGTGATCTGTTGTTGCATGGTGCCGTGGTAGCGCTAACGAGTAAAGCTGTTTAATGTGTCTCAGCTCCAGTACCTTCCTCCACCCTGGGGCGACTGCAGGTCTGCGCCCCTCGTCTCTGACTACTTCCCTACGTACAGCATCACAGCGTGCCGCATCGAATGTGAAACTCGGTACCTGCTGGATATCTGCAACTGCAGAATGGTACACATGCCAGGTATGGGAGCACATTTTAACAGTGCAGTAAAGCCCAGGTATGGGTATGTTACATGCACTTTTACACAGTAAAAGTCCTTATGCTTCCTGTGCGATAAATCTGGACTTGTTCTTGTGCCTGACAATAAGGACCGTTTCATAATTAAACCAATCGAGGACAGATTTGTTTCTGTGTATGTCACTGCGATTAGAATATAAGGTCATTAAGAATATTCAATATTTTACACTATTTAATAGGCACTTCCACCGTGTGCACGCCGGAGCAATATAAGGAATGTGCGGACCCTGCCTTGGGTAAGCGAGTATATGGGTAGATTCTCATCAATCATCAGACTAAGCATAATCCCCTGCTGAGCCATAATGAATGTTGCTTAACATATTCTAAATGATTTTCATTAAAAACTCATGAAACTTTAAGACAGACAAATGTTATTTAGCACTATTGAATGTAACATCCATTCAACAATACAAACGCTGAATATTTCAGAATAAAATTCATGCAGACAGCCGTGGGACTCCTATGGAACAATCGTACCATAGGACCTGATGTCGTGGAGCAATGGGATTTGTTGTTCCAATTTCCAGATTACCTTGTCGAGAAGGACAGTAAAGTCTGCGTATGTCAGACGCCATGCAACATGACCCGATACGGCAAGGAGTTGTCAATGGTGAAAATCCCCAGCAAGGCTTCTGCCAAATACCTGGCCAAGAAGTTCAACAAGACGGAGCAGTACATTGGGTAGGAAATTAGCCAGTTTAACAGCCGACAAAAAGCCTTCTTTTACATATGAGATACCATGCCAGGGAATCTTCATAAAGCATTTTATAAGTACTTGTTCCTCAAGTCAGTATATTGTTGAAAAAGCAAATAGCACATCCAGTGTTATCAGATTGTGGAAAAAAAAGAAGAATCCAATCTGAAAGCATAGATGAGAGAACCGCATGACGCCATTCTTTGCCTTTCTTCATTTACAGAGATAACATTATGGTGTTGGATATCTTTTTTGAAGCTCTGAACTATGAGAAGATTGAGCAGAAGAAGGCATATGAAGTGGCTGGTCTACTTGGTGAGATATTTCATGGATGAAGACTCATGCCACGTCACAGCAATGCTGGGACATAAATTTCAGTGTTAAGAGTAAGAGCTATGACTTGTGTAATATTTGTATGTCTTCTCTTATATTTGTGTATCTTTCTTCTTTCAGGAGACATTGGTGGACAGATGGGTCTGTTTATAGGAGCCAGTGTCCTGACAATACTGGAGATATTTGATTACTTGTATGAGGTACAGCGCATTTATCTGTGCAGACTTTGCTTTTACAGTGGTTTTCAAACCCTTTCAGAGCCTTCTTGCATTTTCCATAGCTGAAATTATTAAAAGATTCATTTAGCAGTTTAGGTATAAGCATAGGCATTCAGGTCATTTTACTGAGTCAAACCCTAATTAATTCAGGTGCACAATATTACCGTAACTCAGTTAGTTAAGTTGCCCCTGCCTTCATATACTGACCACGGTTCAGGACTGTTACAGGTGCTGTCTCCATTATCAATAAATGACCAAAATGAATAAATTACTTTAAAAAATCAGCCAACCCAAGCAATGCTTTAAGTCATGCTATCCATCCAAACTTCGCTCTGGAAACAAAATGATTTTTTTATGGTGTGAAGATAACAGCAGCATGAAAGCCAGAAATGCCAATATCTGTCGAGAAAATGTGCACCAGTTAAAGTTAATCACAGAACTCAGCATAAAGCTGACAAACGCGGACAGAAGGCAAGAAGGAAGCAACTGTGCAGACAGTGCCGCCCTCAAAGCCCACGTAACATTTTCAACATAATATGACAACGTGGCAGAAAGTGCTGTGGACAGGTGAGATAAAAAGATTTTTTTTCTTGCTTAAAGAGCAAGAGACCCAATGCAGATCCACTCTGTCAGTACCTGCCCTGTTAAGAAGTAGTTTGGTAGACTATGATGCAATAGGGGTGTGAAGTTTGCTGACACTGAAGGATAAATGGTTGAACCGAAATGGCAGCAGATTTTACAAACGTCAGTATGTCACAGACATAGAAATGGGGGTGGATCATTTTTAAGCACATTATGTGTCACAAGTCGAAAGCTTTAGAGAAAGGGAATTAAGGATCATGACTCCTCACGACTGACTGAGTCAGCACTTCAATCTGTCCTGCTAAAAATCTGTGACGTCTAGAAGCCAAGGAAGCTGTGAAAAGGCTTAGAGACCATTTTTACTAATTGTGCAAAAGTGCTACAGACATCCAAAAGAACTTGAAACTATAATTTATAGCTTAGTCTTAGGTTCAATACGTTTCAGCATATGTGCAATGCTCATATTTCTAGAAGGTTCTTATATTCTGTGTCACCCTCTGTAATTTTTCTTTCAATAGTTCAATCATACAAAACAACATAAGCTTATCTACATTTAACTGGATTTCAACCCAACAAGTTATTAACTCCAGCTTTGCACTATAATTGGCCATTTCTGTTTCGTACACTTTACACTCTATTACAAACCTTCTGTCCTAATCTGGTTCCACAGGTTTTTAAGGATAAAGTTCTGAACTACACACGGAAGGATCGGTCACGCCGGAGCACGAGTGATAATCTGGTAACTGAGCCGCTTATTCTCACACCTGCATGTAGACATGACAGAAACAACAAACAATAATAACAAATACCACCACCACCACAAAGCTCTTTCTTATGTCAGGAATAACTCTATTCACTGCTGTGTGCTGCTGCCATGTAGTTAGTGTTTGGCTAAAACTGTGATACTGAGGAAGAACAGGTAATGGTGTGAAAAGGCAGTGTCTGGTTTGAAGTAATGTGAAGCAACTGCTTTATCGAAGAATTCATACCTCAGTTTGACTGTGTTCTAATATACAATGAAAAATGTTCTAATATACAATGTAAAGCAGCTTAATTGAATGGCTTCTGCAACTTGAAGCCATTTTGAAATGGGATTTCTCTAACAGTGTCTACTTGATTAAGGTTTGTTTGATCAAGACCAGGCGTCTTCTTGGCCTCGGAAAAACATATTTCCTAACATCATATCAGGGTACCATTTATTGAGTGAAGGGCTAAAAGTAGCTTCACACAGTATTATGCAGAATTATTGGTTTTCATTATACAGTAAGCATAATGAATGCATAATGAATGCTGGGTAGGAAATGGTACCTTAATAGTTTTTTTAATTTACATTTTCTTCTTTTTTTTACACTATAGTATACAGTATATTGTTATTTAATTTTTATTTACAATCATGGCTTAGTTACCTTGAAAAAGTAATCCGATTGATTACTGATTACTCCTTTTAAAAGTAACTTAGTTACTTTTATTGATTACTGATTACTCCTTTTAAAAGTGACTTAGTTACTTTTATTGATTACTGATTACTCCTTTTTAAAGTAACTTAGTTACTTTTATTGATTACTGATTACTCCTTTTAAAAGTAACTTAGTTACTTTTATTGATTACTTGATTTTTAAAGTTTTGCCAGTACCCAGTTTATTGGAAGTGTATTTTTAACAGTAACAATGTATCTCTTGACATTACGTTTGTGTCACTGTGCTGTACTATTTGTAAACGTAATAGAAGTGAACTATTCTGTCAGATATTTGTTGTGAAATGAAATTTCCAAGTACTTTAGCCAAAAATCCAGCACTTTTCAAGCCTGGAACACAATGCAACATTAAAATTCGTTTTTGGGGGGTATTTCTTTACACTACTACACATCGTTACGGAGAACATTGCAAGGAATGTCGTGTCAAGTATAAACGCTTCCACCGTTCACAGGTTCGCGCGCAGTGTGCGAAGCCAAGAGCTATGGTCAGACGCGAAAGTATTTTCACCACCCGATCTGAACCAGAAACCCGATTTGGACTAGCATGCATTGTCCAAATTGGGTTTCAGTTCAAATTCGTAGTGACAAGTGATGAGTATAATCCAGCCTTTAATTGTTTTTTTCCTTAATCTACTAAGGAAAATGACAAATATATATACTGTACCATAAAAATAGTGTATCAGTGCCTTAGACATGACAAAGGTTTGACCTTTTGTTAGTGTAAACTTAGAATGTATTAAATGCTCATTAAATGTGTTAATCCCTAACCCCGAATGTTTCTAGCTTCAGTTCCCGTTTACTTAACATTGGTAATCTAAAAGGTCTCGCTAACTCTCTTGTTAACAGAAGTACCCAGCTGGGCTGTCTGGGTTATTTGCTATAGCCCAGGCAAGCGTCTGATCCTGCTGATAGGTTAGACCTTAATGAGTGCTGTGTGCGCAATACTGTCAAATATTGGCCTGAAATAACTCATTACTTACCATCATTCATCACCTATAAAGACATTTTCTCAGAGATGACAGCTGCTCTCTAATCACCTGCAACACTTTCTGAATACAACTTCAAAATACATGTAAATATAAAAACGCGAAGACCCTCTGAATAATGGATTGTTTGAAATACACTTGCTGCTGGTACATTTTTTAAAATATTATTGTGCATTAAATTTCACAAAAGTCAATCTTGTTTTGGAACAGATCAACAGATCATTACCTACCCCACATTGTATAATTTTGAGTTGTCCAGGACTAAGCTCAGTTCGGTTTCACTTCTGCAAACTCAAAACATGAACTTATTGTACTGGTTTTGACCTGATGGGGAGAGAATTCCACCCTGGCATGAGTGGGTGCTACATTTCTGTCAGTTGAGTTTTGACTTTACCACGGGCTGAGCTGAGACCGAACCGAGCCCTCACCAGGTTTACTCATCTTCATCTTTCTCATCATCGTGTGTGTTCCAGGAGTACTCCGAGAATCAAACCAGCCCTGGTGTCACATCTAACCATGTTCCCAGGTAGCAGCACCATTGGCAAACCTGCAATAACACTGCGTCCTCTTAATCTGTCCTAACACATACGCATTAGCATCTCATTCTTTCATCTTCCTTTTGATTCTCCTTCAGTATTTTGTTTTTTTTTCCTTTCTGAAACCATAACTGAGTGCAGGTAATCTGTCATTTCTTAACATTCTAAGAAATGTTTTTCGAACCCTGTAGCTTTCAAGACGATGATGATGATTTGAACAAGTTCAGGTAAAAAGAATAACTTTAAAATGGATTTAAAATGGATTAGTTTCTCCCCTTTTTTTCAGCAGTCTGTGTCACTGTCTTGGTCCTCTTTCCCAAAAACTACAGCTTATGGATGTTTGTGCTAAATAGGTTTCTTAAGCAAACATGGAGGAAATGACCTAACAATGATGCCATGCGACTTGACATTTTTTTTAAACATGCATTAAATGTTACATTTCAAAACTGCACAATGGTCTGCAAATTCAGTTTTATTGAACAAAATTACTACATATTACTTCATTACTTCACATAGCATCGGAGCTTTTGGGAAATAGACATGTTTGTGACTACAACTTTTCCTTTCTTCTTTTTTGAATTTTTTTATTATTCAATTCAATTCAATTCAATTTTATTTATTTCTACAGTTTATTTATGAATGAATAAAGCATTTTTACAACACATGTTGTCTTTAACAAAGGATCTTAAGCTGTTGCATAGTACATGTTCACTTGGTGCTTGTATGTGTCCAATGGAACTTCACTTGTAGCATAACCTATTGGTAGACTCCATGATGTGTCTCAATTGTAAATGAATATTTACAACCTTTAAGGAAGGTAAAAAGGTTTTAGTGCTACAACAGGTTGCTCTGAACTGGAATAACCTATTTGTCTTGGTAGCTGATTCTTAACTGATGGCCCTCCAGCATCGTTATACCATACCAGAAGGCATGTTTAGTCATGTTTAGTCATTAATGCAAGAAATGACCAGTGTGTGGACCCATTTCCAACTCCCATGCCACCTTGATGTTCTTACATTGACCCATGAAACCCTGAATATATGCAGCCTCTTAGGTATGGATTGAGTTATTTGTGGGGAATCTTGTGATTGGGATCCAAGGCAGCAAAGGATGAGATTCCACTGAATGTCTCCTATGCACAAGAGGGTTCTCATTAATCAAAGTAATCTTTTGGGATCACAGCCACAATGAGTGAACTAGGTACTGAAAGAGATTGCCATCTTGAGCATTGGCAGAGAACTTTGCAGACCATCTAAACAAAGATGCTGTGTATGGGGTGGGTATTGGCCCACCCAGGGAATTGGGATGACGCCTGCGTCCAATAGCATCACCAGATCCATTCCTTTGTGATGCCATTGCAGGTCTACATACAATGAGTTTGGACCCAGAAGGAAAGAAATGGTCCCCAGAAGGGAAGATGTTTTAATTGAGATGCAGATAACTACAGTGTGTTGTGATCAGGCTGGCTGTGTATTCTATGAAGGTGTAGTTTAAGGGACGGTACCAAAGTCTTAAGTCCAGGACTAAGAAAGAATGTCTTCTCCCCCCTTCCCTTCCATTCGTACTCAACTCCATTCATCCATCACATCTCTTGTACTTGTCTATCTCCCTCTAATATATAAATGTTCATCTGGGTCTGGGGGGGATGCCACACTTTATCTGTCATAACATGCATGACCACACGATATTTGGGCAATCTCTGAACCATGCTTTGCCTGTGGACGTTTTCCTTTGTGTGTGTTTTGTGGTATCTCTGTCAACTCCTTCCTTCCCGTCCCCCTGTGAATCTTGTCCAATCCCATCCCCACGTCTCTATGAACATGCATCCCTCGCACTGCTCATTTAAAATACGCCTCCTCCCGGCAATGTCATCAACTCATTGCACGACATCTGAACTCCTCTCCCCTCCCCCCCACTCCCTTCTCCTCCAGAGCACATGCGACACACTCCGGAGTCACTCGGACAGCCTCAGATTCACGCCGAACATGCTACCTCGTCACCCGGCTTTAGGCAACTTTGAGGAGTTCGCCTGTTGATGACGCAGGTGTCGGGCCATGACGAGGACAGTTAGGGTTTGACAGCAACTGTGATGTAAACTCGTGTAATCCAACCCACCTGTAAGTTCACACCACTATACATAAAGACTTACTGAAATCACTCTGTCAGTTGATCAATGCCTGAATAGAATTGCAGACATCATAAGTACAAATAGACAATTCTAAATACAAATACTCAGGTTTTATTAGCATAACTCATTTATCATCTTAACACCCATCTATTTGTTTCTATAAGTATATGTTGTTAAAATATTAATACAATTATCAAAGATTTTAAACCAAAGTCAGAGATTTAGAGGGACTGTTTTCAGTGTTTTTGTGAAACAGATATGAACACCTTGGATTTTATTTGAAGGCTGTCACTGAAAATAAATAAAAGTGTCGCACCATCGCACAAAATCCCAGACTGGGTAAACTGGCAGTAAGTTTTACCTTTGGCTAACAAGTTTTTACGAGCATATGATATAATGGAAAAGAATGAGGCTGAAATTATTGAAAATGTTTGTCTCTGTTTACATTCATTGTATATAAGTGCAATAATATGCATAATGTGTTAGTTGAACAGATGTATTACCCTCCAGTCTGAACTATTGTTAAGAGAAAAGAAATAACATTGAGATTAGAATCTGGTTCAACTCTGTCTGTTAACAGTATTCTACTTTTGATATGCATTGTATTTCTGTTTGTCTATTTATTTTTATTGCCAATATATTTGGGCATTGTCAAACACATACGACACTTCAAGTTTGTCATACAGACATTTGTGTGAGTAGATTCAGGTTTTAGATCATCATGTGACATACCCCTGTTCAGTTATGGCCCAGTTAAGAAACTCCCACATATTAAGATGCTCAAACCAAACCTTTGAATAAATTTCACTGCTTCTTATAATCCACGTTTAAGATAGCTCGGTTTTGGTCCTGTTCAATAATCACCTGTCCCACAGTCTGCTGTCAACAAGTGATGGCAGTGGCGATTTACAGACTGCATTTGTGAGGTTTAACAGTAACAGGATGTGGAGTAAAGTGTATGACCATATAGGTGTGTCTAAAACATATGCAGAACTCCTCTGGGATTGATTTTCTTCTTGAGGCTTCCACGATACCCTGTTCATAGATTAAACCGCACCAAGTATACATCAAACTTTTCCATTTGTGGTGAAATCTACATTTACCACAGGAGTCTTCCTCTCTACCCTGCATGCCCATGTCTACACACACAAAAAGCCTGTTTGGTTTGACGTCTTGGTCCGTGCTCAGAGCACAGCAGAGTGAGGGACAGCATCACCAAACATTCTCCCGCCTTTCAATTTCGCTTCTGCATTGAGCTATGCTGTATAATTGTTTTGTTTTATATCACTTACGATGTGATTTCTAGCACATATATACACATTTTAAAACAGTCGGTGGTGAAGTGTAAATTAACCTATATAATAAACGATATATTTAACCATCTCTTAAAGAAGAGTGCTTGTCTCGGTGTGTGTCACTACATGTAGCAAGTGAAAATAGAAAAAGCTCCTCGTGTTAATCTTCCCAGTGTTAACAAAAACCACATGCATTCAGTGGCTAGTTACAGCATTTACATCCGTTTTTAACACAGGACACTTTCTTACTGGCCTAAGATTTAAGTCAAGGTTCTTTTTAGTAAAATCTATGCATTTGTCCACAACACTCATTAAACGGTAAATATGGTGTCTACATTGGATGTCATTAACCTGATGAATTATGTCCAGCTTATGTTTCATGAGTTTCATGAGAATTTTACTGCTATTGGTTTTAGCCCTAAAATATGAAGAACTACAGTATATGACACATGAATTCTTCAGCATTAAAAACATTCAATGCAGTATCAGAATTGTTCACCAAAAAAAAACTTTTTGGATATGGTTTATTTTTAAATAGTTGCTTTAATCAGACAAAACAGTCAGAAAAATAAAAAAGATAAATATTAATACCAACCAAACAAAATATATAGCACCTTGCACAGTCGTTTATCAGACTGCTTACAGTGGACATGAGGATAACGGAGATTAAATAAATCAGTTCCTTTTCACAAAAGTCAGTTATCACTCTGAAACTGGGGCAGATAACCAGTTTTCCTGCTCATGAGTCCCATGACACAACATTAAACCCAGAACAGTTTTAAGAGGCCAAAAGTGAATATTTTTTTATCTGATAAGTCAAACTTCCAACCGCAGTGAAAATGTGACAACATATTATACCTGCCAAAATAAATACTGTACATAAACTGGTTGGATTTTCCAACACCCATTCAGAGGTATTTCAGCTTACGAAAACTATTGATGTGTCTGCGCTGAAAAACCCCAAAACAAAAAAATAATAAAGGCCTACAACCACTGCCACTCAACCACTGCCTCCACGTCAGGCACAAATGTAGCTGTTCAACCTCTCCAGAGCCTCATCAGGGCTTGCATGGGATTTCCACACGGCCACGGCAGACGCTCCGTCTCCTACGGACCACGGGAGACGCTCCGTCTCCTACGGACCAGGGGAGACGCTCCGTCTCCTACGGACCACGGGAGACGCTCCGTCTCCTACGGACCACGGGAGACGCTCCGTCTCCTACGGACCAGGGGCGTGCGGAGCAGGCCATTAGACTGACACCCACTGATAGGTACTAACCCTAACCCTAGGTACGGCAGGGGAGTCTGGGGAAACTGACAGCCTTATGGCTTGATCGAAGCCTGCACGTAACGGAGCCATATTTATCTGAAGATGACGAGAGAGCAGATTAATAAAATCTATTAATTTTACTTGTCGAATAGACAGTGCCTCTTAAGCTTGAGTAAGAGCTAGGGCTTACCTAATTAATCAGTTAACTAATTAGCTGTCAAATAAAAATTTAACTTTTTTTCTCTGTATAGGTTCACAGAATGCCATAACCATCAGCTTCTGTCATGTCTCTGCATGAGGCTAGAATAACAACACGACAGAACTGTCTTTCTAAAAGCAACAACGGTCTGTTCTGGTCCCTCTGCCAGCCCATGGGAGCTCATTTTTATGCTGTGTCATTCTTCAGAGGCAGGCGCGCACGCACACACACACACACACACACACACACACACACACACACACACACACAAGAGGCATCTTTTTTTAAAACACTAAAACATGCAGAAAATGTCTGTGGGGTGGGGAGGGACATTAGAATTTTCCTTTAAAAGTAAGAAACCATCCTTTTAGGACCGACTACATGTTGCATGAGCACTACAGGGACAATTAGCTAATGATAAATCACCAGTAAAACATCAGTGGATGCAGTTCAACTTTCCCACTGTTTCAGAAGGTATTCCTAGTTTTACAGTACACTGGATCTAACGTCCACACAGACACGTATATCGCATGGTGGTCTACCTTAACACTGTCACATCGCCATTACGAGGACCTCTACTGGTGGCACATGGTTTCACTAGTGGTTAAATTACATGCTCTTGTTATTTCTGCTTTCCTTAATATTTATGCTACCTCTGTTTTAATAGTTGTTAAATGTTTAATTATCCCATAGCAAATGTGCTAGTTTCACAATGTACTAAATTTTGACAGTAAAATGTTGAGACAGGTTGAGAGATACATTAAAGACTTGGTGAGAAACACCAAATGATGAATCACATGTCCAGAGCTTGTAAATTTCAGCACCTCTGTAAAGTAAAAATTGTAGAATTAAGTTTTTGGGACAATTACATTTGCTCTGATGCTTGAAACACAGACGTGGCATCTTACACTTGTTCAGTGTTCAGTGTCCTTGTTTATCTCAACCAGGCTGAGGGACTCAGTGCCTTTGGAGCGTCACAGATGCAAAATGATACGGATTGAAGAAGCGCGAGCAGCATTTCCATTACAGGCACTGATAAACATACCAAGTGATGTCAGGTAGGAGGTTTCGGTTCCTGTCTTCCTTTATGTTTTTTACATTGAGGAGAAATCTTCACGAAACAAAATATTTACTATCAGGTCATCACACGCAATGAAGTAATACAAGCAATATACTAGTGTTTTGATCAGTGATTTATACCCAAACGGCGGCGCTCCACACGCACGTCCAATTTGACATTCGCCATCAAGCAGACATTTCTAGCATCCCTTGAATGCGAAACACAGCTAAGGGCTCGAAACAGACACCCGCACAAATCAAGCTAGAAGGCAGTCCTCCGGACGAAACATGTACTTGTGATTAAACCAGGCAAGGGGACGAGGCAGGAGACGTACCGCGCGGCCTGGAGCGGCGCGGCCCCCGGGGCTGGAAGACGCGGCGAAGGTTCGGACCCCAGGGCCGCCTCGTGCGTTTGATCAAAAAGCCTCCAACTAGACTAAGGTCACCACGTTCTTCCTAAAAACGAAGAATGGAGAAACAGGGGGAAGAAGCGCAGGGCATGGGTTAGTACAGCAGTGCAGAGCTGATAATGAATCAGTACTAAATCAGTACGTTAAGACTCTGAGCACCAGTACTATGTTTAGGATTCACTGATGGTTCGGTGAAGTGATGCACGGAATCCTCTGAAGAGTCGATGAAAGAGAATGAGCGACAGACAGACAGACAGACAGCGAGATGGCGTCTGGTATGTTTGCCTCAGAGACGTTTGGTGGGGAACACACCCTAGGAACTGTAAGGCACTTCAGCTGCTCCCCCTGCTGGTCTGACTCTGGTCCAGCACGGAGCTGTTGTTGATCTCCTCTTCCTCCTCCTCCTCTTCTGTCCACCCTCCCAGGCGGAGAGGACTAGGCACGGCCAGGCTGGCTGTGTGGATCGACTGCGTCGGAGGACCCGGTGCTGGCGCTGGACGGGAAGTGAAGATTCATTATTCTCCATCGCATCTTTGCTCATTACTGCTCTAGGAGTATTTGACAGCTACGGTTGATTTCTCAGGCCAAAGATGCAGTGTACCAAAGATCGTGGTCACTATGGGCTCTGGTCACTTCAAATTAAAAGTCCTCAAAGCCTCATTTGAGGACTTTTAAAAGTGTGTTCAGTTGAAATACAAGGCATACCTGCACTGGCAGCCAAGTCCCTCATGGGCCACGGGATGCTGTAAGAGGCCTGGTCCACGCTGACACTGGAACTTCTGCTGGTGGACCTACAAGACACACGAGTCACGGCCACGGCATCCACACATCAGAACAGCCTTGGAGCCAATGGAGTCGGTAACACAGGTCTGATGATAATAATGAGCAACGTCTGCCTTTATCTTCTACGTCTGGTCGGCATTCACTATGCTGCTGATATTCAGGGGCTTTCTTTATGTGTCCATAAAAGGGAGGTTATGCATTTCATAGAACACGAAGAGGAGCAAAACTGGGCCATAATGGGGTTAAACAAACTGGTCCATAATTTACAATGCTCTTCTACTTCCTGTGCAGTCTGCAGTACACCATAGCGGCTTTCCCACGAGACTCTTACCTCGTGCATGTATATGGCATGCAGGCTCATCTCTGCAGAGGCAAACTCAGACAGCAGGGCCGAGCTGGACTGGCCCAACAGCTTGGAGTCACTGGCAGACATGCTAATTTAAAACAGAGTTGAATCAGCCAATTAGCTGCAGTTTCACTCTGACAAGGGCCAATCAGCAATGCTGCTTAATTTCCGTAACTTTTCCTCCTAATGACCGAGAATTATTGTTTCATTGTACAAATGAAAATCAATTCTTCAGTTCGAACTTAATTATTTAGTTATTAGCAGTGCGGTTTAATTTGTATTTAATTAGCCAATTACTCAAATGACACAGAGCTATTGCCTTAATTTGGCTTAAAATAAACAGCCCTTGTGGACCAGCTGTCTTCTGAGAGACAGTGGAACATCTAATCCAACCATTGTTTGTTTACGTGTTTACTTTTAATAACTGCAGACACACTGTTGTCATGGTGATGGGCAGGTGGGGGCACCTGTTGGCGATGGTGTGGTCGCCGTGGTGAGTGACGCCGTCATGATGGTGGGAGTGCAGGAGGTGGTGGGAGTGGGCGTGGCCAGCGTGGGGCTGCTGGGAGGAGGAAATGCCACGGCGACCGCGGCCGGCCACGCCTGTCAGCACAGGGTGAGCCAGCACACTGACCAGGAGGCTGTCGGGCTGCAGGGGGGTCACAACGACACAGGTGTTGTAATCAGACACAGAATCAGACATGGCAGTGGTAATCAGACAGAATTAGACACAGGGAAGTGGTAATCAGACACAGGGAAGTGGTAATCAGACACAGAATCAGACATGGCAGTGGTAATCAGACACAGAATTAGACACAGGGAAGTGGTAATCAGACACAGGGAAGTGGTAATCAGACACAGGGAAGTGGTAATCAGACACAGAATCAGACATGGCAGTGGTAATCAGACACCGAATTAGACAGGGAAGTGGTAATCAGACACAGGGAAGTGGTAATCAGACAGAGGGCAGTGTAGTCAGACACAGAATCAGACATGGCAGTGGTAATCAGACAGAGGGCAGTATAGTCAGACACAGAATCAGACATGGCAGTGGTAATCAGACACGGGGAGAAACCAGACGGAAATAATGCAGGGAGAGATTAGATGGAGCTGAAGGGGTTGAAGTCCCATCCTGCTGTAGGCTGAACGTGTGACTCACAGCCCATGAAATTACCAACCAAGCTACAAGCAGGAAGGAAATGACCAGAAACATGTTCTCATATTGCGAGGTAGATTGAACAGAAAAGGTTTTCTATAGCTTACGGGGGGGGGGGGGGGCATAAGGACATTCCACACCGAAATGGAGAGTTGTTGCTGTAAATACTAATTCAGGATGCTAACTAAGAATTAGTTATCACCATCTAATCAACCATCAGCAACACCTCAGCTAGCCCCCGCGCAGCACACACGGACGTGGGACTCACCACGGTGGTGGCGGACTCATTGGAGAACAGGGAGGTGCAGAGCGGCGCCTCTGAGAGCAGGAGCTGGGCAGAGGGGAGGAGCTGGGCGGAGGGGAGGAGCTGGGCGGAGGGGAGGAGCTGGGTGGAGGGCGCGTCCTGCTGCACCTTCTCCCGCACATGGCTGATGAAGACGGAGCTGTCCTGTGGAGGCTGCCAGCGCGGGTTCTTCAGGGTGAAGTGCATGAGCGACAGCTCCGTCTTGCCGTTCTCCGCCTGCTGGTAGACGGAGGCCTCCGTCTGGCCCTCCGACATCCACTGGGCAGCAAACGAGAGACGTCAAACTGATCGAACTGGAGAAGCTACAACTGCGCGCATTACAAATCGGTACTTTACGAGTTAGGACTTGAAGACTTGAGGTCTAGCACTGGTTTCAAAACTTCTGAATCACTCTCAATCACCCACTCCTCGCTCTCTCACACACACACACACACACACACTCGGGCAAAAGGCCAGTATACTACAGCCATGGAGACCTGTGGGTTGCCATGACGGCGGACGTCCATCTGTGCGAAGGAGCAGATGTCGCCGACGCCCACCACCTCCACGGTGAAGTTGCGGAAGAAGTCGATGATCTCCAGGGACTTGTTCCGCAGAAGGAAGATGAGGACGAAGGGCGTGACGATGGGGCTCAGCAGCTCCTCCAGGATGAACACCTGCAGGAACCCAGCACCAAAACCCAGACCCGCAGCTTAACAGGAAATCGCCAAATGACTTAGGACGACCGACATTAAACCAACAAACAAAACAACAACTATTCCTAAATTTACATTTACGGCATTTAGCAGACGCTCTTATCCAGAGTATCCTAAATACTAGCAAACATCCCAAACTTCCAGCGATTCTGGTGGTGATGGTGATGATGATGATGATGAGTAACGGGCTCTCACCGCTTTGTACTGGAAGAGCTGGGCCATCTCGTCTCGCGTCTCACTCTTGTGGGCGCTGCCCTTCCAGTGGTCCGGCATGTAGTGGATGTGTGCCAGGACGCACTGTAGCAGCTGCTCCGGGCACCACATCATATGCTCGTCCGGGATGAAGGACCTGAGAGACACCGCACACCATGTAATCCAAGGCCATCGCACTGCTGCTGAGACTACATCAACTACATCAACAGTGTAATAACCCCTTTTTATTCACTACCTTACCTTTTTTAAAATAGACTGGATTACACTATAGTTGGTAAAATGTCTGAGCGTAGTCTAGTTGTTACAGAAAATGTGGCCTTAGCATTCTGCCAAAACTGGTTCAAGAGAAACCTCACAAAAGCAGCATCTCTACTGGAGGTTTTTGAATTTCGAAATGGCACAGCTACTGGGTTTAGTTCACGTGCATGTGTGCCTTAAACCGCATGATGCAAGAACACAGCAACCGCACGTAGTAAAAACAAGAATAGGCGAGATCTTCTGATGTAAACTACAGTCATCTAGGGTAGTGACGGAGCATTTGACTCAAAATGGATTTTCAATTGCTTGTTTCTCTTGGCACTGATTTTACATTTGCATAAACTGTAAACTCCGGGAAAAACATTGCGACTGCTCTCAATTTTTCCCCCTCTGCACTTATCTGCAGGCCCAATTATAAACAAATCGATGGCTCTAATTAAGAAATACAGCCGAATGCTTCCTGACCCATTTCTGAGACGCTGAAGCTCACGGAGGGTTGAAAGCCCCTCCCCTCGCGAGGGAGCCACCTGGCGACGGTGATGACCCACCTGGTGATGGTGATGACCACGCCCAGCACGGTGATGGCAGTGAGTATGTGCTGCACGGTCAGCACGTCCTCGTCGTAGACGGTGAGCGCGATCAGCACGGCGAGCACCGAGCCGGAGAAGAACGCCACGTTCCTCGCCAGCA
Organism: Brachyhypopomus occidentalis; assembly: GCA_020368025.1. Classification (NCBI taxonomy): domain Eukaryota; kingdom Metazoa; phylum Chordata; class Actinopteri; order Gymnotiformes; family Hypopomidae; genus Brachyhypopomus; species Brachyhypopomus occidentalis. The sequence continues at coordinate 2,524,707 of JAGXOD010000159.1, forward strand.
CGGCCAGCAGCGGCGACACAAAGGCGTTCATGTACCTGGCGGCGGGCTTGTAGCCGCGGCCCAGCCTGCCTTGCAGCTCGTGGTCCAGCTCGTTGAAGTGGCGCAGGTAGAGGCGTCCGTAGAGGGACCAGCGCCGCGCCCCCAGGCTGCCCGGCTCGCGCTTGATCACCTCGGCGTAGCTGAAGAAGGCGTACAGCACCTGCCACACCAGCACGAAGGGGCAGAGCAGCAGGTTGGCCACGCCCGCCAGCAGGATGATGCGTCTGAGCTGACGCGCCAGCTCCAGGCGGTTCCCCGCCCGCTTGTACTTGGGGTGCAGGTTCCACTTGTTCTGGAAGAGCGAGCCCGGCCCCCAGAAGAGGATGAGCTCGAAGTTGTACTTCAGGCCCTGGGTGAGGAAGACCACGTCGCCGAGGAAGGGCAGACGCAGGCGCACGGGCAGCAGCGACTTGTTGATCATGGCCACCGTGTAGTTCTTGAAGCGCAGGATGCGGTGGTAGATGTCCAGTTCCGTCAGCTCCTTCTTGTGGATGCAGATCTGCTGCTCGCGCTGCAGGCCGATCAGTCGGCCCTGCACCTCCTGCCAGCTGAAGTTGCATAGCTCGTCCTGTCGGGCGGGAACGGTTCACAGAGGGTGTTCCGCTAAGACGTTTCTCGGGAACGGATCTAATACGTCACTCGTGCGTTTTGTTCGTTCACCTAAGCAGTCGACGTAGCAGGCGTGCGTCACTTACCATCCTGATTTTCAGGGCTTTTATGTAAAACTGACGGATCTCCCAGTAGCTCAGGACGTTGCAGATCACCTTCCCCAGACGATAAATCCAAAAGATGGCCGCCATTATAAGAAGGAAAATGATCCAGCTGTTGCCTTGGATCCTGACCAGAAAGGGCAGATTGTGATTGGTTGACCTCATCGTGCTGGGAAATGTTTAGCAATCTACTATGCACTTTACTCACTGACTTGAAGGATGGACAGGGGAACAAGATCAGGGGACCAAGATTTTGTAAGCTCCCTCGATCCCCAATGCCCATGTTAGTTACCACCAATACTGACATAATCCGCACTGACCACACGAGCTCCAACCTCCTCCAGTGTGTAAAGAGTGACTATGTGTTAGTGGGGGACCTGATCATTTTTATCTCCTGGCAGCAAGAGTTCCACAGAAACCCCACATTACAAATCTTTGCTCTGTAAACTTCATGGATCTAAACAAAGTGTGTTTTCATCTGCTGACGCTGCCCTCCTTTCATACTCAGTAGGCAGAACGTCAAGAACCTCGGTGGCACAAACTGTTCTTGGATGTATAACACCGGCACTGTCACCCATCACACACAAACACACAAACACACACACACACACACACACACTTCCCCTGGGCTAGTCGGGCCACGACCACATCGACACAAAACAAACATTGCTGCTGGAAGCCATTTTAGCCAGCAGGCCAAAAAGTGAGGATGGCTGGGACAGAGAATAGATGAATAATAAGTAAACAGCAGGACAATAAATAAAACAAGCAAAGCAGATCTTCCCAGAATCGGTTATGAGCTGTCCTTTCCATCTCAGTGCCACAGAAATAGCAAAAGCTCTGAGAAAGCAACTTCTGCCTGCCGGTGTTGCAACCTAGGGGTCTGTTTACGGTGTAGGTATGTGCAGACCAGGCAGACCAGCCCGGAACATACCAGGCCTGCCGAGGACAGAGCTGGATGAAACATCGTGTCACGATGAGTGCCAAAGAAACCGGCTCTCGGGTGACGGATCGACAGGATCCCACAACCAAAGTAAATCGATCCACGAAACAAAAAGGGATCTTGCTTGATCCCTTCAGTTAAAAAGGCTTATAATCACCAACATTAAAGACTGGACCCTCCAAACCAGACACATACCATCAAAACAACATACCATGCTAGTGTCATTAAACCAAATAAGCCAAACACAGAACCTTTTCCGTCATTTCATCACTCCCTATTTGCCCACTCACTCCACCTGATCTCTTCCAGATCCGGCTTATTATTCAGTTCTTACAGTTTATTCCACAGTAACTACTATGAATTGTTCAGTACCTCCATATAAATGAATTTCAGTCGTAGGGCTTTCAGAGGTTCAGTTAACTGTGTCATATAGGAAAGGTAAAACGCTAGCTAACCAAGCCATCCTCATGGAGAACAGCAGACGTAAGAGTGAGAGTTGGTCTGCTGTCCCTCATACCTGTCCATGCACTGCTGGCTGGGCAGGATGGCATCAGGCAGCGTGACCTTACTCCTGTCCAGCGGGTTGGTACTCTGGCCAGTGTGGTTGACAGCACGGTTGGCAAACAGCACATCGTACTCCACACAATTGAACAGGAAGGTTGTGAATGTGACCACAAACAGGAACTGCCTGGATGGGGGAGTCCAAACAAATAAACAATTTTACACATCTGCTTCTCAAATCAAACTCGCAAGGCTTTTATCTGGGTTACACTTGCATGCAACGCAAAAACAACGTGTACTTACACGAGTTCAAAGAACTCTGATAACATCATGCACGCAAAGCCATTCTTCTGGTGGAAATGATAAATGTGAGCATCTTCATTAAGGAATCAGGCTGATAAATTTAGTACAATCACTGCTGCTGTGACATTAAGAACTTATATACAGTTAATGCCAATGTTCCTTAGACATGAACAATTTCAGATTATGTCTGTTCTCTATATGAATAAAAGTTACAGTACAGTACAGTATCAATACTTTTGTGAATGAAATGTGTGTCACAGGACTGCAACTAAATATCACAGAACACACTCCTTCACTCAAACATTTCTGATCTCCAAAATGGCTTAAATACAAACTCATGCTAATCAAAGAACTAGTAAAACATCAAAGAAATGCAGTGAGAAAGGATATTCTAGTGAAGAAATTGTCAAGGTTCTTGATGTGATGCCAGGAATCTAGAAATTGAAGGAAGAAAAGTTCAATCAGATGCCATAATGTGTGCATTAAATTTTGTGTATATATGCAATCGAATGCTTTGATTGCTTTTAGGAAAAAACTTAAAGCAATGTGGCAGCACCTCGAAGCCCCTCTGGAACATGAATCAGCAAGTCCTCCTCTCCTGGGGGTGAATCTTCCTCGTAGTCATCTATTCTCTGGTACTCCTGGTAGGCTTCAAAATCAGCCATTGTGCTTTATATTCATCCTCTACACAGCTCAGGACAGATCCTTAGGGGAAACATGGTCAATGAACCATCGTTACAGTGGAATGGAGAATAATCTCACGTTCACGGCTACCCAAACAGACAACATGCGTGCAGGCACAATTCGTTCTTCGGGGTAAATGCTAGCCAAACCAAAAACATTACCACTGAAGTCAAATTCTCTAACTGTTCTTTGTGTAACTCGGCTGTGTGATCAGTGATCACTGGAATTCTAAAACTGACCGTGATAACGAACTATTACCTACAACAGACCACTGAGAATTACGTTAATGTAAAGCAGTTGATTTAGCAGACTTGCCAACGACAGCTAAGCGTAGGATATGACTTTGCCATAATGACATGACAAGCTAATGTGTCTTTAGCTGTAATAATATAGCTAGTCAGGCTATGTAGCTATCTAAAATTAGACGCGCTCTCACCAGAAATAGTTTTTGTGTTAATTTAATATTAGAACTGCCGCACACTTTTGCAATCAATGACCGTTTTAATTGCGAACAAATGTCACCACGACACAAGAGTCTTTCCTAGCGTGGGACGCTAGCTAGCTAACCTAGCTACGTTAGCAAACCAGCCGTTTAATCTAGCTAGCAGCGCTAGCTGTCCATCAAGCTGTCCCTTAGGCAGAGAACAGATTATTCACGTAGATAAACGTTTATTGGGATCTGTTCCAAAAAAAACTATTTTGACCAACTGGTTGAAAAACATAAAAGTACAATTGTGCCAATTTCAACGGACACCAAAGCCCTTACCATCCGACCACAGACGACTCTCGTGCTCTTTTCAACAAAAACATAAATGTCAACAAAACACCCTTGACGTCACTTTGTTTTCTGCTGACGCAATTTCCCATATATGTACGTGACACGCGTAACCGCCTGTGCGAGCTGCTGGTCTTCACGTGAACTTCTTCACATCTAACATCTTGTATGTGCCCATTACAATCTGTTCAACACCGAGTATTTGACCACCGTTTAATATTGAATGATGGCTTTGCTCATGGATCGTTCCCTTTGTGTGCCTTCGTTGTAAACACATTTTGTATCATTTTCTTACGATGGTTAATTTTTGCTGTATCAGGGAAGTTGCCATTGGTTTGCTCATAAATACTTGGGCATAAATTTCTGTAAATCTGCTTTTCAGCATAGACAAATTTAAAATCACTATGCAAATAAAATTCGATTTAATTGAACAGCACATACCTAGCAGTGTTTTCAATGTGACAAATCAAATAGCATGATACCACGCTTCCAATATATTAAAATATTAAATGTTGTCCATATCGTTCATCGCTTGATTAAGCATACACATGTTTACGCCTTATGAAATCCTCTCACAGCTTGCTTTGGAGATGACAGATTTAATGCTGAGCCTTAAAATAAGATTGACTAACTGGTGCATTCTGGGATTGTTTATAAATGGCGGCGCACAGTAAAATCCTTGTACTGTCTCCATTGTGAAAGTTACTACTCAGACAGAATATACATTTCTTGTAACCACAACAGACAAACATAATGTTTCTCTTTGTGCGCTGCAGTCGATTGACACATGGTTCGGATCGACTGCTGCGTTTTCGGTGTACTAATTTAAGGGACCTTCCGCTCCACTACAGACGGTATGCCTTCTCCTGTTACCTGTTGTAACGTTGCGTTCACATTAAGCTGATTCTGAAATCAGATCAGTTGCGCGAGGTTTCACTAAATTAGCGAAAATACTTTGGCAGTCATGTGTCAAGGCATTTTAACTTTTAACGTGATGTTAAGTAGCTATGCAAGCTACCTAGCTGGAAATAACCCTAACGGTATAAAGCAGTCGCCAGCGTAGCTCTGCTACATCTGAATTTCTGCTGCCTGATTAACTAACTAGTGTTATCATATGGCCAGAATTGTTTGTTACCTGTCGCACTCTAGCACTCAGACAAATGACCTCTATCTTACATGATCCTAATCGTCTTGTAGATATGGCCACGCACCACAATGGCCGAACGTCCAGCTTTCAGCCAAACACCCCACAATTAGTTCATTTAAACGGATGTGGGCTCAAACTCAGAAAGTGCTAAAATTAGTCACGCGACGGAGCCCCAAATCCCCCAACGCCGGCTTAACGTTTGTGGTGGGACCGGCTGCACTGACGATTACTGCGAGACTCTTCGGCACCATAGCGCACTGCCACGCCGATGTAAACAATAACCTTCCTGCTGAGGTCGATGCTAAGGAGAAAGTTCCCGAATTCAGCTGGGCTGTCTTCTGGGAGTTCGTTCGGCCGCAACTTTTAGCCCTCATTGGGGCCATTATTGTAAGTATAATGCAGAGTATCTAGCTATTGTATGAGAACCTGTCCTCCCTGTCCTGGGATCTCTGGTTTCTGAGGACCACTGTACTCACCAAAAAGGGAACTGTAACGGTTTAGACTAACTGTTCTCAGTAGGGGTTAGGGTAAAATTTGGGGATGAGGGTGTGGTTCATAATGCAAATATATATCAGAAAAGCATTCTGCATGCTGGAACATTTTCAAAAATAAACAGTAAATGCATTTTAACATTACAGACAGTGCAATAGCCTATTTTTACATTCATGCTCTGTGTTTGAAATGCTTTATACATATTATGGCTTGAAAATAGTGATAAAGGAAAATTAGAGTATTCACCCTGTATGTGACAGTTAACCAAAGTGTTGTCTGGATGCTCATAGCTTGCATTTGGGGCAGCTGCTCTGAATATCCAGATTCCTCTAATGCTGGGTGACCTGGTCAATGTTGTCGCCCAACACCTGAGAGAATATGCTGGAAATTACATGAGGGACATTCGATCACCTGCACTGAAGCTCCTGGGCCTGTATGGCCTACAGGTGAGATCAGACCAGACCAGACCAGACATTCAGGAAACGGATCGGAATCAAGTGTGATTAAAGATAATTTTTAAAAATCTGATCGAAAGGCAAATTTCAGCAGATGAACATTGCAAAATAGTCAAGACATCAAGTGCCCCGTGTACTGATGTACTGTGTTCCTTAGGGTCTGCTGACCACTGGGTACATCATCCTCCTATCCAGAGTCGGGGAGAGAGTGGCTGCTAGCATGAGGAAAACTCTCTTCATGTCACTGATAAGGTTTTTCCTGCTGATCATCAGATTAACTCTTAATTAAATTGCCATTGATTAGTTTATTATTGTGTTGTAAAGCCAAAAAACACCAGTGATGTGGAAGGTGAAGGCAACAGTGTTTTCCGTCTTAATTGGAGCACCAGGAGCTGTAACCCTCAAACTGGGAGAGTGGCTCCAACACATCCCGGGAACAACATCTCTAGATCTCCGTCCAGAAGAGTGCAGTCCTAAGAACAGCTAACATACTGTGCAGGACCCTCAAGCTCCCAGTAGAACTGGTAGAAGACCCGAGCTTGATGAAAAAACAGACGGCCAGTGCGAGGACGATTGGGAATTTACGTGTGTGTGCGTGTGTGTGATGTTCCTATTCTTGCAGACAAGATGTTGCGTTCTTTGATGCCAACAAGACAGGCCAACTTGTTAACCGCCTCACGGCTGACATTCAGGAGTTTAAATCCTCCTTCAAGTTGGTCGTCTCTCAGGTAAGTAATGGCGTCTCAGCTCGACCCCTTGGTCTCTTGGAGATAAGATCTCCTTTTACCATTGAGCCTTTGGAGACTATGATGTAGATATTACGCACTAAATAAATGGCTGATATTTATTAGAACCTGCTGGCATTCAGATGTGAAGGGGTTAACCCGTCCTCTGCCGCTCCTGATTTCTGTGCTGTCTGCAGGGCTTACGAAGCATTACCCAGACTGTGGGCTGCCTTGGCTCGCTGTACATCATCTCGCCAAAGCTGACTGGCCTGATGGTGGTCATGCTGCCGTGCCTTGTAGGCGCTGGTGCCCTCATCGGTTCTTTCCTGCGCACGCTCTCCAGGAAAGCTCAGGATCAGGTAAACACAGACTCACGACAACACGGCGGGGCTTGTGGGATATGTTGGGGGTGCCGTAGCATCATATGTTTGAAACTTTAAATGCGAAAGTTTCAGACGCTTCAGTGACTACCAGACACTTCTGCTTGGAGTAGTTTCTAGCTTCAAGTGTGTAGGTGTGTAATGTTATTTGTAAATGAGAGATTCCTGTTTTGACTCGTAGGTTGCGAAAGCTACAGGAGTGGCGGACGAGGCTCTTGGCAATGTCCGAACAGTGAGGGCCTTTGCCATGGAGGACCGAGAACTGGAGTGAGTTTTCCACCATTTCCATCGCATTCTGTTCCATCTTGGTTCATGTTACATGTTTTGCAGTAACAGCAGCGACTACCTGTAACAGGAGATTAAATCTCTAGTTTCTAATGACAGTTAGTTACAGAGAGTTTGATCCACTCTACATTCATTCAACATTCTAGGGCTTGCTGCTAGCGTTACTAGCTCTTATTTTTACTTAAGCACCAACCTCAGTGTTGCAGAGCCAAAAACTTGTCTGCCATTTTGAGCAATTCGTGAACTTAGCCTTGGAAATACGTAATCACTAGTTGTGCTGCAGAAGGTTATCATTGTCAAGAAGCCGCTACTTGCTATTACCAGTTCTCAACATGTCAAAAATGGGTGTCGTCAGTGATACGAAAGAAAGCGGCCGCCTGTGTCCGCTACAGGATGTACGCTACAGAGGTGGAGAAGTCTGCCAGCATGAATGAAGCTTTAGGCACAGGCATTGCAGTGTTCCAAGGCCTGTCAAACATTGTATTAAACTGTGAGTGTGTACAGAACCATTTCTAATAAAATACTTAATATTACTGAAGAATGTTAATGTATTTTATTGAAGATTGTTTGAGTTTTCAATCATCTTTTTCCATCAGGCATTGTCCTAGGTACTATTTTTGCTGGAGGGTCTTTGATGGCTAGCAACGACATGTCTCCGGGTGACCTAATGTCATTTTTGGTTGCTTCTCAGACAGTTCAGAGGTAGAGACCTCTGACTACCACATCACCCAACCACTGCTTCAGTATTCATTACAAATGGCCCTAGAATGCATAATGTATAATGCTTGAAATTGTCTGTGAATTGAGAATGAACAGATTTGATTTTTCTACTGATGAAAGTAAAACTTGTTTGGGGATAAAATATGTTTTTTGAAGGGGAGGGTGTCAGATTTATTTTTATTATTATTATTATTTGAACATCTTATCTCGTCTCATTTTCTATAGATCTTTGGCCAGCATCTCAATTCTGTTTGGGCAGGTAATTGACGCATTCTAAACTGACCACATTGGTTTTCTATTAAAGTTTAATACATTTATTAATAATTAAAGTTTTAATCCATCTACTAATTGTGATCTGTCCTTTGCCTAAGATGGTACGAGGCATGAGTGCAGGAGCCCGTGTTTTTGAGTACCTCACTTTGGAACCAACCATACCTCTAACAGGTGGGGGGCGTATCCCACTCAACTCTTTGACTGGAAGAGTGGACTTCCTGAATATCTACTTCAGGTAACCTGTTCCCACAGCCTTGTCTGTAGCAGGCATAATGCTGGAAAGTCTTTGTGGAAACGTTTTAGTTCTGTTTCTGTTGTGTGTTGTAGCTACCCCACAAGACCTGGAAGTGAGATCCTCAGGAATTTCAGCCTAACGCTTCCTCCTTGTAAAACTGTGGCGATAGTTGGAGAATCTGGCGGAGGTAGCTTGCTTACCCTCTTTAGTTCATTAAAGTTAAATCAAAAGTGACATTATTCATTGCGATTTTTTCCAATCTGAGTCAACCACAGGAGGATCTTCTACGGCTGGGTTCCTCTCCAGGTTCCTCAAACATTCAAGGATCTTTCCTTGCCTTTGCCACCTTGGTTTGCCTATTAGGGACCTGGACCCGGATTCTCCATATATCTGATTACTGTAATGTTGCTTGGTGACAAAATGTGTTGTAAAGAGTCCTATACAAATAGAGTTGAATGTGAGTTATGTATTATATATTGTATATATTGATGCAATTACAGAAGATAGAGAAATAGAATTTGATTTGTTTTAATTGTCTCTAAGGTTTTGTGGTATTACATTTGTTGACTGTATTGTTAATTGATTGATCTGATTTACAAGGTAAATCAAATATGGTGTTATAGCTGCTAGACCAGTTGATTGGTATCACCAGTGTAATGGGTGAATGTAAAAACGTTGTGTAGCATGTTGACCGTCTCCTTATGTACCAAGATAGGTGCCGTATAAGTGTAACACTATTCTTTCATACTTGATGTGACATTTCCTTCTTTGACCCCTTTGCACATTATAATGCCACATCTATGGTGTGTTTGATTGAGTGGTTGTGTTCATTGTGCTGGATTTGTTCACCCTTTTCTGACCCTTTTTCGTGTTCATCTCAGGTAAGTCGACTGCCGCTGCGTTACTGGAGCGTTTCTATGATCCAGACAGCGGCGTGATAATGCTGGACGGCCTGGACATTAGGACGCTCGACCCATCCTGGCTCAGGGGACAAGTCATTGGATTTATTAGTCAGGCACGTCTCATTACTTGTATTGGTATTTCATTTTTTTACAAGAGGTCAAGGGACAGTTGGTTTTTATAATCAACAATGCAGTTTTATGGACAGCATTCCATGATACAAATCCTGCACTGGAGTTTAAAGGACTAGCGACTGTCTAACGCTGACAGACATCATAATTGTATTTCCACATCCTGTGAGAGCTGATGACTTCTTGCTGTATTTGGAAATGGACCATCACATTTGTGATTGTGACATCACATTATGTGGCATCGGCTCTCCTTGCCTTTCACCGTCAGTATGCTTTGAAAAGCCAGTCATTGCTGGTGTTGATTGCAGGAGCCTGTGTTGTTTGGCGCCTCTGTGATGGAGAACATTCGCTTCGGAAAGCCTGGTGCCACAGATGCCGAGGTGATGGCGGCAGCCAAGCAGGCAAACGCTCATGGCTTCATCGCAGGCTTCCCCGACGGCTACGACACTGTAGTGGGTGAGCCCTGAGCACACCGGAGTACATCAAAGAAAATAATTTGCATATGCTAAATATGGTTGGGATCACTGACTGCTGCAGAATGTGCATGAATTTGTCTAGTGTATAAATCCCTATAATGACTGTATTTGTGATGGCCATTTATATTTACTGGAATCTTTTAATTGTGCTTGAATTAGCATGCAGCATTAACATGTCCAACTGGTTTATTTTGTGCAGGTGAGCGGGGAGTGACTCTGTCAGGGGGTCAGAAGCAGAGAATCGCCATCGCCCGCGCACTCATCAAAAACCCCAGGGTCCTGATCCTGGACGAGGCCACGAGCGCGCTGGATGCCGAATCGGAGCGCGTGGTCCAGGAGGCGCTGGACAGGGCCACCACGGGCCGCACCGTCCTCGTCATCGCCCACCGCCTCAGCACCATTCAGGGGGCGGACGTCATCTGCGTCATGAGTAACGGCAGGGTGGTGGAGGTGAGGAGATGAGCCACCCGTCTGCAGGCGTTCTTGAGCAGGGTCTGATTCTGCTATCCTGGTGGGCTCTGACGATCTGCTGGCTTTGAGTTAACACATGGGCTGAGCACTAGTCCCTCCCCTTTAATGAGGTCTGACAGAGAAGGGTAAACACTACACTGAGGTGCTACTGCCCTACAGGAACTGTGTGTGATGGCCCTCATTTCATAGATGAATAGATAGTCAACATTCTAGTCTAGGGCCATTCTTATTTAGCTACTTACTTTACTCTTGATGTAGGTTATATGGCTAACAAATGTTTGTGAGAAGTTTGTGAATTCTCTTGTGGTTTTGTTTGGCTGGAGGAATATATCTAGATAGCTATGGAATTAGTATTCATTGTAGAGAAATGTAAGTTCACAGTGTTTGAGGAGGCAGAAGATTGGAAGTTCAGCTATGTATGTACAGTATTTGAATCTGTTGTGATGTAAAGTTGTGCTGTTGGAAAGGACTATACAGAAAGGGCAGAAGATTATTACAAGAGTTGTCAAAGGCACTTGAAGCCCTGCTTTGGTGTTCTTTCTCCATGAACATTTTTTAATACTTGTTTATATTTTCCTTTGAAAGGCTGGAACTCACCTGGAACTACTGAGTAGAGGAGGCCTGTATGCTGAACTAATAAGAAGGCAAAGATCCAATGGACAAACATGAATCAAAGTGCAGCTAGGACAACTGCACTGCGGTCCAGAGCACCATTACACTGGTCCAGTTCAGTTTGCTGCATGTAAATGAGCTACATTTTAAAATTACATTTGATTTAACAGGGACATTTAATAGGGCGCTACACAATGTTTTGTTCAATTTTACTTCACATCGATTATGTAATAAGGAAATATGAATTATAGATTAAGCATTGTGGATGTACAGTGTTTTTTTTCTATAAACTATAAATATATATGTATATCAATGTATAACAATTAATACTTGTTAGAATGGGTATTTCATGAATAAATGAATAGACACTGGAACTGAGACCTTTATCTGATATAACTGTTTCATTTAGTTAATATAAGTTAATATAATAGTTGATTTTAATTAGTTAACACATTTATTTAAGTTAATATAAAAGTTCATATTAAATGAAATGAAACCAATATCACTGCTACTTGCTGCTTTTTTGTAGGGAAAAAAATATCAGATTTGTGAGCTTTCATTTGGATTGTAAAGTGTAGTTTTACTACATTATTCGCACACGTCCGCAAAACGCCAGTAGAGTACTTTTATTTTTAACTGTCGTAACACCGCGGCCATGTTGGAGCAGCTGTCTTCTTGCAACGCCCCTTCTGTTGTTGACTAGCCAGCAATATTGGACGCTGTGCGATCAAATCCCCTTAGCCATCCATCAATATCTTGGAAAACGTCGTGGGATCAGCCAGCCAGCTAGCTACTTATAGCTAGTTCTACTGGTAAAACATGCAGAAGTATGAAAAGCTAGAAAAGATTGGAGAGGGTGAGTTAATGCGTTAGCTAATTAGCTAACCAGTGTCTTCCTCTCCTGGTAGGCAGAGACGCCAGTCTGTCAGGAAAACTGTGTTCGCTAGCCGAACTAGTTCAGATGCATCAAAACAGGAGAAAGTGCAGTCGAAATGGCTGTGATGCCGATTATTTAAGCTTCCGTGTACAAAGCTGGCTAGATAAATAAATTAACATAGCAAGTTAATACATGTTGCAGAACAGTTGGGCTGACTAGCTAATTCGGATAATTCATTTCCATTTACCAACGTGTGCGCTCCAAATCTGTACTACATTGTAAATATAATTTAATGAAATAATGGAAAAATGAAAATGTTTCTCTACCCTAGGCAGTGGTTTGTCTAACGGTCCCGAGTCGGAGACTAATATTCTAATGGACTAATCTGTCACAGGTTGTTTTTTAATATAAGAAGCCGGTGTTATGCCTGGACGTCTCGTGATTTATCAAGCGTGGTAAATGGTTGGTTTCTCTTTCGACAGGTACCTATGGGACAGTCTTTAAAGCTAAAAACAGAGAGACGCATGAGATAGTCGCCTTGAAAAGGGTCAGACTAGACGACGACGACGAGGTGTGTGTCTTAGAAACCATCACCCGTGCTCGGGAACAACTGGCTGTATATGTGTGTGTATATATATATGAATTTCTTTTCTCGCTGATGGCTTTCTTTGCAGGGTGTTCCAAGCTCAGCCTTAAGAGAAATATGCCTCTTGAAAGAGCTGAAACATAAAAACATTGTTAGGTAATTTTATGCCAAGATCATAATTTCAGTTAATCTATATTTGACATCCATTTCAAATTATACAGCAATTTTAAGTATCCTGCTGTAAACGCAGCACACTCGATTACTCTTCATTTTCCCACCTCTTTAGGTTACATGATGTTCTACACAGTGATAAGAAGCTGACGTTAGTGTTTGAATACTGTGACCAGGTAAGACAAAGTTACATCAAAGGACTTAAAGGATCATAGAATCGGACGACCGATTAGGAAGTGGTTTTGTTATTACTGATGGCACAGAGGTGACATCCTCACAAATAGAGCTGTTGTTTTTAAGGACAGGGCCAGACAGGTCAAGTATCTGAAGTTCTACATGTATGCTTACATGGACGCTACTGCCTTTCTGTATGTGCACTCTTTTTGTGTACGTTTGTATTTGAAAAATCCTAACAGATGGTGGTGGTGTATGAAACATTGACACGCGTGTTCTCATTTACAGGATCTAAAGAAATATTTTGACAGCTGTAATGGTGACTTGGATCCGGAGACTGTAAAGGTACAGTTCCATTTGTGTGTTCTAACATGAAAGCTATTGAACAATGTTGTGAGTCATTTCATCACTACGTTGTAGGGATCGAGTCGTCAGTGTTGCTGAAGTGTGTTACATTAACGATGGATGTATACGTTTTGTTGACATTGTGTTGGAGTGTGTCAGTAAGAGTGCTGGTCACACCTCAAGCAGACTCTGGACTCACTTTGAGATGGTTCAGTGCACCATATGCAAACGATATACCAAAATGCTTCGCTTTCTTGTGGAATTTTCTGCAGATGGGTGATAATTGATTTGAGGTTTATGTTCACAAACTGCATCACAGACGAACTGTGTTCAGTTGGCAGAGAGCTGTGTTTAGTTTTGTCTTGGTGAATGTGTGGATGCTGTATCTCCTATTGCATGAAAAGATTTAGTCTGCTGGAAACCTGAGCATTGTTCCTGCTTTTGCATCAAAGTTGTGGAGAAGAAAAATGTGTGTATGGAAATATTGAAACATTGTACATTGAGTAGATTACTGTGCAAGTATTTAAAATGACAAAGACTTACATTATACTGTCAATATAGTGGTTTAATCTACTCATTTTACAGTCTACTGATTTTGCTTAAGGGAGAAATTTACAGATTATCCCAAACTCTTTGTTTTATGGTATTTATTTAGTCATTAAAGAATAAACTGATTTGCAGCCTCATTTATGTGCATTATATCCTACCGGCCCAAAAACATTGTTCTGAAACAATCGGAAATGTTCCATGCCAGACGATTCAGATTGTTTATTGCTGTTTTTTGTGTGTCCTTCAGTCCTTCATGTACCAGTTGCTGAAGGGACTCGCCTTCTGCCACAGTCGCAATGTCCTACACCGGGACCTGAAGCCACAAAACCTGCTCATCAACAGAGTATGGAGATCTGCTCTGCTTGTAGTTCAGAGTAGGGAGATCTGCTCTGCTTGTAGTTCAGAGTAGGGAGATCTGCTCTGCTTGTAGTTCAGAGTAGGGAGATCTGCTCTGCTTGTAGTTCAGAGTAGGGAGATCTGCTCTGCTTGTAGTTCAGAGTAGGGAGATCTGCTTTGCTTGCAGTTCAGAGTAGGGAGATCTGCTCTGCTTGCAGTTCAGAGTAGGGAGATCTGCTCTGCTTGCAGTTCAGAGTAGGGAGATCTGCTCTGCTTGCAGTTCAGAGTAGGGAGATCTGCTCTGCTTGCAGTTCAGAGTAGGGAGATCTGCTCTGCTTGCAGTTCAGAGTAGGGAGATCTGCTCTGCTTGTACCTTAAAGACCTTATTGATTGACTGATTGGGCCTTATTAGATTAGATTATGATACTTTTTTGTTCGTTTTTTTTTTTAGAATGGTGAACTAAAGTTAGCTGACTTCGGTTTAGCCAGAGCATTTGGAATCCCTGTTCGGTGCTACTCTGCTGAGGTAAGAGTAAGATATGACCTTACGACCTACTCTATGACCTTACGACCTACTGTATGACCTTACGAACAGAACTACCCACAACACTTGCGTTGAGTGTGTGGCAGACGTGTTGCGGTTCGTTTCAGGTGGTCACACTGTGGTACAGGCCGCCAGACGTGCTGTTTGGTGCCAAGCTGTATTCTACGTCAATTGACATGTGGTCAGCGGGATGCATATTTGCAGGTAGGAAACGTTCCAGAGATGAACTGCACTAACAGCTTCACTTGTCTGTGTTTTTGAGGGTTTTTGGGTTGTTTTTTCCTCAGCCTGAATTAAATCCTTCCCCCCTCGTTTGCATATTTAGAGCTGGCCAATGCGGGACGACCACTTTTTCCAGGCAATGACGTCGATGACCAGCTAAAGAGGATCTTTAGATATCCTTCAGCTTCTGTTTCACACTTGATCTGCCCCACATTACAGCCCTTCTTTGGTATTTAGGTCTCTATTTATTTAACTGTCAAATCAAGGGCAGGACAGTCTTTTCAGAGGTGGCCTATGTAGTTCATTTGTTAATGCCTAACACGTCCTGATATAATATAGATCTAAGAACCAAATACTATCACTGCATAGTAACAGCATTGCAGAAACATCATTGAAGCTCTTTGCTGGTATTTACCTCATGCCTAAAGATTTTTTTTCATTCAGGCTTAATTCCATATTGGAAACTTTGATATTTCTGCTAACGGTCAAGATGATGGTGCTGTAGTCTTTTGATGTGCTGTTTCTTTAACACTGGCACGTTGCTGGGGACACCAACAGAGGAGCAGTGGCAGACAATGGCTAAGCTTCCCGATTATAAGGTACATGCTTGCCTTCCACACAACACACATGAGCCTCTCTCATCTACTATTGAGGTTACATGCTTTTCATTTATAGAATGACCTCTTTAAACATTTTTCCCCCCCATCCTACTCTTCACAGCCGTATCCAATGTACCCCGCAACCACATCACTCGTGAACGTCGTCCCTAAACTTAGTAGCACGGGACGAGATCTTCTACAGGTAGGTCGTGCGTTTGCGCATAATGCACCTGTGCTTATACAAGTACCTGAATGTTCTGAATGGGTGCATATAGGTTCACGTCTGTGTCATATAGTCCTTTCTCCTGTTTTCTGCGTAGAATCTCCTGAAATGCAACCCAGCGCAGCGTATTTCGGCCGAGGAGGCCCTACAGCACCCCTACTTCGCCGATTTCTGTCCCCCGTAGGTTCCTAATCCCCGGAACCTCCGTGGTCGGAATGGACCGACGCAGTCATACCTCGAAATCACATCCCCTCCAAGCTCTTCTAGTTTGCTTCTACCCTCTCCACAAGAACTTCATCTGGACGTCCCAGAAAAGCACATCAGCAGAGCTGCCTTCAAGCTTACAGATTATATCCACTTAGAGTCGGTTGAATTGCCAAATGTTCTTGTTTACAAATGTGCTGAAGGCAAGATCACACGTAGGAGTAACTGACAGGTTGCTGACCAGCATATGAAATGGTTATGTACGGATGGTTTTTAGGCAGAATAGAATGATCACTACCTTCCACTTCAAAGTATTAGTCATTTAGCTCCGTGTTCTTGCCCCATTTTTGAAGAGGCCATAGGTGTAAAGTGTGAAGAACCTTTAGGTGTAAAGAACTTTAAGTCATATTTAGTCTAGCTTTTCTCTGACCTTATTTTGGATTTGTTTCTTCGTAATTTCAGTGCACATGCCATGTTGCAAGCTGACATTCATTAGAGTTAGAGTAGGTTGTTGTCACCTCAGCCCCTGGTGAGGTCTGAGGAGGGAAGAGGACCACACATTCAGAGCCGACGTTCTAACAGTCTGGCTTTCACATGTACCTAGAATGTGTGTAGCTTTATATGTTGGACAAGGCTACACACACTAACACTGGAATCATTCCCATGTGCACCCATTGTAGCCTAAAAAGGCTGGGTGTTTGCAAACAGCGTGAACCTGATTAAACATCTCTCAATACTTCAAGATTCAGAATTACAGAGCCATGTTTCCACTATTGATCCTTGGAATCGGACAGTCTAGAACAAAGTGTTCAGAACAAGAGATTAGCCTAATTGTGGTTTTCTATTCACAGGGCTGCACTACAGAAGAAGATAGTTCTTAATCAAAGTTAAAATATGCACATGTGTAAGGCCTGGTCATTTAAAGGTGTAGAAATGCACCCCGAAAGGTACGCAGGTATTTCTACAATCATGCCCTTTGACAGGACCAGGTCTTGGCAAGGCACTTATCAAGTATCTTCAGAATGAAGCCAGTCCAGAGAGAAAGTATCAGTCATGGATTGTCATGTAATGGTCACTTCCTGATTTTGCCTTGTTCATTCGTTTTGAACGTATTTCCTACCCCCTACACATTTCTCTTTTGGTAGGGCAGGTAAATGTGAAACAAATACTGTATATAGTTTTAATTTCTTCCCCAAAAGTGCATGACTTCAGTTCTCATTGTGACAGTTTATCGTGGATACCAGACATGCTACATAGAACTTTCAGACCTTCCACGGAGGTTGTCGTGTTGTTTGTTTCTTTTGGTGGGGGTGGAGATGCTTATTACACTTTGGAGAATGATCTTTGTTCTTCCCAATATATTTGGTTTGCGATGAGAATTAGAATGCATGTATTTATTGTATATGAATGTTGAGCAGTAGTTTTTTTTATTATTATTATTTAATCAGGGTTACCATGGACAGTGAAAGATACTGATCCATTAAAAATATCAGTATCAACAGGAATATGGAGCTAATTCCACTACAGATGTACCGATTATTATTTAACCATACCTGTTTTTGGCAGCTTGCAGACATGGATTTCATGCCACAGGAAATTTCACGTTTTCAAAAATCAATTTCCCATCATTACCAAAGTCTATGAAATTTGCCAGGAAATGACCACAATCCCAGTGTTTTTCCGCTCTGTGGTCACAGGATAAGATTGGATTTTGTTATATATCTAACACTCTGCTGTATGTGTGGTTTATGTTGGAAAAATATATTTCACATCAATTAAATACATTTCATCAGACAAGGAGGACTCTTATTTGTCGTCCTGGGAAACATCACAAACGTTCCGACGCCACCAGCAGCCTTGTCAAGTTTAATGGCCGATTTTGTTTCCCTTCCGATACTCTGAGTAGCATTTGCATGGTCGGTGAGTGCTGGACTTAAGCCTGGTTTCACTGTTTCTTCTCTTCAGCCTTTCTCAGTTCTAGTATTTACTCAAGGACCCTGTGAGTTCCTGGTCTAGCACAGCTATTGGAGCATAGATTGTTCAAATAGGCCTGTTCATTAGCTGGGAGCTGACCACACCCAACCAGCCCGCCTTCGAACTGCACTCCACAGAAACTACTCACGTTCCAGTTACTGTTCCAGTCACCCTCACTGCGAGAGCAACTGACCTGTCACAGGGCCTGGTCCTCCAAGACCTCTGCAGTCTCTGAAACGTTCAATTATAATGTTCTCACATCCAGCCTCACCAGTCTTGGAGTCATTGACCTTATATGGCAGTGGTTTGCATTTGACCTTGAGGAATGCCACTGTCAGGTGACGTGGAGAAGAACCGGGTCTGCTCTTCATCGGTATCCAGCAGACCTAAGTGCTTGGTCCTCGTTTTTCATTCCCCTCGCATGGCTTCTACTACAGTTTTGCTGACACCACTCAACTCATCCTCCCCTAGATAATATCTCAAATCATGATGTGGAATGACTGTCAAACATCACCTGAAGCTGAACCTTACAAGTGCTGTGGTAAATAAATGTATAATGATTTTGCTGTAATTGCCTGCATATTATCTGACTGTTGCCAAAGTAACATTAATGTTTCATAGATATTTCAATGTTTCATGGAATTAACCATTGGGATGTGCACTGTTACCAGCACAGTACTTTTGAGGTTGATCACTGAGTCACCATTACACTAGCATTAATACTGTATCTCTCCTGTAAGACGTTAAGATGTTGTGAAACTGTTTCCTGTCCCCGCATTGCAACTTTCTTTACATATTCCTCTACCTGTCTCCACCCTCAGAGATAATAGGATATATCTGAGAGATAAAAGCAGACATCGTGCATCACTGTGTACTATGAAAAGAGTTCAGCTTCCAACTTAATAACTTCGAGGTCAAGCCGTAGAAAGAAAAGGTAGATAAATTAATTTTTCTTTAAAATTCTCTCTGCACATTCTGCACATTTTCAGCCTTTTTTAACAATAGTGTAACTGTTCTTCTTTGGTCACCTTTAGAACATGATTAAGGGATCGTTGTCAGTGTTTATGGTGCTGGTGGCCTTCACTTGCTCCACGGCGAAGCCGGATGAGAAACCCATGAAGAAGGTGAAGACGGAACCGCAGACACTCTCCAGAGGCGAGGCTCTTTCTTCGTGTGATACTGCACGACTGCGAGTTCACTGTTGGCTTCTTTTTGAACCACTTTTATTGCATTTTCATTTGGTCCTGAATAGTTTCAGCAACAAAGACTTCATGAACCTTTTTGGTTTTGTTTGGTTTGGTTTCTCTCCTGTTCCTTCCCAGGTTGGGGTGACCAGCTGATCTGGGCACAGACGTATGAGGAGGCACTCTTCTGGTCACGCTCATGGTGCGAAATATTCCCTTTCTAAGGACACGGTACATCTCGATCACAATAATATTTTTTATAATCCTTTTTTAAAACAAAAGTGTGGTGCAATTATTGAAATTTCTAGAAAGTCTTAGAAAAAGGTGCATATACCTAGATATATTTTACAATTTTAAGATTTGTTGTCTGGTGTCCTCTTCTAGTGGCATAAATGTGAGGTGACACACAGACTAAAGTTCCTTAGTCATTCATCCACGTTGGATACCCAGAAAAGCAAACATTATGAAAAATTTCAGAAAATGTGAAAGGTTCACAGAAAAAAAAGTTCTCATATTTCAAAGCAAACATTTGTATTGAATGAGCATATTTGTACTTTTTTGTTAATCAGTATATTAAACTACTTCCATAGGCACAAGCCTCTCATGGTCATTTTCCACCTGAATGATTGCCCACACAGTCAGGGTAAGGTCTGAACTTCATCTTCCACCTCAGTTGGTTTGACCAACAATTCATACCACAAAAAAAGATTGTTCTGAAATTCATTATGTTAACGCTTGGTCTTGCGCCTTTTCGGTTTTACAAGATGTGACAGATGCGGTCAAACTGTAGCTAAGCAAAAATCGTTTCTGTTACATCATCAGCTCTGAAGAAGGCTTTTGCTAGGGATGAAGTGATCCAGAACTTAGCTGACAAGGACTTCATTCTCTTAAACCTAGTGGTACGTTTAGGTTATTAATTTCTTATATTTTGTTTATGCTGAAATACACTGTTATGTTTAAAACTGGTCCTTTCGTTACAGTTTGAGACCACAGACAAGCACCTGTCGCCTGATGGGCAGTATGTTCCCAGAATCCTCTTTGTTGGTGAGTGTACTATATTAGAGAGAGCTGGAATATCTGGTTCTGCATGAATCAAGGTGGACTGTGATTCTGCTAAGCATGAAAATGTGTTTTTTTTCTTCTTTTTCTTCTTCTGTGATTGACTAAATACAAAATACAGTTTTGCTTTTCCTCAGATCCCTCGATGACTGTTAGGGCTGACATTGTTGGACGCTACTCCAACCGCATGTATGCCTATGAACCAAGTGATATGAAACTCTGTAAGTGCCAAAGTTACGCACATGATCTCAGTTGTACTTAAGTGCTAAGTGACAAGAGTGCACTATGGAAATTCATGTATATACTTAAAAAGTTATTTTTGAGCAATAACAACATTTTTATTTATATTAACAGTGCTGAGCAACATGCAGAAAGCCAAGATGTTCCTGAAAGCAGAGTTGTGAAATCAGGTGTATGATGAGAGTGGATATTCATCCCACAGAGTTTCTACTTGATATTGTGTTCAGTGTACAGAAACCCAGTATAAATCTTTGAACTCATTTGAATATGTACATTTGAATATGTATTCGTAACAATTCTGTTATTGTTAGTATCAGATTTTCACGTGATGTATCAGGAATATGAATAAACAGACATGTAAAGTCACTTGTTTTGAGCAGCCAAATGATGTCGACGGTGGCTGAAGCTTGATCCTGGGAGATTTGAGAGAGGGGTGCGATGGTAAATGTGCTGTGTCCAGAAACGTGTAGCTCATTGTAGCTCCAGGATAGCTGCCTGTTTTATAGTTGCAGATTCAGTAGCAATTAACGTCCTTGTAGTAACAGTAAAATATGTCATTATAAACCGATCGATCGATCGATTGACTGATACAATAAAAAACGCCTTATGCATATCTACATCCCCCCCCCCAAAAAAAACCTAAAGTAATAGTCCAGGTTTGGAAATTTGCAGGAATTCATACGAATATAAATAATGCACAACTTTTTCATTTTTAGGCTATACAGTATTTGGTGCTGTGTTAGCTCAAATTACGACGGGTTAATTTCGCGGAGGCCTCCCGTGTAAACATGTGACGAATACCGCTACAGCTTTTTTGAAATGTTCTATTGGTTGAAATTCCGTCGTGGTCCTCTCGGCGCACATTTGATTGGACGATGAACTCGACGCGCATTTGGTTCTGGTTCCTCCCAAAAGGGAAGCGACACGGGACTTTGGACTTTTTGCTCCGTCGATGGAACCGACGCTGCTGAAGTTGCTGAAGTGAAGATGAGGCACACGTGGCCCAGTTTTCTCTGTCTCGTTGTGTTAATGTTCGTTACTCATTCTGCAAACGGCGAGTTTCAGACTTTGGCGCATTTGCGACCTAAAGCGAGCGACAAAACACAAGCCAACGCTGTGGCCGGTCTGCTCGCCCGGCTCCTGGGGGACCGGTCCCGAGACTTCATCGTGTCGGTCAACAGTACCGTGTCCAGCGACGGCTTGGACGTGTGTGAACTTCGGTCTACAGAAAACCACCAAATCGTGGCCGTCGGAAGCACAGGTGTGGCACTGGCAGCTGGAATTCATCACTACCTGAAGTATTACTGCAGTTGTCATGTGTCGTGGTCGGGAGATCAGCTCCGTGTGCCACAGCTGTTACCTCAGATCGCAGGTGTTCTCCGCTTCAGCACCCAGCACAGGTGAGCAGGGAGGAGTCTGGGCTAGACACACATGAGCAGAGACACACAAACAAACACACACACACACACTAGTGTGAACGATTCAGTCACAACGTGACCTTCATTACTGGTAAACTCAATTGGCTCTGGCCAAATATTGCATTGGAGTCTTGTTTTCCATTTGCAATTGTTATTTTTTCAACAACACTCCCTTGCTCGTGCTTTACGTGGCTGTGCTGCCCTGGATCTTGCGTGTCTAGGTTCAGGTACTACCAGAATGTGTGCGCACAGAGCTACTCCACGGTGTGGTGGGACTGGCCCAGATGGCAGAGGGAGATCGACTGGATGGCACTGAGTGGCATCAATCTGCCCCTGGCATTCAATGGGCAAGAGGCGTTGTGGCAGGAGGTGGGACACCTGAGAAATGAGCCGGAGTGAACGCAGCCTTACAGTGAATGTGCTCCCTAGGCCTGTAGTATCATGTGACTGATATATGATGACATTATACGATATGATGTCATATCATAACATGTCTGTCTCTGTCTTTCATTTTTGAAGGTGTATTTGTCCCTGGGTTTGAGTAAGAAGGAGCTGGACGGGTTTTTCACAGGTCCTGCGTTCCTGGCGTGGAACCGGATGGGAAACCTGTTCGAGTGGGCCGGACCACTTCCCGAGTCCTGGCACGTTAAACAGCTCTCTCTGCAAGTATGAGTTTTCCAAAACCCTGCCTAACAGATGCTTACTGAGCTGTTTGTTTTGCAGAAACACACATTAAAGATGTATCGTGACAAATTTGTCTTAACACGGTTAGCTGAAACTTCGAGTGTTAGGCTGAACCTTATTGACTTTATGCCCTCCAGAGGAAAATCTTGGATCGCATGAGAGCTTTTGGAATGATCCCTGTCCTGCCGGCATTCTCAGGGATCGTGCCTCATGGAATCATCCGGTAATCTGAACATACTTTCCCTCCCTCGTTAAAACTAATACAGAACTGGTTAATCTATTTTTTTTTTTTTTTTGATTTTCACGACATTCACTTTGTTCAAAACCTCGAAATACAATGACCATAAAATATGGGGTTTGTCAGTAATCAGCACCGTGTGTGTGTGTGTGTACATCGTACAGTATCAGTGTTATTGCTATATATTTTGTCCATATCATACAGCCCTAAATCAAATTGTTTCTAAATGTTCGAGAAGTAAATCCTGTCATATATTTTCCAGTCTGTTTCCCGAAGCAAACGTGACCAAACTGGGGCCTTGGAGCCATTTCAACTGCAGCTATTCCTGCGCCGCTGTTCTGGACCCACGTGACCCGCTCTTCCTGCGGATCGGCGCTCTCTTCTTGTCCCTGGTGGTTAAAGAGTTTGGTACAGACCACGTCTACAACACGGACACCTTCAATGAGATGACGCCCTCCTCCCCAGAGCCTGTGTACCTGGCGTCGGTCAGTCGCGCGATATTCGCCACCATGACCTCAGGTGAACGTCGCTTTGTTTTGTCGTTTCAGTTCTTGTAGGTAGTCCTCTCTCTCTTTCTCTCTCTCTCTCTCTCTCTCTCTCTTTCTCTCTCTCTCCAATTACATCGAATTGCCCTGGTTTTTATAACACAGCACTCTTAATTCATTCAATCTTAATTCATTCATTAATTAATGAAACTGCTAATCCCACATCCTACTGGAGTCTTACAGACACCCCTCCGCCCCTCTCTCTCTCTCTCTCTTTCTAACTCCTCTTTTCATTCTGCCTTTCCCTGGCAGTCGACACCGAGGCGGTTTGGCTGATGCAGGGCTGGCTCTTCTTCAGCGACCCAGACTTCTGGAAGCCCCCCCAGGTACGAGCCCTGCTGCACGGCGTCCCGCTGGGCCGGATGATCGTGCTGGACCTGTTCGCCGAGGCCGCCCCCATGTTCCCCCTCACCCGCTCCTTCTACGGGCAGCCGTTCATCTGGTGCATGCTGCACAACTTTGGCGGGAACATTGGCCTGTTCGGGGCGGTGGAGAGGATCAACTCCGGCCCCTTCGAGGCGCTCCGATTCCCCAACTCCACGCTCGTGGGGCTGGGCGTGGCCCCCGAGGGCATCGGCCAGAACCCCGTGGTGTACGACCTCATGACCGAGATGGCCTGGCGGCATGGGCCCGTCGACCTTGCCGAGTGGGCGTCGCTGTACGCCGCCCGTCGCTACGGCAGCCAGGAGGCCAGTCTTCCCGTCGCCTGGCAACTGCTGTTCCGTAGCGTGTACAACTGCACCATCCCTGGATACAAGAGCCACAACCACAGTCCGCTGGTGCGCCGACCGTCGCTGAAGATGCGAACCGATGTTTGGTACGACCCGGCAGACGTCTACGAGGCGTGGAGGCTGCTGTTCGGTGTGGCGTCTTCCATGGTTTCTGTGGAAACCTTTCGGTACGATCTGGTGGACGTGACCAGGCAGGCGATGGAGCTCCTCACTACAGAATACTACAAAGAAATACGAGATGCATTCCAGGTAGAACTCGAGCTTTCTCTCTTCCTGATGCTTAGACACGTCTGTTACAATAACAGATTAGTATTAGGGACTATTCAATTCAATTCAATTCAAATTTATTTATATAGCGCTTTTTACAACACAACACATGTTGTCACAAAGCAGCTTTACAAATGCATGGGTCCAGATCCCTAATGAGCAAGCCATAGGCGACAGTGGCAAGGAAAAACTCCCTAAGATGGCGGGGATATAGGAAGAAACCTTGGGAGGACCAAGACTCAAAAGGGAACCCATCCTCCATTGGGCGACTAGGGTTTCTACTTGTAGTATCTAATGAAGCACTAGTTTAAGTAGTTTTAGTGTAGTGTCGCTAAACAACTGTCCTTTTGTGAGTTTGTTGTCTGCAGGGATTATCGTGCCGTCCCTGCACTATGAGTCTGTGCCATGTCAAGGGTCTATGTGCATGTGTAACTCCACCATGTGCCTCATTGCTTTTTATTCCCTTTAACGGAACACACAGGCTCAGAACCTGCCGGACCTCCTGCAGGCGGGAGGCGTGCTGGTGTACGGCCTGCTCCCCGACCTGGACCGGGTCCTCTCCTGCGACGCTCACTTTCTCCTGGGGGCGTGGCTAGAGCAGGCGCGCTCGCTGGCCGCGGGCGAGGAGGAAGCGCAGCTGTACGAGGTGAACGCTCGGAACCAGATCACGCTCTGGGGCCCGGACGGCGACATCCTGGACTATGCCAACAAGCAGTGGGCGGGGCTAGTGCAGCACTACCATCTGGGGCGCTGGGACCTGTTCGTGTCCACGCTGGTCGGGTGCCTGGAGCACGGACGGCCTTTCAGTCAGGACGCTTTCAACCAGGCGGCGCTCCAGGTGGAGAAAGACTTCGTCTACAACCGCAGGAAGTACCCGACCCAGCCGAGCGGAGACGCCTACGCCGTCGCCCGCCGGATCTTCCTGCGGTACTACCCCAACGCCAAGAAAAGGACGATGACGAGATGATGCATGAGGTGCTGCGGGCTCTTTCGCCAGTCCGCGAGGGAATTGGAAAATAAACGATGACGAGATTAACTTTATCATCGGATTATTTTTCCAAAGTTTATTTGTAGGGAGCTCACACCTAAGACAATATCGTAATGTCTCTAGATGTTTGCTTTGGGCCTGTTCTGAAAGTGGATATGTGTGTCCTCTGGGAATCAAACCAGAAGCTTAAGTGCTGGACCCATTGTAGGAGTTATTCTCCTGTCTTTGGTGTCTAAATCTGATGGCATTGCAAACTAGAAACTTTTTTCCTGTTTACAGTATTTCAGAAGATTCCAAATTATTGTCTCGTCTTTGTAAACCCTTTCACAAGCATAATGATGCCATCTGGACTGTCAGGAACTTCTCAAAATATGTCAAAAGAAATTGTTGAAATGCTATTTTTGTATCTCATTGAATAAAAGTGTTTTTTTCATATTGCTAAAGAAAATTACTGTTGTCAATGAGGTAAGTTTTTAATACTGTTATTAACACAGTAAAACCAGACTGAAGTCACTGTTTATATCACACATTCTACATTGGGCCATTGAATAAAAATGCTAGGAACTGATACCCTTGCCCTTACCTTTTCCTTAAACCAACTTAAGTCAAGTTTTTTAAGTGTAGCTGTATTGACAAGTATTAACTTGGTTGTTTAAATCACTTGAATAACTTTAGTACAACTGTATTAAAGTTTTATATTTAAATAACTAATGGGGAGTGTACAATAGAACACAACTTATCAGGAAGAATTAAAATTGTGAAGAAAAAAGGCATTTCCTTATTTAAGAACTTAATACAAAATAATTGTGTTTTTCCTTATCTACAGTGTTTTGTGGTATTAGTTCCTTTCTTGTTGATTGTGGATATGTTTTGCCCAAATAATGATTTTTTTTTTTTTATGATTTTCAACAGATTTATGGGGATGTTGTTTTGTTTATCTAACTTGCATTTCACAATATACTTAAGTAATTTTACCACTAAGCAAACAATATTTATGATTATAGCCTATATTATTACTATTTATTTATTTATGTTCACTTTTACTCAAATGAACTGGCTCATGCTCCAAAGAGCGAGTCCGCCACCCCCACACCGCTTGGGCATCCAGAGTTCGACCAGACTATGGTACAGGATATATGAAGGTGTAAAAGCATTATGTATGCTTAGTAACGTGCTTAAGCAACGTTGAGAATTGAGAATCGTTCCTATTTCTCTTAGGAAATCATTTTCGGTTGGGACTTTTATTCTGATACAACATGATTCTCTCTTGTGGCCAATCACAGTGCTCAAATTTGTCGAGGCGTGCTTCGAGGAAGCATACCTAACTAACAGCAGTTTGTGATGATGAAAAACATAAGATCAAGACATTTCTAAATCATTCTAGCAATAGGGTGGCGACGCGAGGAGCCGGACGTAAAGGTTTTGGTAGGTATTCCTCTCCTTTAAGCAAAGCCAGGGGTAACCGTTGTAGCATAGCTAGACAGCTAACTAGTTAGGTAGGTCGTCTGCTTTTCCTAAAGTAGCCACCACACGTTCACCAAATCACAGGTTACAAACAAAACACTCAGTTTTAACCTCACTCAGCCCAACTGTCACTGTTTTGTCTAAATCGAAGCATGGCCTAAAACGCTGACATTTGTGCACGAATTCAAATAAAGAATTTGCCAATTAGTTAGATATAGATAGTCGACATTGGTGGAAAATCCTGACGGATCGTCTACAGAAGTGACGTCCCTAGAGCAGCTACGTGTCTGTGCTTTGCTTCACCTTGTTTAGCTAACTTAGCTAGTCAGCTAGCCCACCAGCCCTTCTAGCGAAAGACATGTGGAACTGTAGTTGTGCATTTTTGCACGAGGGGAAGACTGTTCAGCTCGTATGTAAGTGGCCTTTCATTATTGTTAACGATCTCTCCGTTTCCCGCTTTAGCTCCGTGGTGGTGAGCGTGGTACGCTGTTCCACAATGTCGATGTTCAGCACCGGCATCCTGGTTCTCACGGCCCCGTTGCACACGCTTCCGTTCCGCATCGCGCCCGTTCTGAGCTCCGCTGCGCAAGTGGTGGAACGCACCCTCTACGTGCACCTGCACCCCGGCCTGAACCTGGGCACAGGTGCGCATGCGCGACCTGTCTTCATTCCTCCGGTGGTTGACCTCCCCGGCCTCATCTCCCGCCTCTACAGCAACGCGGCCGACGTCTGCGGGCACCTGGACGTCAGGGTGCTGCTGACCAACTTCCGTGCCCAGTCGGTAGTGCCTCAGGCTGGCTTGGATACCTTTTCGAACCCCTTCCCCTCCCCACAGCCCCTGTCCCACTCCCCAGAGGTGGTGCTGACAGACTTCCCCCTCCAGGACCCAGGGCAGTCCTCACTGGTGACCCAGTGCCTGCAGAGATATGCAGGCCACTGCTACGTCTGCATGCCTGACCTCTCCTCTGTGATCCTGCACCCAAGTCTGGAGGGGATGAAGAGTGAGGAAGAGGAGCACGAAGGAGGAGAAGACCCGAAGCCCATAGAGACATACGGAGACGTGGTGGTCGGCGGGACCTTCGATCGGCTGCATGGTGCCCATAAGACCCTGCTGAATATTTGCTGTTTGCTGGCCAACAGGCGCTTTGTGATTGGGGTCTGTGACCAGGAACTCCTTAAGAGTAAGAGACAGAACAGGAAGAGGACTTTTATTTCCACTTAATTGTGTTTCCCAATCATCAAATCTTTTCCTTGTTTTTTGTGGGTGTATTGTTCTCTCTCTCTCTCTCTCTCTCTGTGTAGATAAGGTGTTGAGAGAGCTGATTGAGCCATATACGCGCCGTGTGCAGAGGCTCCGGGAGTTTCTGAGCGATGTCAAGCCATCTCTCCAATACGATATGGTCCCTCTGTCTGACCCGTTTGGCCCGTCGATCACAGACACCCACCTGCAGTGCATCGTGGTCAGCGAGGAGACCAGGAGAGGCGGAGAGGCCGTCAACAGGAAGCGAGTAGAAAATGTAAGGTTTTGATTGGCTGTTTAACAGGAAGTAGATGTGAGTAGCTCACATTGTGGCTCATGTGGTCTTATTAGCCAGTCTGTTCACTGACTAGTTTTATTCTGTATGTTCATGAAGAATTGGCAGTTAATATGTAAAATAGGAGAAGGGTTTTGTTGTCAGGACATGACATGAGCGCAGAACTTTTGGAAAAGCATGGTCAGAAGCTCAGAGTTCAGATTTCTTCTGTTTCGCAATGTGAATCTTTGTCCAAGATTGATAGTCAGTAGTTAGTCAGTAACTTCAGGGTAAAAATCTGAGATTTTTCCCCACAGTTAAAATTGCACCTTGGTGACACCTTGGACCTATTTTAGTGCTTTTTTTTTCAACTGCCATCTTCAACTGTGACATGAGCAGTGACATTTCTTCAGAGCAGAAAGTACTTTGTTCAGTATTTGTCTATATCCTAAACTGCGTTTTGAAGGGAAATGTATATCACGATGCTGTTTCTGATGTTGTACCAATGGTAAAGTTTCTTTTATTTGTTTATGTTGGTCAACCAGAGTGTGTGGAGTAGTACTCGCATCCCACCACTGTGTGGCGCCACTGAGCGGTCGTGATTGTTGACTGTGTTGCACAGGGCCTGTCGGAGCTGGTGCTGTACGAGATCCCCCTAATCAAAGACGCACATCACACAGACATCGAGGAGGAGAAGATCAGCTCCTCCAGCCTCCGTGCACGTCTACTGGGCACCCTGCTGGCTTTGCCTCCGGTACCGTCCGTCTGTAGTGGAGTCTGATACGTGTCCCCCCCCCCAATCCCCACAACCCCCCCCGTATTACAGCCGGAGGAGTGATGTGATCTTGGAACAGTGATCAGTAAATTCGTTGTTTATGTAGGTGCTTTTAACCGTAGTCCTTGGGAATCAGCAAGTGGTACATATTTGCTTGTGTTTAACTTCACGAAAACCCCAAATCAAGGTATTATGAATATTGAAAACCTGGTACACGTGTTGAGGAGGGTTGGAGTTGGAGCGGCAAACGTGGGCCGTGTGGTAGAACCTACGGAGAGGGTCGGGAACCGTTGCTTTGTTGAATCTGTCGTCACTTCACAAACCTCTGAGCAGCAAAGTAACTGTGTCCTGCATTCCAGGCCCGACCTGCTCTCCCTCGGGTCCCGTACGTGATCGGACTGGCGGGAGGTAGCGGGAGTGGGAAAAGCGCCATCGCGCGGAGGCTGGAAGCGCTCGGAGCCGTGTGGATCAACGCAGACCAGCTGGGACACGCGGCCTACCTACGCGGCTCGGCCGCCTACCAGAAGATCCTGCAGGAGTTTGGCCCTGGTGAGAACAAACGGCCGGGTGGCGCTTTACTTAGGGGGACGCAACGCTTGGAAACCAAACCCGAAGAAATCATAAGAGCGAGCGAAGAACGTGAATTTGACGATGGCGATTTGAAGTTCGTGCGTGAATGGTTCTTCTGGGGGAAACGCCATAGTGGCAGATGTTCCTCCATCTCTCATGACCTGGTTCTCCTCCAGGCCCAACGTTCTGTGTGAAAGCGTAGGAGAAGGGAGGAGGGTTGCCAGGCGTGTCTGTTGTCAGTCAAACCTTAGGCTCTTCGTACTTGCTGTTCATCTACTCCGGTGTTGAGTTCTTCGTAGAGTTAGACGGGTCTGCGTCATTCTGGAAGTACAGGCTTCGAGCATGCGACGTTCTGTGGAGGCTGTATCAACAGTCACGCTGTTTGAAGCCATTAGTCTAAACCGCTAGATCATAATTGAATTTTCAGGTGGTGGTGGATGTCAGGGCTTCTTTTCCACACTACAGCTGCTCATCGGTATGTCTTCTCTGTTAGATGTTTTGAATGAGGATGAAACCATAGACAGACGTGCCTTGGGCAGGAAGGTGTTTGGGAACAAGGTAAGATGCAAAACACAGCTTGTTTTTAATCATGCCTAAAATAAGGGCCTGTGTATATACACACACACACACACACTTATTTATATTTAGTATAATTGTAGTGAAATACACTAGTTTCCAGAGATACTGCTAATTCAGTAGCACTTTGCTTGCACAGCTGATGAAGGACCTTTCCTGTTCCTCTGAAAACTGTGTACTTCACTACAATTTATAATATCCATTTCTCTGTGTGTGTGTGTGTGTGTGTGTGTTCAGGAACGGTTAAAAGCACTGACTGATATAGTTTGGCCTGAGATAGCCCTCCGAGTGAAGGAAAGAATACAGCAGGCAAAGCAAGAAGGTGAGTTTCTCACTCTCACTCCCTCACACTCTCTGTTTAAAGACACACTCTGAAGTTTGAGCACGGTTTTGACTACACCCACTCCGTCCAGGTGCTGGTGTTTGTGTGGTTGATGCGGCGGTGCTGTTGGAGGCTGGCTGGATGGATGTGGTGCATGAGGTTTGGGTCACCATTATCCCTGAGGAGGAGGTAGTGTAGCTGTGTGTGTGATCTGTGGTCAGGGCTGTGTTGTGTGGTTATACACACAGACACCTTTATGTATATGTCCTAAATGTTAAACCAGAGTTTCAACCTGTCGCCCTCCCTCAGGCAGTGAGACGTATAGTGGCGCGTGATGGCGTCAGTAAGGAGGATGCAGTGAAGAGACTGCAGAGTCAGTGGTCTAACGCTAAACTGGTGGAGCAGGCGAACGTTGTTCTGTGTACGCTGTGGGACCCAGATATTACCCAGAGACAGGTAGACTCCACTCAGCCCTCGAAAATCCATCACGCTTCCTGAGTGGCGGTAGAGAAACCTCTCAGAGTGCTGGCGAGTAACTGCCTGAAATAGTTTAAGTGCTGGAAATTGCCTGAAATGACTCCTGCACTATGTAATTATGTCATGTGTTTGCGTGCGCTGTGCAGGTGGTAAAAGCCTGGAATCTTCTCCAGGAGCGCATGCGGCAGAAGAAGGAGGACGACACCGGGTTGCCCTCCTGAGGCGGCAGTTTTAGACCCCAGCAAACAGGCGCCTCCCGAGAGATACTTGAACAGCCCTTATTCTAGGTGAAACTTGAAGACCCCGAGCATCAAGGTGTTGACAAGTGGCTCGTGCACACGAGTCCGTAGGTGCAGCAGGACTGGACAGCGCCGTCGCTACACCTAGAACTACACTGGAGTTTAACCCTGCAGGGTTGCAACAGGAAGACACTAGTTGGGAATGACCACAGTAGCAGAACTCTGGCTCTGAGGTTCCTAGCAGATCACCTGACCTGTTCACAATGTGGTCAGTGGCCGTGGTCTTGCGTGGCAGTTCCGGATGTGGCTTCTAAGAGCCACCGTATGGTTAACACCGTGGTCTTTGACATTTGTGCCAATTTAGTGTAGTCTGGTTTTAGTATTGGTCACCATTTTATTTTTATTCGTTCCTCGATTCCTTCTTTTGGGGATTTGTATGTTTAAGAGCGAGCCTGTCCATCATACCCCATGAGTTTTTGCTTTGGTCATCTTCAGTCCATCATCCACATCGTCATGGAGATTTAACACCCCAGTCTAGATCCTCAGTGTCCGTCAGATCTTTCTGTGAAAGAGAGCTTACAGAACTCTACAGTAAAAGTATTACAGTGCACCGTAGACCATGTTACTTACTTCTTGACTCTTGATTATGAAAATCAAAAAAAATCAAAGCCATAGCTTGGTTTGGTTTTAGGTTTTTAATAGTTATATATTGTTAAAACTATGAAATGTATTTAATAATATGATGTGGATTTAAGACAATATATTGGTGTCTCCTGAATCCTGAGAAAATTGGTATAGGATTAAAATACCTAACACACTAAATTATTTAACAATTTTTTTTTAACCTAAAGGGGATGGAACTTTCCAAGGACCTCAAACTGGGTAAAGCCAAATGTATTATTTTTATTTAATAAAAATCTTACATTAAAATCCTGAGTTCAAATAAAATTACAGAAATGCTACCAAGAGTGCTATGTGGTAAATACAATCATCTAAAAATACACTTAAAAAGTTCATCTTAAAAGCCATTTAAATCGTAAATGCCATGACCCTTACTTAACATTCTGAAAGTGAGAGTACCAACCATACAGGAACGGACTGACCAGCAGGGGGTGCTGATGCTTACTAGATGAACTCTAGAATGTACCAGTAAAGAAAAGTGGTGAGGAAGTGGGGTAACCTGGTGACACCTAAAATAACCATTCATACAGCTGTGTGTCGTGTGCTGGGGGTGTATTCAGTGGGGAGTAAGTGCTTTGTGAGTCTGTGAGGTAACCAAGATGGCTGACTTTTTTTTACTTGAACCCTGCAAAATGTGCCTGTGCTTAAATCTAAAACGTCCAAAATAGAACCACCACCCCCCAGTCCGCAGTGCTGGAGTGTTTCCATCTCTAGCTGTGCACAGTGAGTCGGGCAGCACACAGTGCCTCTCCCAGGTGGTTGGAGGCATGGCACTCGTATATCCCAGAATCCTCTGGTCGTATGCACATCAGGGTGAGGGTGCACAGGCCGTCCTCCGTGTATTCAACCTGCACCCGCTCCGTTTCTTCTAGCGGATCGTCGTTTAACAGCCACACCACGTCTGGCTCGGGGTACCCTACATCACAGACAGACGTGACACTGCAAATACACCGCTCCACACAAAGATGGACACGCCCCTTTCAAAAGGGGTTAACCAATCATATCGCAAACAAGCGATACACTCATGCCCAGCTCTAACACCCACTGCACTGTGTAATGTCACAGGAGCGCGGTATATGCCATTTGATCCTGGGGACTGTACTGTACACGCGCGTTTCTCTAAAAGGTGGTTCCGGTACCTTCTATAGTGCAGGCCATGTGCACGGTCGCCCCACAGGGCTCCGTGAGGTCGTGCAGGATCTGCGGGAAACTGGGCTCGCTCTTCAGCTGGTCCTCCAGGGACTTGACGGCTTGGCTGGCCTCTTTTCCCAAGCCTGCGTCTGTGGGAGGCACTGTGGTCAAAGCTCATCACCCTTCGGTAAGTGGCCGGTACTGGCGCAGTGCGCAAAGTCCATTTTGTTGTGTGCATACAGTTTACCTGTCGAGGGGCAGGAAGGAGAATCCAAACCAGGAGAGTCGGACCCGTCCGATCGGTGCGAGAGGTTGGCCATCCTCTTCAGCGCCAACACCGCTTTACCCGTTTTCTGCAACAATATCGAGTAATACATGAAGTCTAACAAACTGTGTGGGGGTTTGGCAGGACAAATGTTTGCTGAACGGAGCGATACACTCCCGAGTGGCCGTCCTGTCCTTTTGTCTACCTGCCATCTCCGCCGGGCCAGGAACCGCTTCATTTTGTCTTTGTTCAGGGTTTTCGTGACACGGTGTGGAGGGTACGGACCCATCCACGGATGAGCCAGGGCCTGCTCACAGGACATCCTGGTCCTGGTGGGGAGCGTGAGAGAATGAGCATAGTTGAAAGGAAGGCTTAGGTCTTTCATTCAGTCACAAGGTTAACTGCCTTGGTTAAATGATACCCCTCACTTTGAAGTTTAATTGTGTAATTCAGGTTGGGCAACAACAACCCTTCACAAAAGGTTGTGTTGGAATAAGCAGGAAAAAAAACCATACAGCTTTCAGGGAATTAGTAAATAGAGTTTAAACGCTTGCGGTTCACAGGGAACGGCCAAATACAGTTTGTTCAGACGCACCTTTTGTCCTTCTTCAGTAGTTTGCAGATGAAGTCTCGGGCTTCGTCTGTGATGTCGTCAAACTCCGAGTCGAAGTCCCAGGATGCTGCAGTCACAAGAGCAAGAGTCTCTGCATCGGTGCTTCCCTGAAACGGCGACTCCCCACTGAGACTACGGGAGACGCAAACATAAAGATATTTTATATGGATGTTTATTAGGGAAAGCATTCAGAAAAAAAAAAAAATCACTTTTCTGGACATTGAGTGTACGAGATGGATCTGTTCTGTACTCGTAGGAGCCAACAGTTGATCATCTAGGGAAGCCGCTGCGATACTTACAGGATGTAGCAGATGACTCCTGTGCTCCACATGTCCGTGGGCAGATCCACTGGCTCATAACTGATCACCTCCGGAGCCACAAACTCAGGCGTCCCCTGAATCACCCTTAAAGGCTTCCCTGGTTCTGTGGGACCCAATTGCAAAGCTCTGAGCCACATTACCCAATCAGAACACAGCACTCGATTATAGAAATTATAGCTACGCCTATGACAGAAGCTAAAACATCATCTCATTAGCCAAGATGCTAAATAATTCAGCTAGAGATTCATGATTTAAAAAAAAGATATAGAGGAATAGAGGTATAGAAGGAAGAGTTGTTTTAATGATAGAGTATCTTTACTGTTGTGATCATGAAGCGTTGGTACTGCTACAGAAGTACATGAGAAAAAAAACCAAGTCATGTCTTGGGGGTAGTAGCAAGAAGTGGACATGACGGATCTCGTGTTTCATAGCACCCCCAGTTAATTCACACAGGAAAGAGCAGAAATATTTATGGTCCAATGTGCTATCTGCAATCCACGGGCACAGCCACACATGCACACGATTAGATAGAGTTACTTTATACTTAGATTTAAATATCAAGTTATATATATCAAGATGATTTTAATGCTATTTCTTGAGTGTTCACTGTTTTTAATATTACTGCAGCTGTGACACATTGCCCTCATGCTCAGATGACCAGGCTATTTCAGTTTTTTTAAAAAAAGGAAGTCTTCAGCTCATATCACTTCATCTGTGTCTCCATGTACAAAGGGAACAATTTGGGGGGAAAGCATTTGTGGAATTTCCCTGAACAATTTTAAACTAGGGTGGTGCGTAGACCAGAATGTGGGTCTGGTGTAGGGCTCATTGCTTAAACAGCATTCAAAGCCAGTACTTAGCACTTCTATGCTAACGTTTTTAAGCCAGTACTTAGCACTTCTATGCTAACGTTTTTAATAACTGCTTTGGTAACTCGGGGGTGGCTTCTTGTTTCATAGCTGCACTCACCCAGTTTTCTTGCCAGGCCAAAGTCTATGATCTTGATGAGGGTCCCTGTGGAGTTGACGCACACTATGTTTTCGGGTTTGAGGTCGAGGTGGATAATGCCCTTGCGGTGGATGTACTGGACGCCCTCCAGGATCTGCCGCATGTACTGCATGCTGGTCGGCTCCGTGTGCTCGAAGTTGTCGGCCACGATGCGTTCAAACAGTTCGCCGCCGGCGATGCTGTGAAGCAGAGAAACGAGGGAACAGGATGCCCAGTGTAACTTCCCACATGATGGTCACAGGTCATGCAATTCCTCCTGGTCTTTACTCTCAAAGAACAGACTGGTGTAAAGTCCTCTGAGCCCGTGAGCAGACACGGTCAAGGAAGAGGGGTCAGGAAATGGAGAAACAATGAAAGAAAAGGAGTTGGGATTTTTATGGAAATCCTGCATCCGAATATGGAAGTCATCGGAATTCTACATGCTTCAGTGATCTACTGTAGGATCTAGCGCAGACTGGCTTAAAGAGAAATGGGTAGGGTTAACTCACTACTCCATGATCATGGTGATCTCAGAGCGACCGACGTAGGCCCCCAGGCACTGCACAAGCTTCGGGTGGTGCAGCTGCTTCATCAGTTCGATCTCTCCACGTGCTGCTTCTTTGTCTTTGGACCCATGCGCTCGGTAGAACTTTCCGGCACACACCCGCCCAGTCTCCCTATGGGTCAGTCTGAACACCTGCCCAAACTTCCCTCTGAAAAAGAAACGAAAGATTACCATACATAATAAGTCTGTGTTGTTCTTTTAAAAAAAAGTTCCAGTCCACTTGTGTTTGCCAAGAGAAATTTCTGACAAACATTGCTGAGAAAATGATAAAAGCACTCACACTCCTAACTTTTCATGTATGTTATAGTGATCTTTGACTTTGTTGGTGCTGTCGATGATGGCGTCCACGTGTGATGGAGTCTCTTCCTCTTGTAGCTCTCCTGTTAAACATGAACCTCATTAGCTGGTCAAAGCAATCAATCTCCTTTCCGACGTGCCTGGCTGGCTGGCGTGGTCTCTTACTGCTGGAGGACAACACCTCCGATTCAACATACTCTACCTAAATGCAGTACTGAACTCGTATTACAGCAGGATAATCACTCAATGCAGAACCCCAGCATTGCCACAGACACCAATCAGACGATCGGATGTTTGATTCTTCTACTTTAGGGGTCGGGGTGCTACCTGCGGTTTCCATGCTGATGCAGTCTGACTCTTCGCTGGGCTCACTGACTCCCATGGCATTGCAGGCGCGAACACGGAAGCGGTACTCTCCCTGGGGATGGAGGCCCGAGGTCACCCGATACGTGGTGTCCTTACACTGGGAGGTGAGCACCTTCCAGTCCCCAGACTCGGACTGGTCCAGCCTTTGCACCTCCACCACGTAGTCCGTGACGGGCGAGCCGCCGTCGTAGGCGGGGCCACACCAGGAGAGCACCAAAGAGTCGCGGGTCAGCTGCGACACAAACGGACACGAGGCAGGATGCTCGGGGCGGTCTGGAGAGGAAGAAGAGGCTCTTTTGGTGAAAGAGTAAGGTACAGTTGGTCATTGGACACTGAGCTTAAGGGATAACATGATGCTAAGAAAGGGGATCTTTACAGGCGAACGTTCAGATTCAAGACTCGACTTCAGACTTGGGCGAAGGCAGCCGACGGTTGTCTGGTCTACCTGCAGTCTGAAAACCAACAGCCAATGACAGACGCTTGCTCACCTCTGATGCTGAGCATGATTGTGTGCTGAAACGTGCCTCGGCGATTTCTCACAAAGAGAGAGTAGCGTCCTGTGTCCACAGGAAGTACCTCAGAGATGGTGAGGATGCTGCGGTTAATGCTGCTCTCTATACGAATACGTCCTCCATCCACCACAACCTACATACAGTAGAAGAAATGACCAAATGCTGTATTTCTGGACTGAAATGGTACATCTCAACTCAAGTTAAGACGGGGTTAGTAGGGCGAGTTTTTATTTGAGCTTTAAGATCCTAATCTCTCGTCCAGCCGAAATCACTTGAATGAAACTGGTTTATCGTAGCACCGCAAGTGTAGCATTTTTTAAAAAATTGTCAAATTTCGATTGTATGCCATCTTGAGTCCAAGCTGTGATGTGTTCATGTTGGTCGCGCATCGCACATGAAGGCTACTGTCCAGAGAAGAACCTTTCCTGACCTTCTCGTGATTGTGGATCCAGCAGGAGGTGGTAGGCCCCGGGCTGCAGAAGGTGCAGCACAGTCGAGCGCTCTCCCCGACGTGAACCTGCACCTTGTCCACAGGCTCTAGAAACTTCACCACACCATGACCTTCAGAGAGAACAAGAGCCCTTGAAACCACATTTCCCTGGGACGGTGTGTTTATAATAGTCAGAGTTTATAGATATATTGATTTCAGACCAAATCTGCATCTAGTCATGTTAGTGAGGTTAAGCATTCTGAACAATCAAGATCAACACGTGGACTTGAAAAATGTTTAAAATTCATGCTTTAAAAATCACAACATCTGACAATTAGCCTGTTTCTAAGATTTGACCCCAAACAGCAGTCAGTCAAATTGAAACCAGTTTGTATCTTCATATGCAGTGGCTACAAGACATGCGTTGGGTAGTTCAAGGGAATTAAAATTTAATTATTCAGAATCAGATTGATATCAAGCAAAACAAAACAACAAAAGTAATACAGCAGTTTCCAAGGCACCATCAGAGGAAACCTGCCAACTCAGCGCGCCCCGCATTCTGCTAACCACAGTTTCTCACATGCAGTTGTCAGTACAGACAGAGCTTTTCCTGCACACGCTTGGTCTGATGACGACAAAACATGCAAGATAATCTTTTCGATCCACTTGAAGAGTTCCCACGGTGACATGTTAACAAGCTATTTTTGTGGAGACGTGGCATCGTCCACAGCTACATTTACACAGCTCTTTATGATTTAATGATAGTCCCCTAAATCACTTTAAGCCACTTTTCATCTCATCCATTTAATAAACAACTAAAGGCTATACTGAAAGGGAATTAACCCAACAGGTTTCATTTCATTGACAGAAACATGCTGTTTTTTAACTTATGGATTAACTGGACACAGTACTCACCCTCTCCACTGCAGGCCCTTCTCTTAGGTATTACTGCCAAAGTGAGAAGCATACAAACCAAATCAGAAGGACAAGACAGGTTCATATGCACAAGTGGGAGGAGCTCAATCATTCATGAGGCTGTAGGGGGGCGGTGCTAGCTAGAGGTGGCCAATCACTAAACAGTAAACCAAAAGATTAATTGACAAAGGTTTCCCTTTTTTAACAACTGACTGGTGGGTTGAAATTTTATTTTTGAGCTAATAAGCTCAAATTTAAATAAATAAGCAGGTAAAAAAAGGTCATTTAAATAATCAGGTAAAAAAAAGCATACAACTGATCAAAATAAGTGTTTTTTTATGTTGACTATAATTTGTCATCAGTATTTGTAAAAATCATGCATTATGTTTGGATACACTTGTTTTTCTAGACATAATGGATTTTGCTGATTTTGTGATTTTATGTGACAGACTCAATCGTGTCAGGTACATGACTGCTAATCCAGCCCAGCCACCGTACGATCAGATCAGAGCCAGGCTGTTAGTAATGGCCTTCTGCAGAAGCAGGACATGCACAAACATCCATTTGCTACGTATGTTATCCTGCACAACTGTTTATTGGGCTCTGAAATTGCACGCCATGCCAAACAGGAAATGCATCCATCCACCTCGGTCCGCTACACCAGGACGGACGGGAACTGTGCGCACTCACCATTCTTGGTACTGAAATGCATTCAGCCAGTGAACAGTATGAATCGAGCTTATCACCCGCAGCCCTGGAAACATTCTCTAGATTGTGGCTACACGCTGAATTGTGCTGCGCTGGAACTATATCGTCATTTGGAACACGTCACCTAATCTGCTGCACTGGCGGGAAATCACTTGAACCCCCTTATTTGCTTGTGAACTTTAACCTTTAGATTGTAGTTGTGCAGTGCTGCATAGTCTTTGTTGCATGTTTGTTGAGGGTCTTTCTAGTATCTACTGCTACTGCTGATGATCTACCATCATTTCTATGGACGCACAAGTGTCACTTCTCAAGAGGATTTGCGTGCAAGATAAAGTTTGAATGACCTTTCGTAACTCTCTTCCTGGTGTGTTTATTATATGTATTTGTGGGAGGGATCGGTTTGGGGTTTGCGTGTGTTATATCTGTACCTGTTTTCTTCTCTTTCCTCTTAGCTGTCATCTGAGATTCAAGGTATTTCTTTTCCACATCAATTGAACTCTGATCTTTTGTGGTCTGGGTTATGTCTGCCAGAATATATATGATAAAGCTTTGATGAAATTCGAATAATAAAATGATTCATATAATAAAATAACAAAGCTCTGTCGGACTGCCCTGTACACACACACACATCTCTCAACCGCCTCATCCCGCAGTTGTAACTGATTCAATATGTGTGATCTGCCCAATGTAAGAGAAAGAATAAATCAAGCTAAATAAATATTATTGTTCAATCCTTTGAGATATTTTGAAAAAAAAATAGAGTGTAGATAAATGAATAAGGAAGTTGTAGCTCTAATCTATGTGCAGAGAAGCAGCTCTGGTCGGCTTTTACCTCTGTCTAGCTCCGGTTCCTGTTTGTCTGGCAGAGTTTGTTCTGTTAGTGTCCCATTCTCCATCCTCGTTAGCTGTGGAGCGCGTGGTGGTGCTGTTGGGTTCAGCACCAGATTAAGTGTGGTTACGTACATCTTCTTCTCGTCACCTTCACAAGCCATGTTGGCTGTTTTTTTTGCAGAACCACAGCTTAAGAAGAATTAGATGCTCATTTCAGGGAACTTGCCGCTTTGCTGTGGACCACGTCGTTCGCCTCACTCCTGCGTTTCTTCATCGGTTTAGTTTCATTTTTGCTGGAGAGACTTCTGACCTGAACTGCTCACTGGCTGCTGGTGCTCGAGGTTGAGTTCGTTGAGGGCTCATTGTTGTAATAATGCCCCCCCCCTCCAACACACAGGAAACTGAGTGCTAACAGGCCTGAACATGACACAGAGACCGAGAGAGGGAGGGAGAGAGATAGAGAGAGACAGAATGTGTATGGGGGGGGGGGGGTGAGAGATAAAGGGAGATGAACAAAAGGAGCTATTACACAGGCATACCCACGTGGGTGGGGTTACACAGGCATACCCACGTGGGTGGGGTTTCTACACCTGAGCTATGGTCACAAACCTGAAAAACAAGAACCTTTTGGAATCTAATGCAATAAAAGTTTAACAGCACAAAAACACCAAAACCAGGAAACACAACATCCATTATTTAAGTCATTTGAGTACACACAAGATATTTTCTGACTTCTTTTCCCAGAAATCCAAACATACCCTCTGCTCTAATCGAACAGGAAGCAGTGGCGACTGTCACAGGCGTAGAAGACGTAGAAGAATGGTGAAGATCCAGATCCCCTCTGACTCTTTATTTTATAACACAGTGTGAAGAACTGATCTTGATCCTATTGTGTGATGCTTAGCTCATGTGAACAGTTGTCACTGGGTTCTATGAATCTTTATTTCCCTGTGTGTGTGAGTGTGTATGTTTGTTCTTTGGTTAGATTCTGTGATCAATTAATAAACATCCAGATATTAATAGGCGCACATTAGCAGATAATATCATTCTGCAAAATGCTGTTATATAATTGTATACCACACTACTGCAGACAACGATTTTGTTTAAAGGATACTTTCATCACATGGGAAAGCAGAAAAAAAGTGCACTCACACACACGTAAATTATGTTTAATGGAGGGGAAATTGTAAACATACCACACACAAGCACACACACACACACAAACCTATGAAC
This sequence comes from Brachyhypopomus occidentalis, assembly GCA_020368025.1. NCBI lineage: Eukaryota > Metazoa > Chordata > Actinopteri > Gymnotiformes > Hypopomidae > Brachyhypopomus > Brachyhypopomus occidentalis. The sequence continues at coordinate 2,565,913 of JAGXOD010000159.1, forward strand.
AGACACTTCTAAATTGTCAGGAAACAAACCAACAGGGGGGGGATGTGATGTGTTCATTCCTCACTAACATTCCAAAAGGATAATTGTCCAACATCCTGTTCCCACAGATTTCACGACTTTAACAAACTTCAAAAAAACTTTACCAGTCTTGTCTTTAATGTGTCTCTAACGTGTCTTTAATGTGTCTCTAACGTGTCTTTAACGGTCTTGCGTGTCTTTAATGTCTCTCCAGCGTGTCGTTAACATGCCTTTTTTCTTTTGTATAGCATAAAATAAACACCCCTAACCCATGACACTTCAAAATAAAAAATGCAAACTTTAGATTTAAGATGTTAGCATTTGTTCTTCATTTAATCGCTTATGTTTAGCAGCAGAGTGAAAAAAGTTGCAAAAAAACATATATGGTATTGGTTATTATTGTGAGAATTGTGAGTACTTTTAGACAAGTGACCAAAAATTAGGGATCTGGGTTAAGGAACTGCTGAGGACCTGGTCACACACACACGCACACACACACACACACACACGCACACACAAAGGGAGCATGTTCTTCAGCTGAGCTCTTTAGCCACTCATTGTGGGTTGAATCAGGAGGATTAGGAGATCCCACATTGAACCTCTTCCAAACCTTAGTACACCACAGCACTGTACCGCAAAATACTGTTTGATTCCACACACAGTTCATTCATCAAGAAAATCCTACTCACAAACAGCATGCATTTGTGTCTATATGACATGTATTTGCACACACTTCACTCATCCTGTATACAATATGGTTCACTACCTCCTCCATAAGCTGAACCTGAACCAAATTGTCAAATTGGCAAACATATTATATCACAATATAGAAATATATGTGGGGATGAATGGCTGTGATGGGTAGTGTGTCATGAGTCAGCAGACAGAGAGAATGACGGAGGAACAGTTAAAGATAAAGGCCAGAGATATGGTAGAAAATAAGAGGAACTTTGCGGTTTGGGGCACCTTGTAGCAAGCTGTGTATGTGTTTGAAGTCAAAGGGGGCTGTCTGCCCTTCACTTTCAAATCTACTTTGAACTTCAGTGGCATGGTCATGTTTGAAGACTGTGCATTCCTGTTTGATTGAGAACTATGGTGGGAGAGGGGGGCTCATTCTCAGTCTGGGGAGGGCGCATTGTGTGTAGCTTTTATTCTGCTCCTGCTCCTGCCTTTGTGGTAAAAGAGGGAAATGTCTTAACCTGTTGTTATGACATGGTTTCAGTAAAACAATGAGGATGACAAATTTTCAGGAAATGCAACTGTGACATAAAAGTTGAAGTTTCAATTAAACACTGCTAGCGTGCAGTGTGGAAACAACAACCAAGCAAACACAACATGTGCTGTGTTATGTATGAACTTGTAGGAGTACTACATGTACATTATAGTTTGATATTTAGATCTTTAGCTTCTCTTAGGGGAAGCTAAGGTACCGCCTTAAACACGAAACACTTAAAATTAGTGGCGGAGTGTGCCAATAAAATCCTCTGCAAAGAACACAAGAAGATATCACACTGCTGTAGGTCACCAGAATGACCATGAGCCGGGGGCTAGTAACACCAAGGTCACAGACTTTATAGCCAGGGGGCACAGGCACTGGGTTACTGACAAATAAGCAAGTCATTCAGAACAAGAGTTTCTGAAAATGTCATAAACGAAAATGTAAAAAACATATGTGCTAAGGCACATAAAGAAATTCTCAGCCTTTCACAAATCCAGAAACATTTGAAAGGCATATACTGCAATTCATATGCACATAGATATGCCTTACTTAAAGATCAATCCTCTAGACTCAAAGACATAATCCACTAGATTCTGTGAAATTCTAATTTCCTCAATTCTAGGGGTAGGTTTAGAGAAATAACTGGGCAACTTATAAATAGCTAATTTGTATTATGTATTGGTTTGGCTATTATTTGTGTTTTGATGATTTAGGAAATGTAATTATTTTGCTGGTTTAAGAGACTTTTAATTTGACATGCTCAAGTCCAGATTTTGGGCAGGAAGTGTTTAACTTTGCTTAAGGGTGAAATGGTTTAATGACAGTAACTGAGGAAAAAAATTAAAGTTGTTATGGCAAGGGAGATTTTGTTTGCAGTCTGAAGAAGGTGAACAAGGTAATATTGTAATATAATAATAATAATAATAATAATAATAATAATAATAATCTTTATTTGTATAGCACCTTTCATGCATACATGCAACTCAAAGTGCTTTACAGATTAAATAAATCAAAACATTAAAACATTAAACATTGTATGATTGTTTTCTCTGTGGTGTATTGTTGGTACTGACTGGTGGTTATGTAATTTTGTAATTTCTCCTTACTTTAGACTATGGGTTGCATGGGGAGCATTTTGAGAAATATGTGTGTTTTCTGTTTTAATTTCTTCCAGTAAATTTTTTAAATGGAAAAATACAGAAATCACGAAACATCAGTTGGAGAGCTGATGGATAATTCAGTGGAAAAGTTCCAGTGAGTGGAGATGATCCAGTGATTGAAACTGCAGGTTTATTACATGGGGTATTGTGGAATTTACATGCTGTCAATCTTGTTTGTGGAGTTGTTTTATTTGTGTTAATTTGGATTAATTAATTAAGAGACATATGCAAGTGAAAAACCTCCAAAGGCTTAAAATAGCAAGTCTGTTAGATCCTTTACAGTGAGAACAGCTTTAGAATGACATCGTGAAGACTGAAGTGGAAAACTGCTTCATGATATAAATATACAGTTTTAAACAGACTTTTATTTTGACTTGTGTCGCTGTAACGTGTCAGCTGGGGCGTTATTTCCACGTTCACTATAGGTTGTTTCGTGGACAGCCAGATAGCTGGCTAGCTGTCTTACTAATGTGTTCTTTTAGGTATTACTTTAAGATATATTTTAAGTTTAGGACAGTGGTACAGGATCTATGAACGCTACTTTTCAGCTCTTTTAAGGTAAAATCGCTGAAATGTTGTGAAAAACGACACGTACGATGAAACCTAAGTAGAATTTTATGCTTTAATCTTTCTGCACTTCCATGGCTAAGCCTAATGTGTTAGTGGCACGTGCTGTTTAGTGTCTCATGTCTCTATGTTTCATAAAGTAGTTTTACTGCAAACAACATACATGAACAGAGTTTGTGTGATTTCTGATTTCAAGATGCCTAGAGATCGATTCATAGAGATCCATGTGTTGTCTGGTTAAAGTTTACACTGAAATCCATTGAATAACTTAAGCACGTGAGCGTTGAAACGAACGCTTCATTTCGCGCAATAAGCAATTCAGTTTAATTCAGAAAGTGGAGAAACTTTGCCCAAAGGTGCTTTGACGGGTTCGCAAACAAACGCAAGCCAAGAGCCCCCCCTCCTTCCCCTCACATGTACCTACACCTTCCTACCACAACGCTGTTAGCGCTTTACTGAGCACACTTCATTAGAAAATTGGCAAATTTGAACATTGCCAAACGTCTGATGACCGACTGATGCACAGAGCACGCGGCGCCTGCAGCGCGAGCGGCAGTAACGCCGCGTCATAGCTGCCTGTTGTGTGGTTAATACTCTCTTGTGCTGTGTCACTTGGGTAGGTGCTCTTTTTGCATGATGAGTGTTTCGGAGGAAGCCCTTCAGGCCCGGGTCAAGGCGCTGGAGGCGGAGCTGACGCGGCTGAAGGCCCAGCTGAGGGAGAGGAGCGCTGGCGTGAAAGAGGAGGGCAGGATGGAGGAGTCGCCCGCTCTTACCCCCGTCCGCGCCACGGGCCAGGTGGACGGGGGAGGCGGGAAGAAGGGCAGGAGGGCAGTGGCGGGGCGGGCGTTTGACTTCTCGGCGCACCCGCGCCGGCACGTGGCCCTGCGCCTGGCCTACCTGGGCTGGCAGTACCAGGGCTTCGCCGTGCAGGAGAACACGGACAACACGGTGGAGGCCCGGCTGTTCGAGGCGCTGCTCAAGACCAGGCTCATCCAGGACCGGCAGAGTTCCAACTACCACCGCTGTGGCCGCACGGACAAAGGTGTCAGCGCCTTCTCGCAGGTAGAACTGGACCGGATGTGTGGGTTTTCTGCACCGGACTACACGGTGCCGTTCCCGAGTTGGAAATTGTGATCGGAGCTTTGTAATTAGAGATTTTTGACTGATTGTCTTCTGTTTTTCTCAGTTCTCTATGCAAACGCTAACGGAAGTTCCCCGTCTCTCTCCTGTTCTCTAAAGGTTATATCTATTGACCTGCGGTCCTCTCAGTTCAGCGGTTTGGGTGTGACCATCCCAACTGGTGTTGAGGGTAAACCTGAGACCCCCATGGGTGAGTTACCCTACGTAAAAATGCTAAACAGGGTCCTGCCTCCAGACATCCGCGTGCTTTCCTGGGCACCGGTGCACGCCGGATTTAGTGCGCGATTCGACTGCCAGTACCGAACCTACCGGTACTACTTTCCTCGTGGAGACCTGGACATGGAGCTCATGGCAGAAGCAGCCAGGCGGTCAGTAGGGCGACACGCTGGGAGACTGAAGCCCATTCATTGAACAGCTACAACGTATGCTACTCTCCCCTGCATGGTTTTCTAAGGCAAAACTCCATGAACGCTGCAGGTATGAAGGCACCTATGACTTCAGGAACCTCTGTAAGATGGACGTGGGTAACGGCGTCCTGCAGTTCCAGAGGACTATCCTGTCTGCCAGTGTGCACCCTGCCTCGGCTAGCCACACTTCTGATGATCCGCACCACCTCTACTTCTTCCAGGTCAAAGGTCTCGCCTTCCTCTACCACCAGGTGTGCGCACAATATCCTTTACAGACTCAATATGAACTCCTCAATATCTCGTCATGAAATTAGGTCCGTGCACGCGGCTTGAGAGAATTTGATTTACCTAGATACCTTGCACAGTATTTCTAGGGGCGTGTCTTTTCTTCGTGCCTCTCCCTCTGACGCCCGATCTGTGCACAGGTTCGCTGTATGATGGCCGTGCTGCTTCTGATTGGCCAGAAGCTGGAAGTGCCGGAGGTCATCGACCAGCTGTTGGATGTCGAGAACAATCCCAGGAAGCCTCAGTACAGGTAGACTGCAGATATGTGGAGCTGATGGGCAACTCCAGGCGCTGCGGGATTATTGCTCCACGTTGATTCGTACGCACGTGTGTGTGTGTGAATGGAACAGCATGGCGGTGGACTACCCGCTGGTGCTGTACGAGTGCCATTTCGAGGGCCTGTGTTGGAACAGTGGGCCTGAGGAGGAGAAGCAGGTGATCAGCTGCCTGCACCAGCACTGGACGCAGGCTGCAGTCAGGGCCCAGGTCCTGCACAGCATGGCCCAGGGTCTGCACCTGGCAGGCACAGGTGTGTTCATGCACGCTCGAGTGTGTGCCTTCCGCTAATTATCATTAACACTAATTATTACGATATTATTTCCCTATACTGGCCCCCCCAGTTTAGCTTAAGTTACCCGTTGTTAAAACCAATTCACAGTGATGTATATTTTTTGATGATCATTAATCTTGTGTGATCTGCAGGTAAGGCAGCCTCCACTATACAGTGCTTGCTCCTGGAGGGTTCCAGACAGAGGAACTACCGCCCCCTGCTGGAGCGTCCCCGCTGCGAGAGCCTGGAGTCACGTATCCAGCACTTTGTGAAGAGAGGGAGACTTGAGAGAGAAGAGGGACAGAGTGGGGAGGAGACGGTGGCCTTTAAGAGCAAGAGGTCAAGACACTCGCACCAAGTGACCTCCTCAGACCAAAAGCAAGAGTGTCTTCATAGTAATATGGATGTCCCGTTAGAACCTACGTTATAAACATTGAGTTTTGATGGAAACCCACTAATAAAAAAAACTCCAGTGTGATACATGAGTATCTAAAATACTAAGACATTGACATTTGGACAATGTTTTTTTTTTCTCTTTTATGAGTGCTACATTTAGCAATACCTGGATAGACAAAACCACAACTGTTATCACATTTGACAGAGATAACCCAAATATTGACTGTTGGCTAATCAAGGGTGTGCTAGAAAAATACATTCTTGTCTTGCACTTGTTAACAGTTTCGGCACAGTATTGAAAAGTTTAAAATGTAAGCATTTTTTTTAGTTTAGTTTTTACATGAAATATTTTTTGTTTCTTTTTTAACACAATAAATGCCTCATTCTTGCCTCATTCTTCAGATAATCTTTCAGTTTTATTTAAAACTTTATAGTTCATTTCACTCATACACTACATTTTGGGGGTGTTCAAAACACGTTTTAAAGAAAGCTTTCTTTACTTTCTAAAATGTTTAGCTTATTCAAACCGACTTATTTTCTTCGTGAACAGTATGAAAAAAAGCAGAAGCCAAAAAAAACAAAATTGCAGTGCACGCGGACCTCTACTCCGTGTTGCGTGCACATGGTCACGTGATGCGGTTCGCGTCACGTGAGGGGCTAAACGCTTTGTTCTGCAGCTGAGCGCTTCAGTAACGTTATATCACTTTTTAACCTGTCCGTTTAATGAGACGTTTCTTCATACGCTTCCTCCTGGCAAGTAATTCCTTTATGTACTGCATACAGTAGTTATATACTAATGTCACTGAAGAGTTTTTACTCAATTGTCGGAATGGGTGAACGGACAGCTAGCTACCATTAGCTTGTTAACCCCCCGGATAACGTTAACTAGCTTGGTTCAATATAACCGACGAGTTGGCCATTTGGTTTCTTTTATGGATGGTTGGTTACGGTTGGTTCCAATTAACTTTATCCGATGAATTCAATGTACTTGGCAAATAATCCTGCTTATTAAACAGCAAACACAGGTTGGCAAATGTGCATTTTAGTGCATGAATTGAAAGCCTAAGTTCTGTGTTTTTTATATTTTAGAGATTTGAAAGCTTGCGTGAGTTCAGCTGAATGGGCGAGAGTTTCTAGAGAGTTCAAGAAAGTCAACATACGACAGTAAGTGTAAACATCCTAAGCACATGAAAACATGTAATGTTTTGCTAAGGAGACCATACACCTGTATTCTCCAGCTTGTAGCACCATTGAGGCCAACTCGCTGATGGTTGACCTAGATGCTTTTATTGTGTACTGATCGTGTGGGAGAAGGCCTACAAACAGGTTTTTATCAGAGACGTGGCTGTGACTAGCAAGCGCCCTCCTCTGCTTTGATAAGGCACATGACTCTGAGCGCGCTGATGTGTAAACTTGCGGCTAGACATCTGTCGATGCTCGTGCAGGTGTCACTGCAAATAATGCGCGCTCCCTCCCCAGCTTGGAGATGCAGGATATTTGAGATCTTAATGTCATGAGATCTTCACTCCCATTGAAGGTGTTTTTTTTTTGTGCTGGAGAGGGCTGTGGTATAGCCAGGCTTTGTACTGAGCCTTTTATATATATATATATATATATATATATATATATATATATATATATATATATATATATAATATTTGTGTGTTATATATGAAGATGTGTGTTTGTGTATGTGTCATGGAACCTTCTTTCTCTCTCTGTCTTTCTCTCAGATGCATAAGAGTGTGTGTGTGGTGTTGTGTGTGTTGAGTGTGTGTGGAGCTCTTATTTGCCCTGATGGAAACATGTGTGAAGAAGGAAACACCTGCTGCCAGAAACCATCGGGAGCATATGGATGCTGTGCACTCCCAAACGTGAGTGCGTGTGTGTGTGACTGTGTCTGTGTGTGTGATTTCTGGTCTTTATCATCAGAAATGATCATCTTTGTATTCATCAGTAATTAACAGAATGCATCTCTGTATGCATGTGTGTGTGTGTGTGTTTGACTGCGTGTGTGTGTGTGTGTCCTTGCAGGCAGAGTGCTGTTCAGATCATCTTCATTGTTGTTACGAAGGAACCTTGTGTGACCTAGTACACTTCAAATGTGTAAATAAGACACACACACTAGACTGGGTGAAGAGACTTCCTGCCTTGGAATCCAGCCTTCCTCAGGTAACACACACACACACACCATTCTCACGTTCTCTCATATCAAGTAACAGTTGCATTTCTGTTGTAGAACTTGTTATACGGTAGCCGGTGTCACTGCTGACAGCCATAGAGTAATGGGCATGTGCGTTTATGACCGTTCCTCTCTCAGGCAGTGGTGTGTCCGGACCAAGAGTCGGAGTGTCCCGATGGCACCACCTGCTGTCAGCTTCCTACGGGTGACTGGGGCTGTTGTCCTATGCCTAACGTAAGTGTGTTTGTGTGTGTGTGTGTGTGTGTGTCACTCCAAATGATACAGGACTACAGACTGAATGTGTTGTTTTGACTGTGAGCCAAGATTCTGCACAAACGCTGGATTCTCTGCTGCGATTTCTGGCTTCTGTTAATGATCTTAATGATCACAATTTTGCCTCGGGCTACTGCTAAGAACATTTTCTCATTATAAGAGGTGCCTTGACATGGTTGTGTGTGTGTGCGTGTGTGTGTAGGCGGTGTGTTGCGAGGACAAAAGACACTGCTGTCCACAAAGCACGACCTGTGACATCCCGCACTCTAAGTGCGTGTCCCCAACTCTCGGCTCCACCCCTCTGTGGAGGAAATTACCCTCCCGCCCCAGGGCACGAGGGAAGACTAGAGCAGGTACGACATCACTTCCTGCAACAACACTCACCTTCGTATCATACTGAGATTAGTCTCTTTAATGCTGTGTACATTCTCCTTCCAGAACCACACCTGAAGCTCAGGCACAGTAATGACGGTAAGACACCAGATTCAAAAGAACAAATAAACACGAATGCTGAAGTTTCCGTAACATTGTTAAAGTGCCCATCTGCATTCTTGTATTGGCCAGTTTTTCACAGGGCTTCCCGCTGTGTGCGCAGTGTGGTCAGTGCCTTGATGTTTGTATTTTAAACGCTGCATGCACATCTTAACTCTTGTGTGTGTGTGTCTCTAGTGCAATGTCCAGATCAAGTTTCCACATGCCCTGATGATACTACCTGCTGCCCACTAGGCAACGGTAGCTATGGCTGTTGCCCCATGCCAAAGGTGTGTGTGTGTGTGCGTGCGTGCGTGCGCGTGCGTGTGTGTGTGTTGCATGTTCAATTTGTGTTCCTACTCTGGTTTCTGTTCTGTGTGTGTGTGTGTGTGTAACTGTTGTGTTTCATCCTTCTTCGCAGGCTGTGTGTTGTTCTGATTACATGCACTGTTGTCCAGAGGGCACGACCTGTGACCTCGTCCATAGCACCTGCGTCTCAGCCAATGAGATCAAACCATGGGCTACCAAGATCCCGCCTTTGTTCCGCCCAAAGATGACAGGTGAATGCCCACAGTCTCCTTCAGCCTTGCTGGGGGTGGGTGGGTATACGGCACCTGGCTCCAGTAGGCAGAGGCTCCTACTGGCAAAGACCCATTAATGTTCTCCTGTAACTCCCTATTGCACGTATCAGGGTTTAAACACTCTCTTTAATCAGAGCTCCAAATGTGAACATGAACCAGCTTTATCTTTAAAACCGTATTGCTTGGGACCACCTCCTCATGCTGAGAATGCACCCTGTGACACTGGATGAACGTTGTGTGTGCACCACTTTACCTCGGGTGTGTGTGTGTGTGTGTAGACGGATCAGTGCCCTGTAATAAGTCCGTAGCGTGTGAGAGCGGCTCCACCTGCTGTAAAAGCAAAGATGGAGGTTGGGCGTGCTGTCCCCTGCCAGAGGTACACCATACCGCACCGTGCTCAACCACGTCACACCACATGACCATGTACAACACGGCTTTCTCATTTTGCACTACACTTACACTACAAGACACTGTGTGTGTGTGTGTGTGTGTATGCATGTGCACATGTTTCTGTCTTTCAGGCTGTGTGTTGCGAGGACCATGTCCATTGCTGTCCTCATGACACAGTGTGCGACCTTTCGGAGGGCACATGTGATGACCCTGCTGACCCTTTGACCTCTGTTGACTGGGTGGAGAAGGTACCCGTGTTCCAGATTGACCCGCATTCTTCCAACCAGAAATGTGACTCCACCACGTCGTGTCCTGATGTTGCGACCTGCTGTAAAATGGCATCTGGAGGGTGGGGTTGCTGCCCTCTTCCACAGGTGGATACACACACACACATGCACACACACACACCCTTGTGCCATAACAGGAACAGCTGACTTATGAAAAGTCTATTTCATCTCACCTTATTGCTTTGGATAGGTTCATGTAATGTTTTTGTTTGACACCTTTCATGCGAATGTGTGTGTGTGTGTGTGTATGCGTGCGTGTGTCTTCTCTAGGCGGTGTGTTGTGAGGACCACCTCCACTGTTGCCCCAACAACACCGTGTGTAACGTGGCTGCAGGCACATGCGACAGTGTCACGGACGCGGGGTCCCGCCTGCCGTCGCCCTGGGTGACCAAGATGCCTCCTACCTCCCTGCCACCCGAGACGCACCCCTCCCTCCCCAGCATGCCCCGGGCCGACATGACGCGGCGCTCTGATGCTAACGCTAGCGCTAGCAGCAGGGAGAGTGCGCAGGACACCCAGCAGCAGGGGCACCAGTGTGACGAGCACGCCAGCTGCCCCAGAGACACCACCTGCTGCTACATGACCAAGCTCAGCAAGTGGGGCTGCTGTCCTCTGCCACAGGTTAGACCCACACATACACACACACACACACACACACACACATGCGCTCACACACACTCACACGCGCACACACACTCACACAAACACACACACTGTTCAGGCTCGCTCTCTCTCTCTCACGCGCACACACACTTTTTACACTCTCACTCACTCACATACACACACACATACATGCACACACACACACACACTGTTCACACTCTCTCTCTCCCTCACACACACACACTCAGACTGGATATAAAAGGGTCATGTAGTGTGTTGTCTAGTGGGTGCTGAGAGATGCTGTACAAGTGTGACTTCATATCACACAGTGGCATAAATTACATGTAATTCAGAATATGTATTCTTAACAAACCAAGCCTAGAATGTATTTTTACACACAGCATCTCTCCCTTCCCCCCAGGCTGTGTGCTGCGGAGACGGTGATCACTGTTGTCCCAGCGGCTACACGTGTGATAAGAAGAATCCCACCTGCATCAAAGGCCGTCTGGAGATTCCGTGGCTCAGCAAGATGGCGGCTAAGGTGACTCTGGGGTCAGAGGTCACGTTGGGTGATGTGAAGTGCGACCCAACTACTAGCTGTGCCGCGGGGACCACCTGTTGCAAATTACCCACAGGGCAGTGGGGCTGCTGCCCCCTAGTGAAGGTGTGTGTGGTACCCTGCTGGTCACACATCAGAAGCACGGTTTTCAGCGTGTGTGTGTGTGTGTATGTGTGTGTACTGAATGATCAGCCTATTGTGGCTGGAACGTGCAGGCAGTGAGCTCCCCCAATGCTGTATTTGTTTTCGTGTAGGCTGTGTGTTGTGAGGATCACAAACACTGCTGCCCGCAGGGATACACCTGCGACCTGCAGGCCGGCACCTGCGTGAAACCGACCTCCCTGCACGCCGTCGCACTCTTGCGTGTGCACATACCCCGGTCGGAGGGGCCAGAGGGGCAGGAGGGGGTGGCGTGTGGTGCGACGAGCCGCTGCTCCGAGACTCAAACCTGCTGTCGGATGTCAGAAACAGAGTGGGCCTGCTGCCCCTTCAAGCAGGTGGAGTTTCCCCTCTGAATCAGTGCTAGCTGTGTAGCTAGCAGACCACGCTAGCTGCTGTGATTATATACAGTAGGATATCATCAATAGTTACTTGCTTTAATATTGTTTCTTTTGGTTGTTTGAAATACCTTTACACTGTGTACTGCAGTGACAGTAACTGTGAAAAGACTTCTGGGTATACAAGCTCATATCAACACGGACTTTCCCTTCAAATTTGGTCGATAAGTTGAAGATTAGTTATGGAAGTTACGATTAGCTGAGCATGAAGTGTCATGAAATTCAACAATCGTTCAAACGAAGTTGAGCCCAAATCCAACTAGATTGTTCAGGGTGTTTTTCCGGCAACATTTTCATTGGATATTTGTTTATCTTTCTCCATCTCTCTCTCTCTCTCTCTCTCTCTCTCCATCTCTAGGCGGTGTGTTGTAGTGACATGAAGCACTGTTGCCCTATGGGATACGCCTGTGACATGCACACTAAAAGTTGCACTAAAGTTTCTTCACTCACCTGGTGGGACAGTTCCCTATAAGTGCCCCCCTTGCACCCCTTTGCCCCTAGGCTACACCTCCACCCTGCCCCCCAATCCGCACTGATCAGAGACGACGGACCGTCATCCTCCTGGTTTCATGCAGCTCTTTTTACTTTTTGCACTCTTTAACAGGAGCTAGTTTTTAAGGCAGCCCTCGTTGGATAAATCCTCTCCGTTAGTCTTGGCCTAGGAAGACACTGGCGTCCAAACGATGACACGCTTCCCGTTTGCTCAGAACCAGAGTCCGTGCAGGCTCGGTTCCTTCCGTTCCACGTCGTTCTGGAGTCTGAAATGTTGTGTGTAGTATTTGAGTCCAGTCCCTGCTGCTAACGGTGCCATTTGACACCAGTTTACAGCAGTTCTTGTTCTACCTGCTAAGGTTCTGCTCTGTGGTCAGTTTGAGGCTTCATTTCCTTCCTACTTGAATGTAAAATGTATTGGCTCCAAATGGCGGACTACATCTTCTTGGCGAAAAAAAACATTCTGAAGGAACCTGTGAGATGATGTCCAATGGAATTGATAAACGTGTCTTGGGGGTGAGGGGGTAGTGTGTGTGTGTGTGCGCTCAGACAGCTGTGAATGTGTGGACCCAAACCTGACACTGGCTTGTTCAGCAGATTTAGACGCCTTGCTGTCCTCAAAGTAAACTGTAAGCAAATTAAAGGAGTTCCCTGTACTGCTAAGGTTGCTGAGACCTTTAAAAAGTGTACAGTTCACTTAAAAAATCTTGCAAAGCTCAATTTGTTTTTAATTTTGTTAATATTATAACTTTGGATGTGTTATATGTACTGCTTTGATCTGGTTTGGTTAAGGGGTTTATATATAATTTGAATGTTGGAATGTTTGAGATTATTTTCTATACTTTAGCTACATGGATCATTTCTGATCACTCCAGTAAGGTGAAGATGACCTGCAGACTCTCACACATCAGATTGTTCCGCATTTGAGGTCCTTTGTGCAGGTTTTCTACATCACACAGCCTGTCCTTTCTTCATTTATTAATCATTATCTTACTTTAAGAGTTCTTCACAAATTACAAATTAAAAGCTTGAATTGAACATGAAAATTAGGGACTTTAATTATGGCATTGTTTGAATGAAGTAAACGGCATAGTCGTGTCTTATCTTTTCTTTCTTTGCTTATGTGATGGAGCTATGTCATTTACCATTATATTAGTGTTCTCTGTATTTAAAAGGCTTTGATCCGTGTGTCCAGAAAGGTTAAGCTGTAAGATTAAACCTGATCTAAGTTTAAATCTGTTTATGGTTTAAATATATTTTCTTTTGACATGATTTTGATTTGGAGTTTAGATTGTTTTGTTTTGTTTGTTTTTTCTTGTGGAAATAAATCCTTTGAAATCATTTATCTAATGACTCACAGGTTTCATTTATGTCTGTTTTGGTAAACAAAAGCCCTTACTGGTTGCTATGGTGCGTGGTAGCCAGTGATTGGTGAGTGAGCTGATGGCATTTGAGTTATGCTTGTGAGGATGGCTGGAATATCTGAGTCCTTTATGAGGCCCTGCAGTGCAGATATCATCCCTCTGTTGCATGATACATCAGAAGGTTAAAAGGGAAATCATAAAAGAAATTTGTACCGGACGTAGTTTTTGTATTCGGTGTTTTGAACGTATGTATTTTGAGAACTTTCTGAGTAAGATTGCAGTTAGCCAATCAGGGTGCCCGCCACACGTCCTTATGGTGGCCGAGAGCCAGAGGTATTGGGTTCCACTAAGGGAGCGTGGGCATGTGTGTGTATTGGGTTCCACTAAGGGAGCGTGGGTGTGTGTGTGTATTTCTTGCGCCTGCCGGTCCCAACACACTTTCAGACGCAGTGTTAGGAGTGAGGGGACCGAGTGCAGAGGAGAAGAGAGAGGACGAGATCGCTGTGTTCAGCCGCACATCTGAGCCCCACAATCCTCTGGTATGTCCACAGCACGTCTGAGTTTTCATCATCTCGGACATTTTAACAAACTGATTTTTGGTGTCCAGTTGTTCTTGCAACGCGTGGCTAATGTGTGTGTCTGCGTGTTACATGTGAGAGAAGTCAGGGTGTGTGTGTGTTGTGTGTGTGAGAGACAGATACTGAAAGCTTTGGAGCAGAAAGTGTACCTTCTTTAAAAAAGGCATATAAATCATAATATATCCTTATACTGAACTCAGTTATATTACTAATAGCATGTTGTCTCAGATTCACATTAATGCTTACAGTTTGTTATGATTTAAATATTTGATGATGAATATACAGAATATCAAATGTTTTAGTTTTAGGACACATGAAGAGGCAATAGAGAAAAATCAGTTCATGAAAAATTGATCAGAATCATATTGTGAGGTGTCTACCTCTACAGATGAACAAAACGTGTTTAATGACAAATGCATGCGAACGCCACGCGTGTTTGCGGTAAGGCCCAGTCGTGTGTGCTGTACCTCCTTTATGAGAAGCCTGTGTGTCCTGAAGAGTTGAAGACGGATTATGTCCCTTGGCAGGAAAATGTTGGAATGGTAAGAAGCAGGAGGAGTTACAGAAAGAGGAGGTGAGAGAGAGGGATAGAGGGAGAGAGAGAGAGAGGGGGATAGGGGAGAGAGGGTAAACTGCAGACGCAAAGAAAGGATGGGAGAGTGGGAGTGAAACAGCTGATGAGGATAGGTGTGTGTGTGTGTGTGTGTGTGTGTGTGTGTGTGTGAGGGAGAGTGAGTGAAGCAGGTGAGGGGTTGGACGAGCAGTCTGTGCCAAAGTGTCTTGGTGCTATTAATACACGGCGGTCCAGATCATTCCTCACGGTCACCCATTCACACACTGCCCTGTCACTGCTGCCTCGAAGAGCTACGATGTGAGGAAGTGAGTGAGAGAGTGTGTGTGTGTGTTTGTGTGTGTGTACATGTTTGACATCCTCATCATTCCTGGTTAATAGCTCACTATGTTAGTACCTGTGTGGAAAGCCTGGCAGTATGATGTACTAATTAAAGTTTATGTTCTATTTTACCTTTACCCTATCCTGCCCTCCTGCTCTCTCGCTCTCTTCACCTTTCTCTCACTCTCTCTCTCTCTCCCTCTCCCCTCCCTCTACTCCCCCCATCCTCCTCTTCTGTATCAGGGCAGATACCCTCCATGTCCTGCACCAGCAGCTGTATCCTGGAGGCCTCAGCACTAGTCTGCCTGGCTGAGGAAGCACTGAGCTCCAGCCCAGCGGGGGGCGCTACACCCTCAACCCACACACACCCCAGAACCCCGACACAGCACGTGGCCACTGGGCACACTACTGCTGCCCAGGCACAGGGTAAGAAACCAGCAAAAAATAAGATGTGGTGTTAAAGTGGAGGGATGTGGTCAGTGAGGGGGGGTCATTTATAGAGGAAAAAAATGGATGGAAGTATAAGTGTGTTTGGTTTGGTTAATGAAGGGGATCAAATCTGACTGTTAATGGATTTTTTTTCCCAGATGGTCAAGTGTTCAGCCCTTCTGTTGTGGAAAATGGTTTATTCCAACAGCTCAGTAAAAGGTACACATACAGTGGCGTGTGTTTGACCTGTGCCTTCCACCGCACTAACTCCATTACCATTTATCTAAGTGTGTCTATTTATAATTACATCAATACAATAGATTTTTCTACATGATGGCAATGCAAAGCCGATTAGAGGTTCCTAATGCATCAGACAGAGTCATGACTACACAGGAAGAAATGAAAGAGTATGTAAGATGGAATAAATTACCGTGTTTGCCCCCAGGCTCGAGCGCTCGACTTTGACTTCGACTCCAGCCCTAGACGTCCCACGGGCCGGGACCGATGTGTGGGCGTGTCCTCAGGCCAGAGACGAGGCAGCTCTCTGCCTCCAAACGCTGAAACTCCGCTGTTGTTCTGACATTTACTCCAGTAATGGAAGATTGGGCTGCGCTGAGCTCAGTTCTGAGTCCGAGTCCATGTACATTTACGCCGAGAGCATCCAGGGTTGTGACTCCTTTTGCTCTGGTATGCCGCAAGACTGTGACTCCCTCCGTCTCTGCGCACAGTCTGCAAAACTCTCTCGGGAAGTACCACGCGACCCTGCGTCTTCTTGGAACGGGACTTCTAAAACAAAGAGGAGGTCTGACTCTCTTGACGCCGATTCTGTTATTGTACGCGTGGACGCTGAGGCAAAGTCAAGCTTTGACTCACCAGATTACAGTACAGAAGCTGTTTACGGATCCGATTATTCCTACGACAGTGAGTCTGTCCGAGGTAACTATGACTCAGCTTCTACCTGTGTCTGCTCAGACTCGGGGTGGAGCTTTGACGGTGCCGAAGCAAGCACAGACTCTCTCTACAGCCCCTTCGAGGCACAGCGGGGCTTCTCCACGTCCAGCTCCAGCTCCGACTGCTTCACCGCCGACTTTGTCTTGGGATCCCCATGCTGCACTGTGGAGCGTCACCTCAGCTCTGACTCCGAAGGGGATTATGGAACGGGCCGCTGTGACACGTTTGGGAGTCATTTCGAGGAAGCGACCTATGACCTGTACAATGCTTCACCTCGGAGTGGCGGGAAAGTGGAGGGACGCGACTGGGACTCTCCGGGGTTTCAGGATTGCACTGACCTTGCGTTGAGCGAACTGAGGGGAGCCGTGACTCACGCAGCTCGTCGCCACTTCACAATGTTCTTCCGTGAGATGGTGAAGGAGGTGGAGCAGGAAAGAGGACAGGACAAAGTTGGTGTCAGCGAGGGCTTTCTGTTCCACCCACAAAAGGTATGAGAGTATGAGCGGGATTACACCTTTCTAATCCTGAGTATGAGCGGGATTACACCTTTCTAATCCTGAGTATGAGCGGGATTACACCTTTCTAATCCTGAGTATGAGCGGCCTTACACCTTTCTAATCCTGAGTATGAGCGGCCTTACACCTTTCTAATCCTGTCCAGCGCTCGTGTTTGGAGTCTACGTCAAAACATGCCGGAATAGAATTTCCTCCTGTAGAAACATCCTCCTGTCTCATTACTAATCGAAATACAAGTTTAATCAACGCTATGACATCCATTCTCATAGTTTTTACAGGCGAAGAACTCGGAATATCGGGAAGGTCGAGAATATTCTTTGCTGCGGCACATACAGAACGGATCATACGGGGACGTCTTTAGTATCCGGGACAAACAAACTGGGTTTACATGTGCTGCAAAAAAGGTAAAAGAATCCCCCACAATGCACTGGAGTTTTGCATTAACTTGACGTTGTGCGGCTTGTTGGTCACGTGTTCACGTGGGTTTGGATGTTTGAGTGAAATGTTCGAATGTGCGCAAAACGTTTGCATGCTTCAAACTCGGCCTCTCCCTGTCATCTGTCATCTCCAGATTCCCCTCTGCAGCTTCAGCTGGGAGGAGGTGGCTATCTGGAGCCGCCTCGACTCCCCACGCATCCTGCAGCTGTTTGGAGCGGTGAGGGAGGGGCTCAATGTCGTCCTCTTCATGGACCTCAAAGCAGGTGCATTCTGGGTACTCTGAAGAGCTGTCGATTGAAAGCTGATTCGGCTGAACGGTATTATCACACGCTGCATGTTCCTAGATCTGTAGAAGTTTTTAAAGCTTTAGCTTTTCTCTTTCTTTAGGCTCATTAGCCCAGTTGCTGAAAGCAAGAGGGAGTCTTCCTGAAGATACGGCTCTGTACTACTACTGCCAGGTGCTACAAGCCCTGGAGCACATTCACAGCAGATTGGTCATACATCTTGATGTCAAAGGTCAGAAGAGATGTCACATACTCAAGTATACTGTCAAAGACGGTTTAAGACTCTTAAGGTCTTAAGGTCATTTGTCCAGTCTACTTGCGAATCAGAATTGATTAAATATGCCCTCCACCAGTGTGTATTGACACTGTTACAACATTCTTTTTGACAAAGGGTACCATTGTGTTTCACCTTTTATTGTGGATGTGTGTGTGTGTAGTGGATAATGTTTTGCTGTCCAAGGATGGGAGGGAGTGTTTTCTGTGTGACTTCGGACTGTCCGAGACACTCGACCAGACGGGATACAGCATCAAGACTCTACGAGGTGAGTACATGATGACTGCGTACATGAGTCCCTGTGCCCACCCCACCAGTAGGGGGCAGACTTGTGCATGCGGACTCCCACGGACGTGTGCGACTGTGCGTTTCAGGCCAGGGCCTACGCGGCACAGAGAGCCACGTGTCTCCGGAGGTGGCGCGGGGGGACCCTCGTTCGGACCGGGCCGACGTCTGGAGCAGCTGCTGTATGCTACTGCACATGCTCAACGGCCACCAGCCCTGGACGCGTTACTACGCACACCCATTGTGCTTGAAAGTAAGGCTCACACACACACACACACGCTCGCATGTCACAGTCGGCGGTGCCTGACGGATCCGTCGCTGATCCCCCTCATGCAGATTGTGAGCGAGCCACCACCGCTGTGGGAGATCCCTCCCGGCTGTGACCCCCTGACCTGTGAGGTCATCAGAGGGGGACTGGTGAAGGAGCCGACTGAACGGGACTCGGCTGGAGAGCTGCTGGTGAAAGCATCCAGAGCCCTGCGATCAGGTCCCCAGACATGCAGAGGGCGTTTAACCTCTGCTGCTGTTTAGGAAGTGCTGAGAAATACTAGGAAATTGTTATCTGTAGTCAATGTGACGCTGGTATATTTGTTTTATAGGTGGATCTGAATATATGCTGCGAAACTTGTGTGCTGCAGTCAAGTAACGTGTGTGTGTGTGTGTGTGTGTGTGTGTGTGTGTGTGTGTGTGTGGCTACGTGAATATCCTGTAGTGGGTGGCTACTGTGATCTGGGGTTATCAGCCACACAGACTCTGCCCTTGTTGCCTAACACTAACAGTCAGTACTGGCCACCATCAAGAGAGGTGCAGATCCCAGGTCTTGTTACCATGACACCCCAGGAACCCCTATGCCCTGTTCCCACAACATCGCCCCCTGCTGTCCAGAATATGGAACAGCTCTCGGCTCCCAGTATTCAGTGGGTGAGCCCGTGGAGAGAAAGGGCAGGACAGGAGGATGAAGGAGAGTTCAAAGTGAGGGATTCAGGCGAGGTCAGCAGGTGTGACAGCGAGGGGTGGAGCGGTGTGATGGTGCAGTACAGGATGGAGATGGACTGGGGTGATGGGGACGACCTCGACGAAACCGCCAACGCTCGGCCATCGGCTGCGGAGTGGAGAGGAAGGAGGGGGATGGGAGGGACCAGAGCCCTGGCAGACGAGGTCGAGCGAGAGAGCGATGACGAGGATGGTCAGATGGTGAAGGAGAGAGAAGATCTGAGGGACGTGACTAGCGATGAGGAGGAGGAGGAGGAGGAGGAGGAGGAGGAGGAGGAGGAGCCGTTTCTCAGAATGCAGATTCTCTATGGCACCAGACATGACGCAGACCCTCAGAGTAAGGATGGATACTCGGAGACAGATGAAGAGTCCATTACATCTGCCCGAAGAAGTAAGTGTGTGTGTGTGTGTGTGTATGCGTGGGTGTGTGTCACCACTTTACCATGTATCAGTGGTGACTGAAGAAACTGCCTTGAATTTAAAGCCTGTTGTTAGACTATATCTGTATAGCATGTTAGAACTGTTAGCACACTTTAAACACATTTTAAACATTTATTACTGCTCCCTGTCAGGCATCTCTGTTACTTAGTGTCAGTAATTCACCTCTTGTCTACAGGCGGAAACATGTACCTCCCTGATGCAAACTCAGAATTAACTTTTACCTGTCACCGTAGCACCTGTGCCTCTGAACCAGAGTTTACTGACAAGGTATATACAACCATACACATGTGCACAAGCGCATCGGTAAGAATTTGCATACATCGCGGTAGTCATAATAACTTATCCAAACGCAGGGCCCCTCCTCTTCTCTTTTAAAGGATTCTGATTGGTCGGATGAATGGAGTTCTGGGGTGTTCTCTTCCTACAGTAGCCTCGCAGATGAGCAGAGCTTCAATGTGGACTGGTCAGTCTCCACCAAACAGCCGCCATCTTGCTGCTTTGAAGGTAAAGGAACTGGTGATTCGTAAAGTGCTCATGTTGAATTCTAAGTAGGTAAATGTGATGGAGGTGTGTGTATGTGTGTTTAGGTCTGGGTGTAGATATTTGGGTGGAGGACGTGAGTGGGGACACTCTTAAGATCAGGGAGAGGCCAAAGGTGAAACTTGGACATGTTGCCGTGGGGATTAGTGCACAGGTGAGAATCTGACCAAAACATTTTTAATAGAATGAATTTGTATTAATCTATGAAATTGTGATGAACCTTTGACCTAGCTTTCTAAATCACATGGCGCCTTGAAGACTTTACACTAGCTGCATGTGATGCCTTGTCGGATCCACTACAGTCGTGCTCATTTGGGATTTGAAGCTGAATTCAGACTCCTTAAATGTTCCTGAGGCATAAGCAGGACGCGTATGGCCACTGAACGATCGCTGTGTATCTGTCCAATCAAAGATCTCCATGAGGACCTTCAGCCTCGCCACCCTGGACGGGAAGCTGGTCTCCCCAGATGCGGAAGTACTGGAGTCGGGCATGTGGCTGCAGTGCATCCCTGCCCCAGACGGATGCTCCACCTGGGACTGGAGGGTCCGGGATGGCAAAATGGAGATGCAAGAGCACGATGGATGGCAGTCAGATACATGCTCCACGCTGGCAGCCTAAGGACAATATACACCAATGCAACATTCCTCTGTCTTACATTGTTCCAGTTATGCGCTTGGTTTTTTTTTTTTACTTTTTAACTGTCAATAAAAGTTAAATAATGGCAGGTCTACAGTTGAAAATAATCACTGAACTAGTCGGACTTCCCAGCTTTAAAATGATGTAATGAAGCATCTGTGCAAATGGGCTCTTTACTACACTGTGCCCAGATTATATGAGGTAGGTTTATTACAGATGCAGTTAGCGTTAATATCACCTTCCAACCCCTGTATTCTTGTTATACACAACATTGAACAAAACCATGTTTTTTCAGTATTTAGAAGTTTTAATGGAGTAGTTAGGTACGCTTTTAAACTAGCTGGCTAGCTATCTTATTTCTACCCGAGAGAGGTTAGTTTGGACTGCCTGACCAGTTTCACCATGAAAATAAATTTGCAGTTTGAGAAAACAGCAACATCCACCACTTTAAACGGGCGTAGCTATATACACGGGTATGTATTATTGTGTTTCTGTATTGGTCCAACTAATGTAAATTAAGGAGTGTATATTTCTTGTGAATAAATAGGAAGTGATCTCTTCCGCCTTTCTTAAGCAAGCAGGATCCGTTTGTTTTACTTCAACTGGACCATAACGTGCCGGGGCGGGATGTAATCATGTTGAACTATATGATGAGATGATCTGTCAGAGGAGAAGGTGTAGAAGGTGGAGGTGTTTGTCAGGCCGGCGCGGTGAGGACGCGTGACGCCATCTTGACGTGACAGCGGTGCGCTCGCAGTGGCGGAAGTCTCCGAGAAGCTCTGTTTACAAGGTGATTTTACTTACACTTAGTGTGTTTTGTTTTCTGTCGAGTAAGTTAACATTCAACAATGTTTTATTCTACAACTTTCAAATGACTGGAAATCATTCGCGAATCATTAGATCCTATCCCTGCATTATATATCAGCTAAATTCGCTGGACACTGCCAGCTGTTTCTCGCTACCTGTCACCACCCGGGCGCTGTTTAGCTAACTAGCTAACTAGAGAATGTGAATTTCCAGCTACTCCTGTGGTACGCTGTGGTAAATTCGTACTAAAAAGATATATTACGCTGTTTTAATGTTACACTTTTATTCATTTTTGTCACAACCAACACTAACTTAGATAGTTGCCTGTCTTCTTAACTTTGTTAGTTAACTTGGCTACAAATTAGCCTCACTAACGTTAGCTAACGTTAAGACAGCAGAGGTTGTGTTGGCGACCTCACGTTAGGAAAACGCACATCAGCTAGGTTGGTTAGCTCTCTGCCTTCTCAAGCTGCCGCCCTAATATCTAAACTCTTTTCAGTACTTAATATTACTTTTGGCTAGCCAGGTTTTGAAGCTTCAATATGACCACAGGCGATGATGTAAGCCCTATAACGTAACTGCGAGCAAAGTGGCGTCAAATGTCGAGACTATTGAGATAAGATGACTTGGCGTTAGTTGGATACATAGCTAGTAACGTAATAACATGACGTGTCTTCCGAGAGATGCGACACCAGTTGAGTGGATCTGCACATAACTCGATAAAAGTTTGCCGTCTCTGTCTTTCTTTCACTCAGACTCGAGAGGATGGGGAATGTATTTGCTAATCTCTTTAAAAGTTTGTTTGGGAAGAAGGAGATGAGGATTTTGATGGTGGGGCTGGATGCTGCTGGAAAAACCACCATTTTGTACAAACTGAAATTAGGAGAGATCGTCACTACCATCCCCACAATTGGTATGCACTCACGCTTGCACTGGTCATGAATGCTTTTTGTCAAAACCCATAAATAACCACCCCTCAGCCCCCGTTATCATCTCGATCACTGACTGTGTTTCATGTACTTTATAGACTGTTTAGCTCCACATTTGTGGGCAGTTGTTGCTGTCACCTGGTTTGTCTTGGCTTTTCTTGTGCAGGGTTCCTTTGTTTTAACCCTCTGTGTATTGTGTGTGTGTGTGTGTGTGTGTGTGTGCGGCTGGGTGGTTCTCCAGGTTTTAATGTTGAGACAGTAGAGTACAAGAACATCAGTTTCACAGTCTGGGATGTTGGTGGTCAGGACAAAATCAGGCCATTGTGGAGACACTATTTTCAGAACACACAAGGTAGGAGAGCCCACCTACCATTTTGGTGTAAAAAATAAAGGATAATCAACCTTCTGTTTGGATTTTAATGCATTTTGCACCTGGGGTGAATGTATTTTATTACATCTCCTGCTGAGATTGCTCTAAAAATGTTTAACCTTTCCAGCTTTGGGAATTAATTCCATAAAAAGCTATTCTGCTGTTTGGAGACCAACCTCCACAGCATTTGTAATGTTCCCCATGTATGTGGTGTTGTGTACCACAAATAGTAACTATTAAAATTTAATAACCATCATCCCAATTGCCAGCCGTATCCAAAATTGTTTCATACTTGTTGAAGTAGGCGTAAATCTTCCATTGTAAGTCATCACAGACATTGTTTGTTTGTTTTTTTTTGTGGTATCGAATTGTTTGAAGAAAATTAGCTGTGGTTTCTGAAAGGCCTTTATTCATGTGCCACTTACATTTTGCATCAGGTTTGTAAACGAAGCTGCTTTTCAGACGAGGTTTCTCTCCCGCAGGTTTGATCTTTGTAGTGGACAGCAATGACCGCGAGCGAGTTACCGAAGCACGAGAGGAGCTCGCGAGAATGCTGGCAGAAGACGAGCTACGCGATGCCGTCCTCCTTGTTTTCGCAAACAAGCAGGTGAGGATCACGTCATCCGGCCCAGACGTAAAGGACCAGACGTGAACGATGCTGCCCTGGGCTCTCACGTTTCATCACTGCGTTTTGTCAGTAATTAGGCGGGAACTGTAGCCGACTATGGCCCTCGGACATGCAGAAAGGACGAAGTGGTGTGTAATGTTTGTGTGCGTCCCTGCTTGTGCTTGCAGGACCTGCCGAATGCGATGAACGCGGCCGAGATCACAGACAAGTTGGGGCTTCACGCGCTGCGTCACCGCAACTGGTACATCCAGGCCACGTGCGCAACCAGCGGAGACGGCCTCTACGAAGGGCTCGACTGGCTCTCCAACCAGCTCAAAAACCAGAAATGAGCCATTCCACCAAAGTGTGTGTGTGTGTGTGTGTGTGTGTGTGTGTGTGTGTGAGCGAGCGAGACAGAGAGACGCACGTGGGTGCGGTGATGGCCCAAACCTTGACTGATCTCAAAACCTCTTCTTTGCTCCCACCCATCTTTTCTTGGGGTTTTAGGTTGCGTCTGTACACGTGTGTGTGTGTGTATATGGGTGCTTGTCTTTGTGTAAACACTCATTCTGTAGTATGATCTTATGTATGAATATTTACTTAACGTCTGCATATGTGGATGCGCGCACGTGTGTGTGTGTGTGTGTGTGTGTGTGTGTGAAGGCCTTTAACACACATCCTTCCCTTCCTCTCAGCTCCTCGTTCTCAAGCAGACATGCTGAACCGTGGCAGGGGGGCGGGGCTTTTCCCCATGTTCTGCTCTTGGCAATAACCTTGTGCAGTCCTCCACCAATGTTAACAGCAAACACAGGGACCCATGTGTCTTCCCATGATCACACTTTGAATACATTGCAAAAATCCACACACAAAAAAGAAGAAAACTAACCTGCTCTCATGTATTTATAGCACAAATAGCAAAATGGTGACCTGTATCAGGTTGGGAAGATAATTTTCCATCCTCGATTGTTCTTTTGCCTGGTTTGAACAGTATGCCCCCCCCCCCAGCCCTCAACACGTAACCTCAGCTCCCGCCACATCCCACAAACCGTTAGATTTGATTTTCGAATTAAAAACCACGTAACGTCACGATTTGTTTCCCCTCTCGCTCATTTTTTGCTCGTGAATATGCTGGTTAAAACTGTAGGAACTGGAGCTTCCGTCACCTGGACGAATGAAGAAGTAAAGTCTGGCGTCTTGTGTGGCTTTGTCAGGGGTCACTGTGTCTCCAGTGTGGACTTCAACAAGAGGACCAGACACACCGGCCTTCCGTTACTATGTGACTGTAACAGATACATTCAAAGGTTGAATTGTCTCTATGCTGTGTACAAGACTAAAGAGAAACGAGTTTGACCAACTTTTTTTGGCGTCCATGTTTTCCTTGTGTCTGCGTCTGATGTAGTTTGATCACACTGGTAATGGATATGTTTACAACTAATTGGCAAGTTTTATTATCCTCATAACGTTTTACTTTAATTGGGTTTCTCTCCTTTGTTTCAATTAATGAAAAAAATGCCTATGAATAATGTATTAGTATTTAGTTGACAAACATTGGCCTTAGGGAGGCAATATGGAAGCTAAACAACGAAAATAATTTAAAAGGTATGTTGATGTTCCAGTTTTAGTTTCATATTTGGTGGACATTACGTGACGATAATAACAAGCGTAGACGTCCGCACATATAAATGTTAGTTGAAAAGTCCATCCAACTGGACAGGGTCCTTGTCCAGTAGTGACAGGACATCTCTGAAGTCTCTCGCTTAAAGGGCTCACTGCGATTGGTCTATGAACCCTTTCAAACTATTCAAAAGAAATACAGATTGGTTTTGAAATGTGCAAACACTTATCACAATCAAAAGAGACTCGGACAAGGGTCTGTCTTAACCGATTGCAAGTGTGGCAAGTTTCTTGCGTTCACTGACCGGTTCAAGATCGTTCCTCTGTTACCGTTACCGCACTCCCGAAGCCGCCGCAAACATACCTGCCAATACCGTCGCTCCACCTCCGCGAGGCGTGCGTTCACCGGCTGAAACCAGCACAGCCGTAACGTCAAATAAACAGGATATTACTCACACCAACAGTCGGAATGCCAGACAGGATACCTTGAACAGTCACGGTACGTTCACTTTCTTATGGAATTTTCCAGTAAATAGTACCTTTCTTTTAGGACATTTTCATATACATTCATGTTTGGTATCTTACGTGTGTACCCAAACATGTTTTAGGCTACTGAATAAATTTAAAGTTGACTTAACTTAGGTCGCTTTATACTTGTGTTGTCTGGAAACGTTTTTATACTTGCGTAAAAGCAGTTTTACGTTTTGTCATTTATTTTAAACCATTTATGAGCACTCACGACTGCGACCTGAGGGAAACACAATATGTTTTCATTGTCTTCGGTTTAGGCTGAGACTGTCTCTGGCTTCGCACGCACCGTGTGATGTGATTATTTTTCTAGATGCGAAAGACACGTGTTCCAGTCCTTATGTACTTACGGGGGTTTCTGAACATTTACCGCTGGTAAACGCAGTATTACAAGACTCCACACAATTTGTATTTTTTAATGTTAATCAAAAGCGTGTTGCCTATTTTTTTATCAGCCAATCTCAGCAAATACATTTCAGATTAATTCTCTTGAAAATAGCTCGTGCAAAAATAATGGATCGAATCTAAATGTGGTTATAATGTACATGTGCAGATAGCAACTATGTTGTTTAGTTCGAAGTAGTGTAAGAGATGATGATCGTGTGTCGGCAGTCGGAGGTCCGTTCTAACTACGTCTAATGAAGTGAGTTTCAAGACACTAGACTTGTTTTGATGAGTGAGTGAGTAAGGAAGAGAGAGTGAGAGGTGAATTGTGCCAGTTTCCTGGTGCACAGCCCAGTCACCTGGCCTGGTCGGACGGTCTGGTTGGCTATTGTTTTTAAGATTAATAACACTCTAAGAAGGTGTGACTGCTGACAGTGTCGTGGTTTCTGGCTCAGAGGTTTGTTTGTGTGTTTGGATTTCGCCTGCAGCGTAGAAAGCTAATTATAGAAACAAAACTCTGGCTGAACTTTATGAGAAACAGATGAAATATGATACCTGAGGTTGTACCGGTAAATCTCTATTTACATGATTCCGTCTTTCCTGCTTAATCTTGTTATTTCGTTCACTAGAATAGTGAATAGTACTCGTGTTTTTCAAAAGCGTGACACTTGCAGTCATGCTAAAAAATGAGCTATTTGTTCTCTCTCTTTCTCTTTTTCTTTCTTTCTCTTTCTCTTTCTTTCTCTCTCTCTAGTAATGCAGGTGGATTGCCACTGGAGAGAGGTTTTCAGGGAGACCGTGAGTTTCAGGGAGACCATGCTCAATCAAGAGGTGACGTCTCCTGCTCCGATCTCCACTGGTGCAGTCACATCACGATCCTTCCCCCGGGCTATCAGGAGTAATCATGGGTACTGCCCCTACCCTTCTACCCCTACCCTTGCTTGTTTGTTCTTTCTTTCTTTTATTCGTTCATTCATTCTTGAATGAATTCATTAATTCAAGAAGAGCACTAGGTCAGTGTTGAACTTCAGTAGTTTTAAGTGTGTTGTATCATTATGTTTAACTCTAGGATTTACAAAATTTGTCAGTAAAACCATTCTCGATTATGATTGTTATATTTTATAGCACCAAAGGAGAATTACGACCTTCCTCTATGCCGTCGATACCAAATCCATTTCCTGAGCTCTGCAGCCCGTCACATTCCCCTGTCCGGATTGGTTCCCTGGTGGGAACCCATACTCTGTCAGATGAAGACATGCATGTAAGTCAGTTTGTCTTTCTGTTTATTTCACCGTGTTTATCTCTTTGGTTGTTCATATCCACAGACTCTTATGCTAATACAACACATTACATAACATTTTTTGCAGCAGGTAAATTTATGTTGGTGCCTGCGTTGAACTTCAAGGAATATTCAGTGCCTTTGGGTTTTTACCTCCTTGACAAAAGAAGAAGGACTAACCTGTTAGAAAGCTCATTTGTTAGCGTTTTGAATTTTCACGTCCCCAGTTTCATTCATCTATGTGTATTACATTAACACTAGGGGACATAACACAAATGAATAGTGCAACACAGTCTTAACTTGACAACAAGGGCAAGCTTTGTTATTGGCAGAAATAACTGCTAATCTACTAATATACACTAATAATCTATTAATCACCTTACAGAAGTAAAATAAGTCAACACCCATTTTTAACATTTAATATATCAAAAGTATGTTGTTTCCCCCAAATCACTAGATTTGAGAATTTCGATAAATGTGGAAATAATTCATGTATTTTGTGCTATTGAGAGTCTTGACTAACCATGTAACCATGTTACCAGGCTGCAGTGAGTTTGGGATGTTTTTAGTAAATGTGTCCAGTGATTTCTTGAAACCTTCAGTTCAGAGGTGATCTTGTGCAGTAGCGCTTTCGGGCAGGTTATGCCTAGTTCATGAGGAACAGTCGGTCTGTGTTGATGTGATTGCCAGTTGCCCATGGCAATAAAAGTTCTTCGCAGTCACAACAGGACATGGTGCCAGACCAACCTTTTCGGCAAAACAAACCTTTCCGAGGAAATCAGACACATAGCCGGGGAGATTGTTTTCGTAGTCTCCTTTTTACGCACACACCCGGAAAGACATAAAATATGAATACGATGTTCACCCTGCACGACAGTTACTCAGACGGAATCACATCTGTAGTTCTGAGGCAAAGTCTAGTCCCAGGTTGCCAGAAGCTCCCAGGTGTTGAGATCATTGTAACCTCTCGGCAGTGTTGAGATCGACTCTTAACCGCTCTGCAGTGTTGAGATCGACTCTTAACCGCTCTGCAGTGTTGAGATCGACTCTTAACCGCTCTGCAGTGTTGAGATCGACTCTTAACCGCTCTGCAGTGTTGAGATCGACTCTTAACCGCTCTGCAGTGTTGAGATCGACTCTTAACCGCTCTGCAGTGTTCCAGTTGTCACTGTACAGTGATGTTAGTGAGGCACGAAGTTGCAATTTTCGTGTAGATGGGCTGAAGCAGGAAGGATTTGCTAGAGTAGCTCCATGAAAGGGGCAAACCAAAAGCAGCCGAATTCATAATCACCACCACTGTAATCATCATCATCTTTATCTTCTTCCCATATAGGCTTCTTTTTTGTTGTTTTTGTTTTTAAAAATTGAGGTTGGTATTTAAGAAATGTCACCACTCTTAAAAACATCAGAGTGTTCAAACTACTGTGATTTATATGTTTGCAGGGAGTGAATATGAGAGAAATGTTGAATCACTATGTAGTTTTAGTTGTTTTTTTTTTGTGAGTGAGTGATTAACGTGTGTATGCGTGCGTGCGTGTGTGTGTGTGTGTGTATATGTGTGTGTATGCGTGCGTGCGTATGCTCACATGTCCCCATAAGCATGACAGGGACTGACAGGTCAGGAGTACTGGTTCATCTGGTTTGAGTGGATTAACCCCCCATGTGTTTGTCCAATTCACTGAAAACTATTAAACAGTTAAAGTATTTGTGTAACATTGCTTTACCATAATTCAGTGGAGAGCAGACATTGGCACCCTAAGCGCAGTTACAAAGGTTGATGCAGTAGAATATCTAAATATTCTGATCTTTTAC